>CM047816.1:14316935-14779887 GCA_026214975.1 Gentiana macrophylla | reverse complement strand
TCATGCGGTAGTGATTGTGTATGATCTGCGAAGCACGCGTAGGATTAATGTTGCTCGTCCGAATCGCGTATCCTATGAATAGGAGTAAATATCCGAAAGGTCTTATTATAAGAATGTTCCAGCTCGTGAATCTTTGCAAAGTGGGAATAATCGGGTTTTGAGAGAGCATGATATCCGATTATAAGATCACGATCTTTGATGTATTGACACTTGACGTCACGACCGTATGGATATTGTCAAAGCGATAGATTCTATTTACACGGTAAATCGTTCACATTAAAGGTAGTAGTCATTGCATTTGACTCCTCCGATGATTTGGGGTCACGACGTGTTGCTAGACGTTATTTCGTGATCGTTAGGTATGGCGGGTATTTTAGTAAATGCACTTTGTGTTAGGAAATCTACGCGACACAAATGGATTTCAAAAATTATTTCCTTTTATCAGATCGACTTCGTTTAAGCAATAAACAAATAAGCTAGTTGACGGGTGGTTACTTGCTTGATCTAAAAGATCGACGCTTTGACCATCTAATGAGTAGTTGTGCACGGAGCCGCCCAAGCGTCACGGCCTCTACCGATAGTCCGCTTCGAACAACCCGCCGAATCCACCATTAGATTGCTACTAGAAAAATCGGTTGCGAAACCGACCTTTCTCTCTCTCTCTCTAATCTCTAGAAAAGCTCTCTATCTTTCTCAAGAAACTATTCTTGGGGTTGCGATGTCTGAAGAATGAAGCTGTAGCACCATCCTTTAAATAGAGTATGGTGCACCCCTATGTTAATCCCAACTGATTGGGATAAGCTTTCCTAGTAGATTGAGGAGAAAGAAAATATTTTTCTAATAAAATAAGGAAAATACCTTTGATTGATTTATCTCATTAATATTTAATATCTCATATTAAATACTTCCAATATATTGTCAATATCTTATATATTGACTATATTTATCTTATTACCATAAATCTATTATTCCAAAATCAATTAATATCCAATATTAATATTATGGTAATCTTATTAATTAAATTCTGCACAACCTAAATATCTTATACACATGAATGTGGCGCTCTATATGTCAAAGAATTGGCATCCGTAATATTCTTTAATTAATATAATACTATGATTAATTAATTTACAAAATACATGTATATCATATATATATATATATATATATATATATATATATATATATATATATATATATATATATATATATATATATATATTAAAATTATGTATTATAATACACATTTAATTAATCAACATAATTAATATCTTGTATTATATTTATTCATAATAAGTAAATACCACCATATTAATTTACCACTATAACCATTTATAGTCGAGATAAACTTTTCTTATTTGGTTATCGACTATAACCACATTTTAATCCTGCTGATGTTTCATTTGTGAATTGACCAGATAGGCTCAATAATATGTTGGCCGTAAGAACAAAGTAAAATTACTTAAAATTTCCTTCATGTCTAACGATCACGGGATAGCGTCTGCAAGAACACAATCGTGACCCCCAATCATCGGAAGAGTAAAAATGCAATGACTACTACCTTTAATATGAAACGAGTTACCGTAAAATAGAATCATATCATTTGTAATAATATCCATACGGTCGCTCGTCGAGTGTCAAACATCAACGACCGTATCTTATAATCTAGATATCAAGCTCTCTCAAGTAACTCATTTACTTCCACTTTGCAAAGATTTACGAGAGTAAGACATTCCTTATAATAAGGCCCTTTCGGATATTCACCCCTACTAATAGTGGTACGCGATTTTCGGACGACCAAACATGTATACTCGTGATGTTTCAAGATCACACCCAATCACTACCGCATTATCGCCCCATGGCTAAGGAAACCACAATAGTGTCAAAGCATACAATCCACACCGTGATGCCACGAAGACTCGGTCCTAATGATAGTTACATAACCGCCACATAGTGTGACAACGATAACAAAGGTAAGTGGGTCACCTAACGCACGCATTCTAATACACGCTCACGCACGAAGCATGCAAGTTGTCCCTACACTTCGATAAACGAGATCTATCCCCGCCTGTAAAGATGTAAGACATCTAATCACGAAGCTAGCCTGCTTTATACTATCAATGCCCTATTTAATAGTACACACCGCCTGTAGACATTTAAGTATCAAACTTATTAAAGTGATTAGAGATCTCATCAACCACAATCGCTATCATGATTTCTACATGACAGCTTAATACTACCAGGACGTTATCATATAACAATTTATAATTGGTTCTTTAAAAAGAACAAATATATGACAACCGAAAAGACATTTAATATATATATAAACATAAAGAAATTGTAGGAATGATCCGACCGGTCGGATCCGGTCGAACCCGATTGGGTTTAGGACACTATTTCAACAATCTCCCACTTGGCCTAAAACCAATCACTCATATACACAAGACCAAGTTGAAACACAAGAATCTCATTCAATACTCGCAACTAGCCCTAGCCGTGACGGATCAGTCATTCATGGGACGCAGACTATCTTCATATCATGCTCCAAATGATCAAGTCAAAGAAACCGCCAACACATACATGAATCTCCGACGAGACCTCCTCGGTCCTTGCTTCAAGCAATGAATCCACTTACTATATCAACTATATAGAAAATGTGGAAGAACGCACAAGGTTCAAGAATGAACCTTCTGTGATCCATGCATCGCCTCCCACCGCACCTCCAAGGCATTACTGTGTTTTGGGCCTGGGCTTGTAACCTCCAGTGACTTCTAGCTAAGAACATTTTCACTCATTTGTATCACTCAATCAAAGCGATCGCAAACCTGCATCGTAGCTCCCACTCTCCTTCATAAGACTCAGGATATATGTCTCAGATATCTATATTTATCTCGATTCCATGTTTCTATAAACAGAAACCATCCTTAACTCGCTTAAGGATATCCTCGACATTCACCGCATTTACATTCATACTTTCCATTTGACTCTTCATAGACTATGAACATCCTGGCATTACTTTTTATGATGGTTCCTATCGCAGAGCAAAGGAAACCTTCCATAAGCATCATCTTTCACCTTATCTTTATGACTAACGCCCTAACATAGATAGAACTTGAGAACACCGCTAAAGTATCTCCTGTCGCGATCTATGCTAAACTCTTTAGCATCACATCTATATAGGTAAACTATAAACTAACAGCAGTTAAATCTATCACTATAGATTCTTATTCCAAAAAATAAGAACTGCTAATCCAAGTGCTTTCGTAAAGACCTTGAACTACCAAACATTAATTGATTGTGACATGGGGTGATAATTCCCAAGAGAGATATCCAATACCTTACTCAAAAACTGTAACACACTCCCACTATCCAAACTGCACATTGGGAATATCCCTTCTTTTGACTAAATCAAACTCCTTTGATTATCAAACAAAAAAATCGTCTAGAGAAACTTGTTTGAGTCCATAAATGGATCTCGTGGGCTCGCATATCATGTTATCGCTCTGCATGAACATTGAGCTATTTGCCCAACGCCTTCAACACCATCATATAACCATGATACGGTTATAACAAGCATAGTCTCGAATAGAATCGAGCTCACCAAAAGATAAAGATAATTACAAGGTTCCAACCTGCACTTTCAGCCATCACTATAGCCTTACGGCAATCATATTACTATCAATGTCGCCTCTTTAGTGACATTTCCTCTGTAAGACGTACTAGGTTCACAACCTGGTTGTCACCGATGGAATCTAATTCGATATTATGGCTTCGCCATATCTCTCAATCTTGCCTTTCAAACATTCCTTCATAAGTCGTGAGATATTCATTCTTCAAGATGAACATACCAAAGCAGCCTTTTCAAAATTTTTGAGGTTATCCACGGACTTATAGAACATTTGTGTGCACTCGAGCAAAGGTTCTACACCTCATTACTATGTGGCGCCTACTCAAATTCCTATGGTTGAATCTCTCCTCATGGCTCTCAAACCCCTTTGAGATCTCATTTACTCCCACTATCTCTTTTGGAAGAAATACATTCTTAGAAGACAAGATGTTTGGAGACAAACATTTGTTCCAAGGAAAGTAGACAATATCTAGCGTGACTTGTCAAGACATTCCACAAAGTTGCATATGTCATACTAAGATTTTTTTCCTTAACTAAGATTTTTTCCCATCGTGTTTTTCTTAGTAAATGGTTTGATGGACATATCACATCTATTGTTTGTTGAATAATAGATATCCAAGAGGAGAGTGTTATAAAAGATATATAATAATATGTTTATCTATTATTCAATTAATTACAAGCTTTTCTGGTTTATCTATTATATCAGTATTCACAATCGTAATCTCAACTATAAATACATCACGATACTCAATAAATAATACACAAACATCCCTCCTCCTCTTCAGTACTTTGTTCATGTTTTTCTTTTATTAGTTTCATAACACTTTTACTATTTTCAGAATAAAATACCTTTCATCATTAAATGAATTTACAATTAGAATGCCAACAGACAACCTTTGATTCGGGATAGATAGTAGGGTAAAATAAAAATAAAAACAACACATTAAATGTATGTAAAATTGTCTTATAATAGGTGACACAAAAAAATTAAATAACTACTAGTAGAATGCTTTATTATACTCCCTTCGTGTTTTTTTTTCAACTGTCACATTTGATATTCAAGTGCTCATCTAAAATAACTAACCTTAACCTAAAAAGTTATCGTGCTCATCCAAAAATTATATCAAATATGATAATTAAAAAAATGGAGAAGTAGTATTTTTAATGACATTTTATTATTTAATCCAAGGAGCAAGGGATTTGAAATTTGAAATGGAATATGAAGAGATTGCGGAGACTACAATCGTGAAGGCAATAGGAGCGCGATATAATAAATGCTAAAGACTGATTTGTGGTAGCCAATAAAACAAATATAAATATATGCCAGCAGTACACGGTAGCATGCATTTTAATCTGAACCTTTGAAAATATTCCTTTTCACTTGAAAAAAATATGGCAACCAAAGAAATGACTATCAAACTCATGATTGATACCAAATCAAACCAAGTAATCTTTGCAGAAGCTTCAAAAGATTTTGTTGATTTCCTTATTTTCTTACTTTCTTTGCCGATTGGCACCGTCACTCAACTCCTTACTAATGAATCTATGACGGGCTCGATCGGAAATGTCCACACAAGCGTTTCCAGTCTTAATCTGCAACCAAATGTTGAGAAAAACGGACTTCTCAATCCAATGGTTTTTTCATCTGTTACTAATATTCCCTTGTCGATAACCGGATCATCCATCGTCTCTTCTGGGAAGTTATACACTTGTGCGATTACCATATGCAAAAAATTTGTCACAAATATTTGTAATGGTGCTTTTTGCCCTGGCTGTTACACAAAGATGAACCAAGAAATCAAATTTGTTATTGGTTCCGATGACGTTTGTAATGTTACTCCATGCGTTAATTACAAAGATTCCGAGGGATATGTTCAAGAGGAGGGTTCTTACATAATTTCTGATGATTTGTCTATAGCGTCAGTATCCTCGATATCTATAATTCTTTCAATGATGAATAAGTTTAATTTTGCTAAATATGAAGAGAGGAAAGTTACAGTTGGAACTAAGGAAGCATTGAAGCTATTGAAGACATCTTTTGAGTCGACTCACGGTCCTAACCGATGTATTTCTTAAGAATGAAGAGAAGGATGAACAATCGATGAATCAGATGATAACCTGGGTTATCTTTTTTGATTAAGTGTTTCTTTGATTCGGAGTTTGTTTGCATGTGTTATTATATGTTATGTTTTGTTGAATTATGGATGACCTTGTTAATGTTAGTTTGTGAGACAATATTTAATGTTAAATGAATATTGGTTTTGTCTTTTAACTAATAATTTCTGGCACATTAATCATTCTTTTAGTCTGTGCGACTTAAATTAACAAAAGAAAAGCAGTATGATCAGCCATTCTCATAGATTCATTGTCGGGCGAGTTGGTCGCTTCTAGGCCTCCGAGCTGAAGTGAATTATATGTAGGTTGATCGTCATCTAGCTCACAAAAAATGGTGAGCTCTGTTCCTGGATGCTCGGCTTACGATTGGGTGAGCTTGTCGGGCCGCTGGGCTTTATCTCTTGCTGGCTTATGTATGGGCCAGACTTTGGATCTTGGGCGCTTGTTGGCCTTGGTGTATAACGTCCCAAAGTAAGTCCATTTAGTTTTTTGGTTTTCTCCCTACAATATAAGACATTTAGAAAATCGATAAACATTTATTACATCTTTCTCCTTTTACCCATTATTTATTGCTCCCTCCGCTCCAAATATCCGAGGTGGTAGCCAAAACACGCTTATTAAGAATGCGATTTAATACTATGACTTTAATGATACAATGACTAAAAATCCTTATGATACAATTAATACAATCTTCTTTTTTAACTTCTTATCTAGTATTAAATAAGGGCAAAGTAGGAAAATTAGCAATAAATGTTGCTTTGAAAATGTTCTCCTCGCTTATTTTGGAACAAAATTTTTGACAACTCGCTTCGGCTTATTTTGGACGGATGGAGTATATACTAACACACTTTTCACTACTTTGCATTAATAATAAATAAAGTTCTTTTTAGATTTTTCATCAAAATTAGTGACACATAATTAATTTAATCAATTTTATTAATCATGTGAAATTTTATTAATCTGTAAAAAAATCCAAACAGATATATATTTTAGCTAGGACGGAGTGTAGTATCTTTCTTACCTCAAGAAGCAATTGCTTATATTCTGAAAAATGCCCTTATTTACTACTCATTTAGTTTTGTTCCATAGTATTGTTGGAGATATCCCATTTTAATGGGTTGAAACGGTCAACTTTAAGCGCGAATTTTGATATGCTCCGTGTGATTCACCGGAATTCATTACGTCTAAAAATTCTACTCACAGAGTAGATAAATTTGGCTTTTGAATCACTCGATTCGGATATCGGATGAATGTAAAATCAATGCCTAACGTTGGTTGAAAATGTGTAGGAGATGAGAGTTGAAGGAATGACCTCAACTCAATCTCCCACATAAGTAACTTGAAGTTTGAGAGCTCAAGTAATAAGAGCTTGTGTGTCTCTTATAGATGTGCCCTGAGGGGCAAGGCACTTTTGTGCGGGGAGGAGGACCTAGATAATTCCATGCGCGCCGCCCGTCCATTGGCTCGGTCGGGTGTTACCATTAATTTTTTTGGACAAAATTTCTTTATGAAATTTACCATTAATTAATTTTGGCATATGATTGTGTCATTTGACCAATCGTAATTGAAGAATTCATATGATTGAGTCATCCGACCAATCAAAATTATGGATTAAATTTGGGAGTCTTTATCCAGCACTACAAAAATCTACCACCGCACCACACTAAAATGAAAAATGTATAGTCTACCTTGCACCACATGTGTTATTTCGTAAACACTATATCTATTTCTACACCCCATTTTCTAAAATTAAAAAAAAACTTTTGTCAAGCAATTTTTATTAGCTCCAAATCTCTTCTTCTTCCTCATATCTTTTTCTCGCTATATTCTATAACGCTTTTTTTGCATATGTTCTTATCCAAAATTGCATGTGATGGGGCTGTTTTTTCAGATGTGGCCACGGATTTAAGGTGTTGGGATGGGTTTTCACCATGACAAGGGCGGAGGGATTCGGATCGGGAGGCGCGTCAGATCGGGGAGTCGGGAGAGGGAGCGGATGATGAAGGAACAGGGGTGGTAGGCATATCCAGGTGGCCATTGAGCTTCTGCGAGAGTCACCGCCGATTAGAACAACACCGCCTCGAAAATCTCTCCGGCATCAATGCCGAGAATCATCCTCCAACGCTTTAGAACGGAAAGACACATTCGTGTGCCAGAGCAAGCTTCACTTTCCTCCATTTGGTCTCCATTTCCAAATTCACCATGAAAATCTATGGATTTTGATTCTTAGAGAAGAAAATAAAATCCGTGTTTTGAAGAGAAATGCAAGAATTAAAACGGGATGGGTTTTGATTTTTGTTTCAAGATCACAAGTTGATGCTTTGGCTATGATTTCTCCTGTAGTATTTTTTTGTTCATGAACATCACCTCTTTGTCTTGGATTTTGTGTCGCTTTATCCTTGAATATGGTAGGGCGGTTGGTTACCACAGTTGTGGGGTTTGGGTTTCGAGAGTAAGGGATGGAGAATGGTAGTTGGAGATGAAATGGTTCAAGATCAAGGATGGTGGAAATGGGTGGTGGTGGATGGTGAATTGACATGGATGAAGATGGATCAATTTATTATTTTGGAAGTTTGGGAGTATTACATTGGGTAGTAAAATTGATGTGGAAATAGTGTAAAAATGTGGTGTAAAAATAAAAAATGTGGTGTAAATAAAGTATTCAAAGGTTAAAAATTAATGTGGTGTAAAAGTAGATTTTATTTTTTGGGTGTGGTATGAAGTATAAAGTGGTGTAGTGGTAAGTTTGATGTACATGCGAATAAAGACTACCTTAAATTTTCGCCAAAGTGGATTAAAATTTCGGCTAATAACTTTTCCAAGTGGAAGAGTTAATGATTCTCGATGACATGTTTCGCAACCAGATTCGAGCATTGGTTCCTCCTCTCCACTATATAAAAAACCTCATGGATGAAGGTTAGATGATAGAATTTTCTCTTGTCTTTCCACCACATGTAGTCTATCATATAGATTTAGATATTGAGTCGAAGAGAAGTCGGAGCACTTTGTATGTTCGTCGGAGCTCGGATTTTTGAAGTGCCTCTAAATCGGAGACGTAAGCGGTTGTATCTTAGGAGACATTCGCTATTATCGCGGCACCATACCAGAGCGATTTGTCTTAAGGAAAGAGTAACTACACGCGCCTGGTTTGATCTCTAAGTCATTTGTTTTCAGATCAAACTTTTATTATTCATTGTTTGAGTTGGATCCAGACGGTAATATTGATCTTGTTAGATCTGTTAGATAACACAATTTTTTCTATTCGCGTTATTTATTTTCTAATTTAATAATCCGTAATTAGTTCCTTTAATTACAGATCTGTTCCGTAAATCACTCCACAAATGATACACTTTCCTAACAAGTTTAAGACAAATTTGTAATTCGTATGTTAGAGGGTCGTTTCAACCTATTACTTTACAAATCTGTATCGTTTGATTAATCATTATTTTCTTTGTGCTACTAATAATCGAACTTGCAGATAGTAAATATTATGACTTCGTTGATGGGTAGATATCGGAGAAATTCTTACATAGAGATCCATTGTAAGAAGTTGTCTCACGCGAAATAAACCGCATGTGGCACCAGTATAACGCCACGTGAAGGCAACCAAACAAGCGCGGATCCAAAAATGTTTTTAGGGGTCCGTAATTTTTTAGTGCATCCAGTAAATATTTTTACTGCTGGTCCAAATATTTTTTTATAAGAAATGTAGCTTTTTATCCGTCAGAGGCCCACACTTCCTACGACACACACTTACATCCGCCATCAGAAAGAATCTCCCTACAACTGAGCCACTATCATAGATTGACCCTAGATATCGGTCTTATTATAATTATGATCTTATTGGTTTGTGTTGATATTTGTCAATTTTGATCATCTGATTGGTTTGTGCCTATAGAATTCTTTTGGAACGAATTAATACGTTCTTTAGAGATAGCCGAACAAGTGTAATAAATATAGTTGTGCGTGATATATACAGCTAATTGGTTTTTTTTTTATACAGCTAATTGGTACATGCCAAAATTGGAAAGAAAAAACGGACGTTAATTATTTTTCTTCTACCCGTATTTTTCTTTTTTCCAAACGAAAAGGAAGGCGGGTGATCGAACCCTCGCACTCTCCCACTGGCGCCGCAGTTCTCTTGCGCCGCTAACCATTTCTGGATGAGCCTAAGCTCTTCTACCTGTATCGAATCGTTGCTTTAGTTCCTTTCTACTTGAAATAGACGTTGCTCTACAGTTTTATAGTCAATTTAATGACGGAAATTTTATTACTGGCCCCTTTGACCAAGATGAATGCATTGGTGATTCGCATCAATAAAAATAATAAAACACACAAGATCCACCGCAGAAATATAAATCTCATGTTTTTACGCTTTTATCCTTCTTATAAAAATTTCATCATTGACCAAGTATTTATTATTACTGATCCTTGACCACCATAAAACCACTGAATTAATGATGGTGCTTTTGGTTTGAAGAAGCGCTACTCGTTGAGATTTTATATGATAACTAATTAAGTATTATTTTGCATATGAGTACAACCTCATCTTGTGTTTCAAGATACTTTGTGCTTTACAAGTGATTGAAGAAATGATATTTGAATCCAAATTATATTTTAGGGCATATATTTAGTTGTGTGACTCGAATCGATTCCATTAATTTCATGGTCGGTGCTTGAAGTTTTCACATGCCAAGGCACTCATGATCAGGGAATTTATTCCAAAGCCACACACCGAGTCTAAACTACATCTTTTATCCAAAAAATTTCAATGGGTCACTGAGTCGAAAACATCAATTTTTATCGGCAAACAACATTTTTAACAACAAAACTACATAATTTTAATACTAAAAAAATTTAAAATTCAATGCAACACGCGACTTCCCAAGACGTGGATCCGCCCGCCAAGGGTATAGTAGTTTATTGCTATAATGTACAATTTTCACATGATAAACTTTGGTGTAAGATTGTAGAATTTTAATTTGGCTAAAGTTCTGAAAGTTTGCACTGCTCAGATTCTTATTTGTAGTTTTGGTTGCGAACAAACCAAATACTCGGGAGGAGTCGATCTTATGGTTATTAAACAGAAATAAAAGGAGACACCGTGATGAATTCAAGAGTCCTAAAGTCTATCGTGACACATGTGTACGCGCGTGCGGTTGTAGACTAGACGTTGCAACCGTGGATCAAGTTACTCTTATTCCTTGATGGAGAGGACTTGAGAAATTTGGTGGTGCAATGAACGATGCCTTGAATGATCAAACCGGATGGATCATTATGTTGACAGTGGAACTGTTAGTTGAGCACAAAAGTGATGCTCCATAAAGAGCCAAAGCGAGATTGGCATTAAAATCGCTTTACATGCTCGAGTATCTCGCTTGTGACACTATAACTAGGACTTGCAAATTTCAAATCCGTCATTCATTGATGAACATGGAGTTGTTACCAAATTTGAAATTTGATCCTAATCACAAGTGTCAAGTATGTGTTGAAGCCATGTCGGCTTACTCACCGCTTAACCGGTTGAAAGGAACATAAAACCTCTAAATTCGTGGTATACTGTAGGTGATAAAAGTATCTCATCACTTCTATTGACTATAGCACCAAATATTGTGATGATTAAATGTCGAAAAGCGAAGAAAAAGGCTCGTGATGCCTTGAGGATTGTCAGAATGAAAGTGAGAATAAACATAGCGGATGGATGAGATGTATCCTTAGTGGATGGTGATGGTGGATATGATGTATTGTTTCATGAGTTTTTCTAAGGGCCCGGCATCATTCATCAAACAACCACATCATACACACCTCGCTTACGTGGTATTGCTCGCAGCAATAACTGGACTCTTAAAGAGATGATGAAAAGCTATGTTGATAAGTTCGGTTTACCTCGTAACTTGTAGGGGAAGTTGTCCTCTCAAAGAAAATTCATTCTCGAACAAGATCCTTCATGTAAGGAGGATGACACCCCATTTGAGTTGTGGAAAGACCGAGGTCTAGCTACAAATGTGGGGGTGTTTGGCTAAGGTCGAAGTACCTAGACCAAAGCAAGTGGATATAGGACCTATAACTATTGATTGCATACTCATTGGATATACACTCAAGAGTGGTACCTATTGGTTTATGGTGCATAAAACCGACATCTATGATGTACATGATGGTGTCATCATCGATTCTATGAATGTTGTGTTCTTTGAAGATCTCTTTCCATATAAGGAAACATATAAAGCAAGCACGAGTAAGTGGACAGATTTAGTCAAGAAGAGAGTGAACCTCAAGAACTCGAGGAACCTCGTTGTAGTAGAGGCTAGGACTTCCAAGTCCTTGGTCCCGATTTTCCGACCTATATGGTAGAAAATGAACCCGTGACATATGTTGAGGCAATGTCTACTCCGTAAGCTCATTTCTCGAAAGAGGCTATAAATGGTGAACTATAATCCATCGCAAAACCACACTTGGGAGCCGGTAGATCTTCCACCAGAAATAAGCCACTCGGGTGAGAGTAGATCTTCAAGCAGAAGAAGTTAAAGGTTGATGGATTTATTGATAATCACAAGACCTTGTTGGTGGCCCGAGGGTACCGATAGCAGTAAGTTAAGGCATTGACTTCATACTCACCGTTACGAGAATTACTTATAAGGGTTCTCATCGGTATACCGAGTCTATAATACGGAAATCCATCAAATGGATGTAAGAACCACCTTTTTTGAATGGTGAGTTAAAAGAAGAGATGTACTTGCAACAACCCGAAGGTTCATTGTTCTAGGTCAAGAGAGTAAGCCGTGTAGACTTGTTAAATCACTGCAGGCAATCGAATATTAGCCAGAGCAATGGCATATCGAGTTTGACAATGTTATGTTGTCAAGTGGGTAGACATATACATGTCTACATTAAGAACACACCTACGTGATAGTATGTCTATGACATGCTAATAATGGGAAGTACTCATGAGAGTATCATGAATACAAAAAGGATGTTGACAAGTGGACTTTGATGTGAAGGACCTGAGAGTTGCAGATGTGAGCACTCAACTTGACTTAAGTATGCACTTAGTCAAGAATAGAGGTGAACGTGTGGATCGATTGAGATACTCTCAAGTGATTGAAAGTCCGATGTACATAACCAACTGCATACCGACCGCACTTAGTACGTGCGAAAGAATAAATTGAGTAGTTCACGAGTAATCCGTGATCATAACCATTGGAAAGCCTTGAATAGGTTGTTGAGGTACACGAAGTACACTACGAGTTCAGGATTACGATATACGAGATATCCAAAGAAGATTAGGAGGATCGTGTGATACAAAAATCCATGATTGGTGGTGCCGTTGTGTCCTGGAAGTCTACAAGACAAACGTGCATAGCTCGGTCCACGATGGAAGTCGAGTTTATAGCCTTGATAAGGCCGAGAAAAAGTCGATTGGCTTAGGAATTTCTTGCGGATATTCCATACTAAAACTCAATGACTCAAAAATCGATCGCGACTTCTCGTAAAACTCACTGACTTCATCAAACCGACTTTCACAGAATCGAATATACATTACTAAAACCGACCATCATTCTCGCCTCAATTTTTCGATTAGTTCCATCAATTTATTCATCACCAGTAGATCAAGTCACCAAAATTGACATTAATGATGTGAATTAATCCATTAATTTTTGCAATTAAATGACTTAATGTAACCTAATTTTTTATATTATCGTAATAAATAAGGATAGAACAAATAAAAATAAAAACGAATGTTTCCTTAGAAATAATAATGTCTCACATAAATGAAACAAAACTTTTTAACAACAAAACTTTACCTCACTTATTTTGTTTTGACGTGACAATACTATTTTTGGAAATGTTAATGACGTTTTCCTCTTTCCACAACCCGATAAAGATTTATGGTGATGTAAAGGTATTTTTCTCTGCTTTATAGCTTTCGCATAGGTATTTTTCCCTTAATTTTCTTAAAGCTCTTCACTGCTTCTTGCTTGGCTAGTTTTGAAGAAAGCAAAGGTCAGAACTTTGTAAAATTACTGCTTCTTTCTATTTTCCTTGCAATTTCTTTTTTGAGTATGCTGAGTATGGGGTAATGTCAATATATAGGATCCCTGCAAAAGTTTCATTATATTTTCTTCTTCCAGGGTTCTTTACCGTTTAAAGAAAAAATATTAGCACTTCGATTAACCTTACTCCTTGCTGATTTGTTGTGATTTAGCACACATTGCGGATTTTGCATAAAAGATGCAGGCTAATTTTATGTCTTTTGGAGAAGAATGAAGTTGGGTAGTCATTTCAAGGAATTATTACATTTTTGGTCTCTAAATTTTTTTTTTTTTCTTCATAAAACTAGCTTAATACATTTTGTTACAGATTTTAGGGGGAAGGGATCAGAAGGAAATCAAATGTCATAAATGGGGATCCAAAGACATCTTTTATTTTTAGTGACATGTCATGCTGAAGTTTTGGGCTCTATTGTTTCTCGCATTCTGTTATTTGTAAGGTTCTGGTAATGTAAAAGACCAATGTGACATTTCTGCACTTATTTTAATCGTGTTTTTCTTTTAAATTGGGGAAGGAGAATGAGGTTTTATATTACATTGGAAACGGGGATGGAAATCGAATGTTGGTCTAGCAATGAAGTGGAATGACCTTTAACAAGGTAATAATGATTTAAACACATAATTTTGCACAGAAAATACATAGAAAGTGCATCTACACCGCACAATGTGATTTGTGATGTTAAATCCGATTCCCAATTTTAATGGTGTTTTTGGCTTATTAAACTTCATGTTTATTATTCACGCATTGACCTTACCAAAAATTTAGTTAATTAATCCCAAAAGAATGCATAGGATTAAGAGACTGCACAATTAATGCTTCGTGTATATATGGCGATTTTAAGTTACTTTTCATGATCTCATGTTGCCTTAATTATGGAGACACGACTTTCAGGGAAAATATGGCAATCGTTGACATGACGATGACTATCAAACTTTTGATTGACACCAAAGCAAACAAAGTTGTCTATGCGGAGGCTTCAAAAGAATTTGTGGATTTCCTTTTCTTCTTGCTTGCTTTGCCAATCGCCACTGTCACAAGGCTTCTTACAAGTGAAGCAATGGTGGGCTCGATCGCGAATCTCTACACAAGTTTTGCGAATCTTAACGAATCATACCTGCAACAAGATATTGAAAAAGACGTTCTTCTCAATCCCATGATTTTCTCATCTGTTATTAGCCTTCCACTTTCAATAAATCGATCATCCATCAAATCCTCCCGGGACTTCTACACTTGTCAATGCGACAAAGCAGGACATGTTACTAACATTTGTAATGGTGCATATTGCTCTACTTGTTGCCATTGGATGACTCATGTAATGAAATTTGTACCTGCTACTGAAATGGGTAAAACTGTTGATGCACTCACTGGTTTCATAGATTCCGAGGGCTATGTTAAGGAAATGGTACCTTACATGGTTTCTGATGATTTATCTGTAATGCCAATATCAACGATGTCTATTCATTCAACGATGGATAAGTTTAAGGCCTCTAAACTTGAAGAGAGGAAAGTTGATATTGGTGCTAAAGAGGCATTGGAGCTATTGAAGATCTCTTTTCAGTCGACCACTGTCCTAACCGATGTATTCTTGGGGAGGAAGGAAATCACGGTACGAATATAAGTTTATTGCTGCTACATGATTATTTTAAGCATGATGCCATATTCCATTTTATACCACTAAAAGTGTGTGCTGCTTTTTGTTCATACTATTAGCAAATTAAAAAAAAAAAAAAAAAAAAAGGCTGAGATTCCGATGTGCTTATCTATGAAAATTGATATTTTCTTTCTATTTTTAAATCGATCATAATTATTGGTGCAGTCGTCGAAGGCTGTGAAAATTGAAGACTCGAGCACACAATTTGCTAAAGAGATGGAAGAAAAGTTGAACCAACCTCTCCTCAGGCGGGAGCACATGAGTAGCGAAGAGCTTCAGGATGCTCGGAAGGAACTGATAAATGTAAACTACTTTTCCATCTTTAATACTACATTTAATGAATTTACTTATGTTTCTTTTTGGTAATTAATAATTGTAAAGAGTCAAGAAGCAAATTGCTTTAACAGTGAAATTGTATAGGTTTTTCAAACACTTTCGGTTGGAACGTCAGATGTTCGACTTAAGAGGATTGGAGATATACAACGGGTTGCTTTTATGTCTTATGAGCTGGTCGGGCATTGGCAAAACAATATTAGGGATCCAAACTGGCATCCTTTCAAGATGATACTCAAAGAAGGAAAACACCAGGTCTGCTTCCTTTTCTTTTCTAGACTCGTGCGGGGCCTGTTTTATTCATGGTAGTCATTATTTTGGGCTAAAATTTTGATATAAATATATATAGCAAGTGGTTGACGAAGAAGATAGCAAGTTAAAAGAACTGAGAACGGATTGGGGTAGAGAGGTGTACAATGCTGTTGTGAAAGCTTTAATGGAAATAAACGAGTACAATCCAACTGAGCTAACCCCGGTTCATGAACTATGGCATTTTAAAGAGGGTAGGAAAGCTACTCTAAAAGAGGGTATTCAATGCCTTAGTGACAAGCTAAAATGCCTGAATGATCAGCTGCAAAAACCCTCTTCAAAGCGAGGGCGGACAAAGTAGAATATATTTGCATTTACTTGTCTTTTGTTGTATGGTTTTGTGAAAATCCCTTTTCAGTTTCATGTAGTATCCTTGGGTGTCTTATATTTGCTATTCTGATGTGCCCTGTTTTTATGATGGCGACTTTTGATGTAATGTAGTATATGGCTTCAATCAGGAGATCAGTTGATGTGTACGTACTTATAATACTTGTTTCTTGCATGCTTCCGATAATCTATTGACACATTCATTCAGATCTCACTCTTCCTCTACTTCCTCGATTTCAAGAAAAACATCGCTAAGAACGCTCGTGCTTGTCGATTGAAATGACTTTCTCAACAGCTCCGCAGCATCATCCCATCCAACATTAACAACCTCCTCTTTAAGCACATTTATATCGGTAACATTTAGCTTACTCATCAACGAAATACTCGACATCATTGACATCTCCGTCACAGATAAATCATCAAGAATCATGTAAGAAACACGAACATACCCTTTCACATCATTTGTTGTGGTAGTATTAGTACTTGTTACATACCATTTTACCTTGCTCGTCAAATTCCCACATGTTAAGCAACAGATTTGTCTGTCTGTCTCAGCCTTTTCGCAGGAACAAGTAGCGCAGGAATAGTACTTCTTTAAGCAGATGAAACATGGAGGGTCAGAGGTTGCCATCAACAGGGTAGTAGATGGAATGGTAGCAACATCTTGTGTAACTTTAAATTTGCGATTCTTCCGAAGTAAGTCGGATTCAATCGCTCCAAACTTGTATACATGTTCTTGAGGGATGTAGCAGAAAGAAGATCCATGATATTGTTCATGGGCAAAGTAAGTAAAAAGGAAAGAAAATCCAAAAAGGTTTTAGAAGCTTCTGCAAAGAGGACTTTGTTAGCTTGAGTATCTATTACAAGCTTCAATGTAAGAATACTTGTCGCCGGAGTTTCCATTAATTATTATTTTCAGCAGTCTAATTAAAACACTGAAGAAGCTGATGAATATATACTACGAGGGGGTAGGTAGCTGGTTCCGGCCTCTTAGATTGTTACGACTTACGAGGGGTCGTTTGATTCAATAAGAGTTTCTTCGTCTTCCAGGCGCCTCCCTTGTAGAAGAAAATTACTACTAATTAAGATAGAGAAAGATACAATAAATATTGTATAGATAATGTAGAATGATTTGTGTTAGGAAAAGTGACTTGACCTCTCAGCAGGGCAAGTCAGCTAAGCAAAGTCAGCAGGGGTATGCCAGCATGGCAAATATCAGCACGTTATGTCTGGTAGAGTCAGCAGAGTTCTCTGGGGTATTTTATTCAATCAACTAATATGTAGTTATGGCGGCTATGTCTAGGATTTTGTGACTATAAATATTCATCAGTTGTAACATAGAATATTTGCAGAATCAATAGAAGTCGTAGCAAACAAAGATCATAAAGCAATTGCGTATGCAATTGCAGAGTCCAGTAAAAATCTCCAGTGATAATATAATCTCCTCGCTTCGCCTGTGGACTAGTCGGCATATTGCCGAAAACCACGTTAAATCTTGTGTTATTGTTTCTGTGTGATTTATGCTTTCGCTTATTCTTGATTATTGCAATCCGACCGGTCCTGTTATAACAAACCGGGTATCGAGCGCGAGGTAATTATCATCGTGGAATCCGAGGTTCTGCTTGGGAACCATCTGCTTGAACAAAAGTTATGTTCTTTGGCGAGATCAAGATGTCCGGGTTAGATGTAGATTGGTAAATTCACAGAATGAACTATTTCAATATGTGGCAAATCAAGATCGTGCTCGTTGAAGAAACTAGGGCTCTGGGCTCCATTGGCAAATGCAGTGGATGCAGGAAACGCTGAGATGGCCAATGTGGAGGAGAAAGCACATTCAATGATTTTGTTGGGCTTGTCTGATGATGTTATCACCGGTTGTCAAGAGGTTTCAGCAGAACAGGTCGTAATGGGCTTAAGAGTCTCAGATATGACAAAGTCGTTGACCAACAAGTTGTCCGATGAACTGCTTCGCTTTAAAGATGCATGAAGGAATGCCTCTCGAGATCATCCGGAAAAGTTTGAACACAATATTGTTTGATTTAAGGAGTATTGGTGTTAAAATCGAAGATGATGATGCAAATTTAATTTTGTTGGTATCACTTTGCCAAGATTATATGAGAATTTTGTGCGCTCTTTTATTGTTGGGAGAGACACAAGGTCATTGGAGGATGTTAGGGCATCTCTATAATCAAGAGCTAAGGCATAAATCACCGGTATGTGTACATACAATCAGTCAGCCGGTTTTTGGTTTCTAGTGAGCGCTTGCAAAGGGAATGCAACTGTCCGAATCAAGTGTTGATAAGGTGTGGAGCTTCAGTCCATACTCACCGAAGTCCTGAGAACTCACCGAGAACAAATAACACTAATCTGCACTTGGTTGTGCATCCGAACCTCAAGAATCAAGAGCCGGATCTGGTGGAACCAAAATCTGGGTCGGCCGAGTGAAGGTCTCACGATACCACCGAGTCAAATTCAACCGAGTAGAGGAATGTTCAGAGTCGGGAAAGATCTCACCAACTGAAGAAAGATCGAGATCAAAACGAAGCATAAACGAAATGCAAGTTCAAAAACCTAAGAAGCATTATGGTCGAAGTTCGCCCAAACTCAGAAGCGAGAGTAAAATTCTCCATGAAGCATTCACTGGGGCAGCTCGGCAGAGCCATTGAAGCGGCAGAGTCGCGCAGGCACACTAAACAAGTGGGCCGCAACAAATGCTCTCAAAAACTGCTCCACTTCGTAAGACGTGGGCACGAATGACAACGCCATAACAAGAATAATGCCACCTGGCGTAGAAGACCACCAGAAAATCCTACGAGTCCGTATGACAGGGCCGACCAACACCGCTAATGTGATCCGACCTCACAACGAGTGGTTCAAACCCGATCTCGGGGCTTATGATGATACCCGACCCGAGCTATACCACGTGTCATCCTTGTGGGACATGTAATAAATGATCACCTCTATGTATAGGGCATTAAGGCCAGAGCCCAGAAAACATACCTAAGGGCAGTCCCTTACCCCATGGGAGATCGGCACAAACTCCTCCTACAACCATTGCAGTCGGCTAAGGCTTGACGAAGAGAGGTGCCTGGGCCTCGCCATAGTGGCCTTGGGGTCGAAACGCAAGACGCCGTGACCGCCCCTCTGTTATTCCATACGCGGATAACTAAAGATAAATAAGGGAAGAATCCTAAGTCATAAAGACTCGATCCTCGACATTTAAATATATCCATAATTATCCCTAAATTATGTGGATTTATGCGTGTATATCCTTAGGGAAATAATAATATTAATAATAATAATAATACAAATCCTTGTAGAACAAGGAAAGGGATAAATCATCCCTATATAAACAACCCTAAGAAACTACGGAAGACTTGATTCCTCAAACGTAACAGATATCGTAGGCAACTTGAGAGAAATAACTCTCAAGCTCGCCTAAAAATCACCAAAACCATCCTCGCTCATATTACCCAAGATTAAACGGCCCGGATAACTATTAGACGAAATCCAAAGATCGTCAATTAGCGCTAGAAGGAGGGCCTTCTATCGGTAATGGATTGAGGTGGTTCGTGATCAAGTTAATGGCAAAAACATGCCAAAAACGCAGTTAGATCAATTACCTATTGCCGGAGTTTCAACCGTTGGAATAATAATTACGCCGTTCAGATTGAAGAAGAAGGAGGGACGAACAAACCCTCCAAATATCATGCCGATCGGAGTTCGCTTAGATGCCCGATCGTCGCAAAACGCCATCGCCAGATCACCAAAACACAAAGAGCCCCAAAAACGCCGCCGATCGATGGCCTCTTTCCGTAGTTTCAACCGCTGAAATATTCCACCGCTCGATTGTAGAAAAGGAGGGACGAACAAACCCTCCAAATTTCGTGTGCCGATCGGAGTTCGCTTAGATGCACGATCGTTGCAAAAAGCTCTTCTTTGATCACCAAAACACAAAGCAGCCCCAAAAACACTTTCAGATCGATGGCCTCTTTCCAGAGTTTCAACCGTTGGAATAAGAATTACACCGCTCAGATTGCGAGAAAAGGAAGGACAAACTAAAACAAGTTTGCAGATTGTACTCAACGAATCGATCCGCAGTCGAACTCAAGAGAAGAACCAACCGCAGTCGGTCTCGTAAAAGTTTGCAAAGGACAAATCTAAAACAAGTCTGCAGATGAGACTCAACGAGTGATCCGCAGTCGGACTCATAGAAGAACCGAACCGCAGTCGGATTCATGAAAAGTTTGCCAAAGTCGAACTAAAGTAATCAAACGCCTTAAGTCTCGCAGGGGATGCATTTATCAACACTTTCTATAATACTTAGAAAGTTGAAGTAATCAAACTTCCTAAGTCTGCAGGACAGATGATCAGCGCACACACTAAAGTACATCATTCGAAAAGCAAAGCTTTGTAAAGGACGTACTTCAGGGGGTAAAGGACCCTAAGCTATGCTTAAAACAAAAGCAAAGGCAAAACCAAAAGCCAAAGTAATAGCAATGAAGGGCTGAACGCCAAAGAAGAAAATATTACAGAACAAGTGCCAAAAAGGCACAAATTGTCAAGAACAAAAAATAACAAAAGTTGGAAAATATCGCAAAGACTTTCAACATATTATTCAACAAAATAATAAAGGCCTGATCTTAAGAATTGGCAGCAGAATCCTGTTGCTGATGTTGATCTGAGGGCGTACCGGAGGGTTGAGTTGAAGACGCACTGGCTTGCTGGGCAGCAGGTCTGCGACCATACTTCGCAGCCAGATCTTCACCGGCTTGAAACTCCTTAAGCCCAGCCTCATAGATTTGACTACATCATGGCTTGCAAAGCCTACCAAGTTGAAGATTCTCAATGATCAGCTGAGGGCATTGCTCTTTAGCCTGATTCACGCGGTATACCCTTGGCTTAAGATGGAGCCAAGTAAAACCTTCAAGGCACCAGTGAAGTGAATAGAGCTCTTGTACTCATGAATGGCTTGGGCGATCCGAGCGGGCATCTCGGCCTCAAGTCCATCATGATCAAGACGAGTCCGGCCAGGGCCTCATCCTGCTCGGCGCTAGCGAGCGCGCAGCCTCCTTCAACTCGGCCTTGTCGAGCTTACATAATCTTCTCCAGATCGATCCGACATCCTCGACGAGAGACTCGCCCTGTATTTTTCACGACCGCGTAAAGGTCACGATCCGTCGCTCCAAGGAAACCTTTTGAGTGGAGAAACCGCCCAAAATTTATTCGATCTCCTTCCCCTCTGACGACTGACAAAGGCATACAAGGGTCGATATGATAAAGCGCAAAGAAAAAGAAAGCAAGTACGAAAGTATAAAATACTATACCACCGAGGCCGATCCTTGTCCGCGCGCTCGGACAGAAAGTCACCTTGGGAACATATCCCCTCGTAAGCATCCCGATCTCCTCGATCATCCTCGCTTTCTTGCGCCCGATCGGGAGCGCACTTGAGCTCTCTCACATAATCGAACCGCCCGGATGATCAGGCTATCATCTATCGATCGATGGCGCGGTGTGGTGTCAACTAAACCTCTTGTTGAAGACCCTCGGTGAGAAGATCTTCAAGATTGATCTCGAGATTAGCCCAAGCAGGCTCCGGTTCAGACCACCCCTGAGCCTCTCGGGTTCGAGACCGTCATTCGTTGTGCTCAGGCACAACCTCCTCTTCCTCAAATGCCTGCTCAAATACATCAGCAAAGTCGGCCACTGGAAGAGAAGAAAAGGGCCTAGACGGGTTAGCAGGTTGTGGGTCGATAACGAAGGGTAGGGATGTCTATTAGACCCTCTGGTTGAATAATTTCGGCTTCAGATTCAGAGAAAGACTCAAACTCTCTCTCAATTGAACTGCTAGATGCAGTGCTTGCCCTCATTAACTGGGAAAAACATAAGCGAAAAAGAAGAACTCAGAAAAAATGAGAGGAAATATGCTTACTTGGATTGCAAACTCTTGAGATAATGAAGATCTTTGGTTTAATAGCAAATGAAGAGAAGAGGGGGAGCCTGATTTGAAAAGACGGGTTATAACCCCCCTCCAGACGTGTAAACGACGTCAGATATGGGAAAAGGTGAAAAATGCCTCGTATCCTGTAAAGTAATGATGGCCTATTTAATAGACTGCCACCTGGCAGTTGGGCAATTCAACACACGAGATCGGACAAGTCCGCCGAACCGCCAAAATGGTGCAGATCCGACCAACTAAGAAAGATCGATCAAACGAAGCATAAACAAAATGCAAGTTCAAAAACCTAAGAAGCATTAAGTAGTCGAGTTACGCTCGCCTGACATAAGCGAGAGTAAAATTCTCCATGTAAGCATTCACTTAGGGCAGCTCGGCAGGAGCCATTGAAGCGGTAGTAGCCGCAGAAGGCACTAAACAAGTATCGCAGCAGCGTGTTTCAAAAACTGTTCCACTTCAGAAGACGTGGGCACGAATGACAACGTCATAACAGTAACAATGCCACCTGGCAGAGAAGACCACCGTAAAATCCTACGAGTCCAGATGACAGGGGCCGACCAACACCGCTAACAGATCCGACCTCACAACGAGTGGTTCAGCCAGGTCTTGGGCTTATGATGATACCCGACCCGAGCTATGCCACGTGTCATCCTTGTGGGACATGTAATAAATGATCAGCCCTCTAAGTATAGGGCATTAAGGGCCAGGAGCCCAGAAACATACCTAAGGGCAGGTCCCTTACCCCAGGTGGGAGATCGGCACAAACTCCTCCTCCAACCACTGCAGGTCGGCTAAGGCTTGACGAAGAGGAGGTGCCTGGGCTTGACCATAAGTGGCCTTGGGGCAACGCAGGACGCTTTCGGACACCGCCTCTCATTATTCCATATGCGGGATAACTAAAGATAAATAAGGGAAGAATCCTAGGTCATAAAGACTCTGATTCTGACATTTAAATATGTCTATAATTATCCCTAAATTATAGGGATTTATGCGTGTATATCCTTAGGGAAATAATAATAATATTAATAATAATAATACAAATCCTTGTAGAACAAGGAAAGGGATAAATCATCCCCTATATAAACAACCCTAAGGAACTACGAAAGACTTGATTCCTGAAACATAACATGATACGTAGGCAACTTGAGAGAAATAACTCTCAAGCTCAGTCCAAAAATCACCAAAAAACCATCATCGTTCATATTACCCTAGATTAAACGGCTCGAATAACTATTAGATGAAATCCAAAGATCGCCAATTGGCGTTGGGATACAAAAGGTGAAGTGAAGACAATATAAGATTGTTTGTTTTGTGTGTGTGTTAAAAGCTACTCAACAAATCATAAATTGTTTTATTAGAATCCTTAGGCTGTTATGATATCACGATAAAAAGTTTGGAGAGGATTTATGGATGGATTTTTGCTTCTTGATGATGAGATTTAGAAAAGTTTTGATATGAAAATTTTCAATTATCAGATAGAAGATCGTTCGATTAATCAGAAATGAACATATGTTACTACTATTTTCGTGGAATACCATATCCGATCAGATTACGGTATCATTTCATATTGTATTTAATAGTACCGCATTTTTTTGCCCTACTTCTCCATATTTGCTTTTGGAATACAAACTGCCGGGCTTGGTGACTTGATCTCTAAACTGATAAATAATCTGGTGGAACTAATCTGGGAAAACTGAGACTAAGATTGATGGTCAGTTCAGTTAAGTATATTCAGTTCTGTGAAAGTCAGTTTGATGAAGTGCAACTAAGTTTCTTCTGAAGTTAGCAGTCAGTTTTGGTCTGCTGAGTTTTGGCGAGTATAGATGAGTTCTACATCTAGGCAGTTGATTACAAGTCCGGGAAGTCGCTTTGAAGAAGTCGAGTTTCGTCCAGTGAATCACAAATGAGCTAGGGTCCACATCTCGGATATTTATGACTATTCCGACAAAGATCTTATGGCGGTTAGGGTTGGGATGTGTGTGCCCATAAATACCAATGTTGTAATTAATGCAATGGTGTCTTTTCAAAGTGTTATTCACACACTTGTGAAAACCTTGTAATTCTGTGCATAGTAAAATATCTATTTTTCTCGTCTGTGGAGTAGTCGGCACAACGCCGAAACCATGTTAAATCACCGTGTTCTCGCTTTTGTTTCGTGTTTTATCAATTCCGCCATTCTTTACGATTGCATTGCTATCTGCTTTGTCCTTCTTAAATCGCAAGTTTTTTGTCCGTGTTTATAACACAAACTTTTTGAAACTCAAAGACTTAGCAACCGATGGAAGCTCATGCAAGATGGAAGAAAATCCACCTATTGAAAGCTGGATGGCAGATGTTAGTCTGTTGTAAACGGTTTATTTTTAGCTTCTTTTGGTCCATATGTTTGTTTCTAATGTTATTCTGTTGGTGGGCGTATTTTGTAGTTGTCATAGCTTGTAGAAATGGTTTGATTAATGGAAATTTCTTTTCCTGTGTAGTCAAAACCATGTGGACTGAAAGTCTGATGTTGTTAGTTTGGGTCATACTTGTTAAAGCGGCGCTATTGTGCGGCTTAAGGCGCGATAAGGAATGCCCAGATATCCGCTTTTGGAACCACGCTAACGACCGGGATATTCATGAGTAGAAAACGGATTCCTATTCGAAGAGTGCATAACCGCATGTGCAATAATGTCCAATAAATGCATTGTATGATGATATTGTTTTTATATTGATCATTGCTACTAAGATGCTATTTCTTTTATTGTTATTAGATGTTAATCTTTCATTACTTATTGTTATTAGTATTATTCATGTCCGCCGCCTTCGGGTTAACACCTTCCTATGATATCTAGGCAAAGCAAAGGGCCATGGTCTGGTTTGGTTCCGTCGGCGACGCGTAGATCAAATTCGCATGAAGTTCTCTTGCACCACTCACCTTTGGCCCTTGCAAAAGCTTTAAAGGTAATTGAGTACCATCCTGAATAGTGGTTCGTTAAATTCACAATAAACTCTCATTATTTGCTATGCTTGAAGGGTGTACATAAACTATGTCTAAAATTTTGAGGCTATGAAAATGACGGATCTTTTTTTCCCCCTAAGAATCCATTGCCCGAATGTGTGAGTTGATTGTCCTTTTCATTACAGTTTTATATTTGTTCTTTGCATTACAGTTTCTTTAGTTGAATGAGAATTTGAGGCTATGAAATGTATTTGAGGTTGACTTGACGGCTGTGAAATGTGAATACCAGAACATACAGAGTATTAATTTCTCTTGATTCTTTTTTTTATATATGTTTTTGCTTGGTGGATTACTTTTGATCGTTTATTTTGCTGTTTATTCAATGCAGCTCCTCACTTGACTGGAATTTGAGTCAAATTGTTTATGAATTAAGTTACTTGAATCGCTGCATTTAGTTTTCCTTCTCACTTAATTTCTTTTAAGCTATTTTAAAAGCACTTGTTTTTTTAGCATGAAAAACAAATACTATACATACTAATAACACCTACTAACACATGCATACAAAAACACATACTAATGCACGCAAAAAAACCACGGAAATAATGTGTGGGCATCCCATGCATCGCACAGGTTCTTCAACTAGTCCGTTTATGATCGGGAGATGAAATACCTATTTTCCGTAATAAAAAAAAGTAAAAAAGAAAATGAATCTTTTGAAATGGAATGCAATGGAATGAATCTGTTGGAATAGAATGCAATAGAATGGAATGATATCATTTCATTACTATGTTTGGTAGACAGTGGAATGAAATCGTTTCTTATTGCATGATTTATATTCCATTGGATTTTGGATGGAATGAAAATCATCCATATTCATTCCGTTGGAATGAAAACATATTTCATTCTTCTGTTGCCAAACACGCTAAATTGATGGAATGCAATGAAAAAAGCATTTCATTTCATTCCATTACCGTAATTCAAACGTGCAAGCAGATGAAATACCTATTTTCAAAAAGAAAAAGTAAAAAAGTAAAAGTAAAAGTAAACATAAAGCAGAAACCGTACAGCTGTGCGTTCTTAATAAATGCCCGATTCGATGCAGAGAGCCAGAGACTACCTCGTGAAGGACATATAATAAATGGTAAAGTAGACTAATTTGTGCAAGCCAATAAAACAAGACTGCTAGTAGCACTACACATACAGTAGCCCTTGAGGTATAAATTTTAGATTCTTCATCCTTCACTTGAGAAAACAAACATGGCACCAGAGCCGTCCCTGGAGGCAGGCCAACAAGGCCACGGTCTAGAGCCCACACCGAAAGTTGGAATTTTAAGGGCCCGTTTTTCATGTAACATAAGTGTATTTTAGATCAATTTTATGTTTTATTCGAGCTAAAAACCACTAAAACCCAAATCTATAAATTAATTCAATGAAAGAAATTTTAAATAAATTGCTACATATTTTATAACGCTTCATCAACATAAGATACCTCAAAAATAATTGTGATATATTATTTTTTTCACTGGGTTGAGGGCCCTAATCTTTTTTGGCCTAGGGTCTCCGATTTTACAAGGACGGCCCTGCATGGCACCCATGGAAATTAAGCTTATGGTTGATCCCAAATCCAACAAAGTAATCTTTGCAGAAGCTTCAAAGACTTTGTCGATTTCCTAATCTTCTTACTTTCTTTGCCAATCGGCACGGCCATAAAGCTTCTTACCAGTGAATCAATGGTGGGCTCGATCGGAAATGTCTACAACAGTGTAGCAAATCTTAATGAAACGTACCTACAGCCACATATCAACAAGAATGTACTCCTCAATCCATTTGTTTTTTCATCGGTTAAAGACATTCCCCTGTCCATAAATGGATCATCCATCATCTCCTCCGGAAAGTTCTACCTTTGTGGAAATTCCAATTGCAGCAAAAGAGGTATTACGAACGTGCCTTATGATGATTCTTGCCCTGCTGTTGGTTGCAAAACCAAAATGAGCACTGAAATCGAATTTTCTGGTTCTTTTATCTTTGCAACCCCACGAATTAAAGACGACAAAGATTTGGAGGGTTATGTCAAGAAGGAGCCCTCTTACATGATTTCTGATGATTTATCTGTTACGTTGATATCAACTATGTCTATTCTTTCAACGATGGATAAGTTTAATGTATCTAAACTTGAAGAGAGAAACGTTAACATTGGATGTGAAGAAGCGTTGGAGCTTTTGAGGACATCTTTTCGGTCAACCACAGTCCTAACTGATGTATTCCTTACGAGGAAGAAGGAAGAAGGGCAAGGTATATATGTATATATATATATTTTATTGTATTTCACAACAATTCTTACTTTAATTTCGCGATGCAATATTAATGGTAAATTAAACTCATGCTATGTGTGCATATCATTAATGTATAATCTCGATACTTTTAAGGGCGTGTATAAACTACTACTATTGATGGTGTGTAAATACATTTTGTAGATGATTCAAGGCTATTGGAAGCATGCATAAACTTGATTAATTAATTGACTAATTATCAACAAATGTTTAATGGAACTCCATAAGCTTATATTATGTTAAATAAAACAAATGTTTATTTTGTTTCGCCTTTTACCCGCTTTTATTTATCATTTCTCTTTATTTAACGAGCAAAAAATTAATTAAGCAACATGTTTAATTAACGGTAGAAACCATAAATATATTCCGGTAGCAGGTAGTGTGCAAGAAAATATGCAGATCATTGTCAATGCCGTCAGCAATAAAGGGAAGGCTTGGAAAACGATAATCCTAGAAGTTGAGCGCTTTGACACCATCAACAATGTCAAGGCTAAAATTCAAGAGAAGGAAGGGTTTCCTCCTGATCAACAACGTTTAGGTTTTATTTTTGGTGGCACGCAACTAGAGAACTCCCGAACCCTAGCTGATTACAACATCGAGAATAAGTCTTGCTTTTATCTTTGGCTCTATCGATGACTCAGTACTCAGTAGTGTGTGCGGACACCTTGCTTAAACTAGTACTAGTACGCGCATTACTGTGGCAAGTGCGGCCTCATTCCCGTATGGTGTTTATCATGTTGTTGGCAGTGACTGAACCATTTTAATGTTGTTCATCTATTTTCTCTTTTATTAATGATGCTATTAACTACGTATCACTACTCGTTTGAAGGCTTTAATTTCTCTTAAGCTTTTTTTTTTTTTTTTTTTTTAATTTAACGACCCATTCATGAGACCAAACCTTTTATAGCATATTTGAATTCCGGCCCCAAAGATCTGGATCGACTTCTAAGATCATTGTGTTAGCAATTGTTGTCGTCTACAACCCAAAAAAAGGAACAAACCGGAAAGCATATTGAGCAAGCCCCTTCGATCAATTGTCCTTTTTATCCAAACAAAAAAAGATAATGTCCTAACTGTCTATTAGTGATTCTAAATTGTTTTTCTTAACATTTATCTTTTTTTTTTCTTCTCGCAAGGTATCCCTAGACATCCTTCAAGGTACTGTCGGGGCACCAAAGTTGGGGACGTCTCCCAACAAAGTTTGCTTCATCCACAACAACTCGAACCCGAAACCTCTTTCTTAAGCGACCGAAGTCTTTTCCACTACGACCAACCTTTGTTGGTAACATTAATCTATTTAAATAAAAGGAAAAACTGCTAGGAGTTGTAATTGAAATCCGAAAAGGTGTTTATTTGTGAAAATCAAACATCCCTGGACGTAACCAAACTCGTATCGACGAAGATGCTATTTCATTTCACTATGCTATTTTTCATCAACATTGATAATATTCCCTCCGTTTTTTTTATATGTCGTAGATAGAAATATCACACAGACTAAGAATGTATATTAATATGTCTAAAATATAGTATTGAAAATATACTATTTTATTCGAGATGTAAACAGTGGCGGACCCAGGAAATCTTTCCAGTGGGGCTAAATTAAAAAAATAAATAACAAAGCTTCTAACCAATTGAGCTAAATGGATAATTACACTAGATATTGTCTGAAATAATATACATACATATCTTTAATATTACTAGAGGGGTATATCAGTAACTTCATCCGGAAATTTGAGTGGGTCTAGGCACCCCACCCCTATAAGGCTGGGTCCGCCCCTGGATGTAAATACTTGTTGGTAATGAGCTTTTTAGTATTGGAAATTTTTTTTTTTTTTTTTAGAGATGTAAATACTTTATTGGTAGAGAAAGAAAAAAATAAATGATGAAATGGAATGTAAAATAACGGATAAATAAAAACAGAATAAATTCTGAAATATTATGAAAGATAAAAAAAAATGGAAAATTAGGGATAAGGACACAATCAAATATTTTTAAGAATATGACAAATTACATATTTTTTATATGAGAAGAAAATCGCGATAATTTTATAATGAGGAGACAAACAAATGAATCCCTAAAATCGGTGAATCTCTCAGTGAATTCAAATCGGTGAATTTAACAATGAATTTCGACAATGAATCCCAAAATTAGTGAATTTCGACGATGAATTTTGAAAATTAGTGAATTTCGACAGATGAATTTCGTCAAATGAATTTAAACAAATGAATTTCAACACAAGTGAATTTTGACAAATGAATAAATAGTTTTGTCTTTATGCAAAAGTTTTAAAAAGCTGTCTTCTAATCAATTGATGAAATATTTACGTCTTTCTCCATCATTCCCAAAAAAAAAAGAGGAGTATATCATAAGAGTAGAGAATCTTATTCCCAACATTACTAATCAATGCTTTTGCGTGCTTCAAAATGATCATTAAAACCATTCATGAGACCAAACCTTTTATAGCATATTTGAATTCCGGCCCCAAAGATCTGGATCGACTTCTAAGATCATTGTGTTAGCAATTGTTGTCGTCTACAACCCAAAAAAAAGGAACAAACCGGAAAGCATATTGAGCAAGCCCCTTCGATCAATTGTCCTTTTTATCCAAACAAAAAAAGATAATGTCCTAACTATCTATTAGTGATTCTAAATTGTCCTTCTAAACATTTATCTTTCTTTTTTTTCTTCTCGCAAGGTATCCCTAGACATCGTTGAAGGTACTGTTGGGGCACCAAAGGTGGGGACGTCTCCCAACAAAGTTTGCTACATCCACAACAACTCATTATCCAAACAAAAAAAGATAATGTCCTAACTGTCTATTAGGGGTTTATTTGATTTTTAGTCTTATAACTTTCCCCGTTTTTGTAAATAGTCCTGTTTTTTATTCGGTGGCGATTTTAGTCTTTTAACTTTCAATTTCTTGCAAAAATAGTCCTTTTTCTTGATTAGACGCCGGAGCTCCGGTGACAATCTTGAGTTAGCGCCATGTGGCATGACCATGCCGAGTTGGCGCCATGTGGGTGATTGGTGGCATGTGGGGCCCATCTTCGAGATTTTAGTCTTTTAACTTTCAATTTCTTGCAAAAATAGTCCTTTTGTCGATTAGACGCCGGAGCTCCGGTGACAATCTTGAGTTAGCGTACCATGTGGCATGACCATTTTGAGTTGGCGGCTATGTATGGCGGATTGGTGGCATGTGGGGCCCATCTTCGAGTTCGAAAATAAAAATGAAGCAAAGGGGGCTCAAACCCGTGCCCCCTTGAATAGAATTCAGCTCATTACCACTATGCTACCGAGATCAATATGCAAAAATTAGAGCTAAAAAATATAAGTAATTCTTTTACGTAAGTGTGTGTGTGTGTATATATATGTATGTACGTATGTATATATATGTATGTATGTATCTCTCTCTCTATATATATACACATATATTTATATACATACTTACATATACACACACATATGTATATGCATGTACGTACAGATATACACACACACGCATATATATATATATATCGGTAGCGATCTCGAATTTTTTTTTCTCACTAGGGGCACCATTAAAAATTTAAAGTGCGAGTGGGGACACTAATAGTGTTTTTACATTTGTTTTTACCACTAATAGTGTTTTTACATTTTTTACCACTAATAGTGTTTTTATATTTTTACACACACACTTACGTACTATACAAAAACATATTTATGTGCGTGTATATAAGTGTCTATATACATACACTTACGTATAAACATTACTTATACTTTTTAGTTCTTATTTGTAGGAACTGATCTCGGTAGCATAGTGGTAATGAGCCCCGCATGCCACCAATCCGCCATATGGCCGCCAACTCAAGCATGGTCATGCCACATGGCCGCTAACTCAAGATTGTCACCGGAGCTCCGGCGTCTAATCAACAAAAAGGACTATTTTTGCAAGAAATTGAAAGTTAAAGGACTAAAATCGCCGCCGGAGCAAAAACAGGACTATTTACAAAAACGTGAAAAGTTATAGGACTAAAAATCAAATAAACCCATCTATTAGTGATTCTAAATTGTCCTTCTTAACATTTATCTTTTTTTTTTTCTTTCTCGCAAGGTATCCCTAGACATCCTTCAAGGTATTGTCGGGGCACCAAAGTTGGGGACGTCTCGCAACAAAGTTTGCGAGCATCCACAACAACTAGAACCCGAAACCTCTTGCTTAAGCGACCGAAGTCTTTTTTACTACGACCAACCTTTGTTAGTAACATTTATCTATTTAAATAAAAGGAAAAACTGCTAGGAGTTGTAATTGAAATCCGAAAAGGTGTTTATTTGTGAAAATCAAACATCCCTGGACGTAACCAAACTCGTCGACGAAGATGCTATTCATTTCACTATGCTATTTTTCATCAACATTGATAATATTCCTTCGCTTTTTTATATATGTCGCAGATAGAAAAATCACCTGCACTAAGAATGTATATTAATATGTCTAAAATATAGTATTGAAAATATATTATTTTATTCGAGATGTAAACAGTGGCGTACCCAGAATTTTTTTCCAGTGGGGGCCAAATTAAAAATAAATAAATAACAAAGCTTCTAACCAATTGAGCTAAATGGTACACTAGATATTGTCTGAAATAATATACATACACAACTTTAATATTACTAAAGGGGTATATCAGTAACTTCGTCCGGAAAATTGAGTGGGTCCATGTACCCCACCCCTATAAGGCTGGGTCCGCCCCTGGATGTAAATACTTGTTGGTAATGAGCTTTTAGTATTGGAAATTTAATTTTTTTTAGAGATGTAAATACTTTATTGGTATAGGAAGAAAAAAAAATGATTATAAAATAACGGATAAATAAAAACAGAATAAATTCTGAAATATTGTGAAAGATAAAAAAAAACCGGAAGGAGTATATCATAAGAGTAGAGAATCTTATTCCCAACATTACTAATCAATGCTTTTTGCGTGCTTCAAAATGATCATTAACCATTCATATCTCACTATTGAATTTTGTCCTACTATTGAGAAAAACATCGGTAAAAACGCTTGATTGAAAAGACATCTTCAACAGCTCCAAAGGCTCTTCCTTTCGGGACGTTCTACTGTAGGGACTCCCTAGTAGGGAACTGCCTACGTGGCAGGATCTGGACCACACAGTTTCCTGAAGTGGAATACACAGTGCCTCGTATGTGGAAATTGTGTGGTCCCAGATCTTTGCCACGTGAGCGATTCCTCGTAGTAGGGAGTCCTTAGGATAGAATTTTCCCTTCCTTTCCAACTTTAACTTCCTTCTCTTGAAGAACATTTAGGTGGGAAACATTCAGCTTATTCATCAACGAAATACTCGATACCATGGACATACGCGTCACGGATAAGTCATCAGATATCATGTAAGAAAAGACCCTTGAACAGGATCTAGAACTTTTTCTTTTAGTTCCACTAGTATTAGTATTTACTTGCACAGAGTAAATATTGTCATTATTTGTATTTAATCACTAGAGTAATTATAGGAATGCATCTAGCCGTAGATATAGCTTTGTTCATATTATAGCGATTCTTATACACTTCTATATATACATTGTAATACTTGAACAATTGAAAATATCAATCAAATCATAATTTTAAATTAACTCATTATGGTATCGAGCTTTACGATCAAATTTTTTTTTTTTTTTAAAACCTAAAATTTCTCCTTCCAAATACGCGGTCTTCTCCTCTCCTTCTTCTCCCACAACTTCTTCACCGAAATTATGGTCGCCACCTCCGTCATCACTTTCAATACGGCTGCCTAAGCCACCATTAAGCTTGATGCCAAAGAACTAGTACGCTTTGGCACATGCAAATCGAATCCTCCTCGTTAGAACGGCCTCTTTGGGTACGTAGATGGTACCAAGGCCATACCACCGCCACCATCACCGCCAACGGACAAACTTCTCCCAATCCGAGAATTTGTCACGCGATACTCAACAGATAACTTAATCGAAACTTACCGATTTCGCCCCTTACCTCAAAAACGACCACCACGATTTACGGCAAAACAACGGTCGCCCAAGCATGGAAAACCCAACCGATGTGTACGCCACTCCGTCTCGGGCCAGAATCCGCAACCTCAAGGACGCCATGAGGGCTCATCACCGTGGTTCCACATCTGTTCGTGAATTTCTCTACACGATGAAGCACAAACGTGATGAACTTGCATTGCTAGGGTCGCAAATGGATCATGACGACTTTGTCCATCTAGTTCTCAGCAATATAGGCCCAGAATATTCCGATATTGCCCGCGCAATTGCTGTTCGGGACACCGTCATCTCGTTTGAGGAACTCTATGAGAAGCTCCTAAGTTTTCACCCTATTCTCCACCGGCCGGTGCTCAGTTAGGTCCGGCCACGGCTCACGCGGCGTACAGGCCGCCTTCTCATCCTTCCCGGACAGCCTTCCAGCAGCAGCAATGGAGGAATCCAAGATCCGGCTCCTCTTCAAATCAGCCAAATAGCCGCTACAATGGAGGAAATTCTGCCGGCAATAATGTGCTCCAGGGTGGTGGTAATTATGGTCAACAGCAGCAGCATTGGCGTGGACATACCCACACTTCTGGGGCAAATAATTCAGCCCCTAATTATGGAACAAATAATTCGAACCGACGTCCGTTTTTGGGTAAGTGCCAACTCTGCTATATTCAAGGTCATTTTGCCCAAAATTGTCCTACTTTTGGTGGTCAACTCAGTCATATTTTTGGTTCCCCGGGTCAACGATCACCGCGTCCTCAGGCTAATGTTGCAGCCCCGGCCCCTGACTCGGCTCAGTTTGATTCGAATGCTCCCAATTGGCTCCTGGATAGTGGGGCTTCGCATCATGTGACTTCGGACTTGCAGAACTTGTCCCTACATGCCCCATACACTGGCACTGATGACCTTCTGGTTGGTGATGGTATGGGCCTCTCTATTACTCATACTGGCAATTCTTCAATTCCCATTAATTTTGTTAAATCTATTCCTTTACGTAATGTCCTCTGTGTCCCCAACATGTCCCGCAATTTACTTTCTATCTTACAATTGTGCAAAGCCCAAAATTTATCTATCGAGTTCTTACCATCTGAATTTGTTGTGAAGGACATTCGATTTACGACCAAGCCCATCCTCCGTGGTCCAGCTAAAAATGGATTGTACGAGTGGCCAAATCCTCCCATTGTCGTCTTTGCTTCCAATAAAGCCTCCTCTCAAGATTGGCATCATCGGTTGGGTCATCCGGCTCATCCTATTTTATCGTCTATTTTACGAACTTATGATTTACAGTCTAGTAATAATTCTTTTACGCATTGTGATGTGTGATTTTCACTTTAATCACTAAATCCTACCGCAAGCGCACGGCTTATCGAGTAGTACTTAGGATGTCGATCCCACAGGGACTTGGGACAATCACCGAATAGTTATCAATTTATATTAGCTAAACTAATCAAATTTTGGTGTTTTAAGATATAAGATAACTAAAAACTAAGGTCCTATTTAAATCTCAACACAAGTCCAAGAAAATGCTAGAAATCAAGTTGGAAGAACTTCTGTGGGCGTCGGACTACCACGGTAACAAATATATGACTTTTACAACGACCTTTCCATTTACTATGAATTTTTACTTATGTTGACGAATATTCAAAAGTGATTAACAATATTCTTTCAAACTACTATTAATCGTGCCTAAATTAATATTAAATCCGATTTCTCGCTCATTAACTTAATCTAGACCCATTTATTCATATTGCCACAAGAAATTTCAATTAACTTTCACTCTCATGAATTTTCTTGATTGAAATTAGGGTTCTAACCTATCAACTAAACTTCACCTTTCAAGACATCACCTAATTGATAATAAATTCTTCATATAAACCTATGGAAATTCATCTTACGATCCATCAATTCATAAATTCATACGAAATAGCACACCAAAATCAATACAAAAGCATATCAATTCATAATAATAGGAAAAATCAAATCTTTAACTCATATATTCATTTACCGGGCTCTCCTAATCCTAGAAAATTAAATCTACTCACAAGATAATCAAAGAGATCACAAAAATCATGGATTTAGGCATTGTGAAACGTAAAAAATAAAATAAAAGGAAGAAAATTAAGAGAAAGGAAATAGAATTGTCTCACAAATATCATAAAACCAAGAAATTCATGATCCGTTCTTCGTTCTCGAGCCCTAAGAAAAATCTTGTTCTTCAAAAGTTGGGAGAAAAATAGTAGATGCCATTGGGAATGTAATTCACGCCTAAAGCAATCATCTTGCGTCTATCATCCTTTTTTTTAATTTAAGGGAATTATTTTAGGATAAATAGGAATTTTCCTTAATTTAAATTGTGTAATTTATCTCCTAAAATAAAATTCCCTAAAAATATGCGTGTAAATCCATCCAAATTTGCGCCATCAACATGAAAATCACGTTGGAAGTTGTGTCAACCAATCGTAACATTTCGTTGCTTTGTAGAAAATCTGGATAGTTTCGCATTTTTCACACCCTGTTCCATTCTTCCACACCGGGGTGTGATTCTTCTTGCCTTCATGATTTTGACTCCTTTTTAGCTCGTTTTCATTGCCTTTTATGCTCGGATTCATCATATCTGCAAAATATCAAAGCCACAGCAGTAATCTAGTCCAAAAAGGCAATTTATCATACGAAAATCACAAAATAGGCATTAAAACAGGCCAAAATGATCCAAGAATAACCACATATGGTGGACTTATCAAACTCCCCCAAGCTTAAACCTTGCTTGTCCCCAAGCAAGTCAAAAGGACTCAAGACGAGACGGACTAAGAAGATCACACATGACATAGCATTAGACAAAGATGCACAACACACGAGCATTAATAAAATTTTATCTCGGCGTTCAAAACAAAAGATATGGACTAACTAATCCTTTTTATCGTATCATGAGCAAAAGTGAACAAAAATTGTCAATAGGAAACAACATAGACCAAGCAAATAGACCCTCACGGGATAAATTACTCAACGCTCAATATTTATGAGGTGACTAAACTCTCAAGCTCATTCCATGAAAAATGCCCTACTATATGCTTGTATATCGTCTCATATCAATTACCAAGGCGTTGTGCAACACATAAATCATAAGGTCTTTGGGAAAAATGGTAAGTGCGGATAGCCCAAGTATGAAAAAGAAAGTGATAGGTGTAGGAAAAGGTATAAGAGATGGCAAAACCATTAGAACTAGCGAGACACATGACTATTAAACTTAACATCACACGAGTGCAAGGGGGTCATACACTTTATTCCAAACAAAAGAGAATACAATGGATAATTTCTCTACTTTGAAAGAATAATGATACAACTCCATCTTTATTATTAACAAATAAAACAAACTAGACTTAGGAGGTTATTTTTTTGATTTCCTCCTTTATTGACTCTTTTCTTTTTCTTTTTTCCTTTTTTTTTCATTTTTTCAGAGTGTTTTTTTTTCATTTTTTCAGAGGTTTTTTTTTTTTTTTTTTTTTTCTCATATATATATATATATATTTTCAACTAAGAGACGAACACGTAGTACCGGTGTGGATTTCCCCCAAGCTTGACCATTACATACTAAGTAAAAGAAATTTGATAGCCACATGTCCCTATTTGTTCTAAGGTTAGGTGAAAGGAATTGGGCTACCACTTTTAGGGATTGTTCAATGTATGGTGTAGTGAAATAAGGTAAAGTGGGAAAAATGTGTACTAAAGATTAAGGCTTGAAAGGTATAAGGTATATAATGTGGTGGAAGGTAGAAACGAATGCCTCAATCATTTCTACGTGTTTGCACATACCAAAGTAATATCAACAAGACTCAACACAAGTTCTAAAGGAACAAATCCAAGGAAGAGAGAATACGCACAAATTTAGGGTGAGACTGAAGTGGTCAGTCATATGGCCGGAACAATACCTCACCGGGTCAATTTGTCTATTCACTCGGACTCTATTGTTTCCAAAAGAAAATAATGGCACTTCTAAACATGATATTTCAAAAAGGATTTTTCACTCCATGTCATGCATTTATCTTGTCAAAACAAACCATATCAATTTTCATGCATTGCAAATCTCACCCAAAGTAGCTATGTGTGAATCTCACCTAAAGTAGCTATGTGTGATCGCCAAAACCATCAAGACAAAATGACACAACTGACACTGACTAAGACTCTAAATTGCACAAAATTGACTTTTATCGACCCCTAAATTTATTTATTTATTTTATTTTTTATATACCCTAAGACAAAAGACTCGAATAACAGCCAAGGAAACTGCACAAGTGACCCGCCCCCACACGTAAATATTACATTGTCCCCAATGTAAATAAATTAAAAACAAGCGAGGGTAGGAAGGAAGCTCACCGGATCAGGCGGCTCGAACATGTGATGGTGGTAGTGCGGTGGAGGACTGTCGAGATTTCTTCTGCTCCCTCGAGATGTGGCGGCAATCCGTGGTTCCCTCTGTTTGGTCGAGGTGTAGGAGCGGGCGGGATGGAGGGGCCGAGAGGTGTTTGGTTTTTTTTTTTTTTTTTTTTTTTTTGGTTGAGTTTTGGGATGGGTTTCGTCGCAGATCGTGGTTGGGGTCGGTTTGAAGGTGGGCATGTGAAGGTGTTTGATCTCATGGTTGAAGAGAGGAAAGAGAGGGAGAAAAGGAGTAGAGTGGTGGTGCGCTAAGGGTGGCCCGGCCGGCGATAGGCGCGGAGAGTTGGAAAGGACGGCAGCAAAAGGGGAGGGGATGGTTGAAAGGTCGCTGCAATTTGGGAGGAGGGGAGGGGGTTGATTGGTGTAGGAGAATTTTGATCAAAAGAAATATATAAAAATAATAAAATAAAAAACTGAATAAGAGGAATGAAATTTATTTATTTATTTATTTATTTAATTTTTTTTTTTTGAGAAGAATCACATGGTGTGAAAAAGGACACACCTTGGTGTGATACTCACGTGCAATCAACCCTTTTTTTTTTTTTTTTTTTTTTTTGTTGAGAAGAATCACATGGTGTGAAAAAGGACACACCTTGGTGTGATACTCACGTGAAATCAACCTCTTTTTTTTTTTTTTTTTTTTTTTTGAGATAGGAGAATCACATGGTGTGATAAAAATCACACATGGGTGTGAGACCTGCGTCAGTTTTTTTTTTTTTTTTTTTTTTTTTTTTTTTTGACTCCCCCGTTTCGCTTTAAGAGACGGCCTCAAATAACACCTCGAAATTTCCTTTCATCTCGATCGTGGCTTTCTCCATGCTAAATATTCCACACCATGCCATCAAAATCCGCAAGTTCCTCTTGTGCAAAGTTACCTGGCTGCAAAACCGACACCAAAAACCAATACGACGCAAAACAAAACAAATGAAGAAACCTAGAATAGAGTAGAAAAACTTGGGTTGCCTCCCAAGAAGCGCTTGTTTAAGGTCATAAGCTCGACCCCTGGTCAATTCAATCTGGAGGTCGAGGTGGAGAGGAGGTAGATGAAACCTTCTTCTTCACTTGAACTCCCTCGGCATTCTTCCTCGAGCCCCATATACTCACACCATTACCTTTAGGTATACTACCTTTATTGTCCCCATCTCCTTTACGGGACTTAAATTCCACGGGATGTTTATCATTTTCGTGCTGCATGCCACTCCTACTTGGCTTAGGATTTGGAAGGATGGGTTTTGTCTTCTCCCGTATGACTTCTCCTTTTTTAATCATCAAAACATCAGGCCTATGATCATCCGCCTTAGCCTTCACTTTGTTGACTGAGGGATAGCAGTTAGTCTCGAGCAAGTGGATACTCGCAATTAATTCAGCGCTCCCATTGATGCTTGGTTCACCATAAATCATGTACCTCTCTAAAGGGTCACTCACAAAAGGTTTCATAGTATCATCTTTCTCACACCCCTTCTTAGAATCAATTCTATAACATGACTTCTCAACCAAAGAGCAATCGGGGTGACTGGACAAATTAAACTGAGCTTTCTCTTCTCCGACATTCAAGGATAGACTTCCACTTTTCACGTCAATAACCGCTCCCGCCGTAGCCAAGAAAGGTCTACCAAGAATGATTGGGATGTTGGTATCCTCATCCATATCAAGAACAACAAAATCAGTCGGTATGGAAAACTTACCCACTTTAATTGGAACATCCTCCAATATACCTTCCGGATGTTTGACGGATCGATCCGCCAATTGCAGTGATATCGTAGTGGGCTTCAAATCACCAAGTCCCAACTTTAGGCAAACAGACAGAGGCATCAAACTGACACTAGCACCCAAATCGCATAATGCCCGATCAATGGTCACATTGCCAACCACGCAAGGTATAGAGAAGCTACCAGGATCTTTAAGTTTTGGAGGCATTTTATTTTGAATTATTGCACTACACTCCTCCGTTAAAGCAATTGTTTCATAGTCCTCTAGCTTTCTTTTATTAGACAGAATGTCCTTCAAAAACTTAGCATAGGTCGGCATTTGGGAAAGTGCCTCGGTGAAGGGTACATTGATGTAAAGCTTCCTTAGAACCTCTAAGAACTTCCCAAATTGCTTATCTAGATTCGCCTTAGCCAATCTTTGAGGGAAAGGCACAGGCGGCTGATAAGGTGGCGGTGGGACGTACTTAGGCTCTAGTTCCGGTTCTTTCTCTATAGGGATTTCAACCTCAAACTTAGGTTCCTCATTTTCGTGCTTACCTACCTCAACATCCTTACTCTTACCAATCATGATCTCGGGCTCCACAAGTTGTTTTCCACTCCTTAAAGTCACCGCATTACAATGCTCCCTAGGGTTCGATTCTGGTTTTCCTGGCAGTATTCCGGGGGCACTAGAGGAAGAAACCGCTTGTTGGGCAATCTGGTTCTCTAATATCTTATTGTGGGCAGCTAGGTTGTCCACCTTAGATGCTAGAGTCTTAATCATGAACTGGTTCTCCTCATTTTGCTTGGTTTGGTTCGCCATAAAATTTTCTATTAAACTCTCAAGATTGGACTTTTGATGAGGTGGATTGGATGGCCTAGTTGGAAACCAGAGGAGGTAAAATGGGCTGAGTTGGAAGCCGGAGGAGGGTAAAATGGGCTAGGTTGTGAAGTATCATTCTATATATGGGAAGTTATTATAGGCATTGACTTGCTCATGGGGTTGGGTAGCGATTGACATCCTGGAGCAGTATGTCCAATCACACCACAAACTTCATAAGGTATCTCTCGCATAACTCAAAGCACTCACATTCATTTTATCAAATTTAGAGCTAAGAGCATCCACTTTAGCGAAAGAAGGGTCAAAGCGTCTACCTCATACTTACCTGGCTCCTTCTTTGATGTGCTAGGGATTACATTTCTCGACCACATGGAATCTGCTTTGTTGCCATATCTTCAATAAGATTGTATGCATCATCGTGGATATTTATTATGCAAGGCACCTCCGCCGCAAAGATCAATGTTCATCCTATCCCTATAATCCACCCATTATAAAATGTTCAGACTAATTGCCATTTTTCCAACCCATGGTGAGGACAGTTCCTCAACATTTCCTTAAACCGCTCCCAAGCTTCATAAAGGGATTCATTGGATTGTGTAAAGCTTGTAATCTGATTCCGCAACTGAACTGTCTTACCGGGAGGAAAATACTTGGCTAAAAAGGCCTGAGAGAGTTGATCCCAAGTAGTCACCGTGCCTGGTGGTATGGAATGGTACCAGGCTCTTGCCTTATCTCTCAGGGAAAACTTAAACAACATGGTTCTGATTTGATCTGAAGTGATGTTGTTCACTTTGAGGGTATCACAATATTCCAGGAATATCTTTAGATGCATATTAGGGTCTTCTGTAGGTGATCCCCCAAAGGAATTCTGCTGAACCATCTGAATAAGAGCAGGCTTGCCGTTTGTTTGTCGCTAGTAGAGTCGCACAACCCCTGGTCAGAAACCCCAATGCAGAGAGCCTTTGAGTAATCCTTCAAGGTCTTATTATTGTTTTCAGCCATCTCTGTTTCAGATTTAGTTTCCTCTGTCTCAGATTCCAGCTTAAACAATCTTCTCCTCCTATGAAAAGTCCTCTCGATTTCTAGATCTAACTCAAATAGATTGTCAAGATTTCGAGATTTTCGCATAAACAAGAAGAGAGAAACAAAAAGGATAACACTACCTACTAACACTTAAAATAAAATAAAATGTCTAGTCTAACTAAATTAACAACCGGCTCGATGTTGGCGCTCAAGTCCCGACAACGGCGCCTGAGAAAACTTGATGTGTGATTTTCACTTTAATCACTAAATCCTACCGCAAGCGCCACGGCTTATCGAGTAGTACTTTGGATGTCGATCCCACAGGACTTGGGACAATCACCGAATAGTTATCAATTTATATTAGCTAAACTAATCAAATTTTGGTGTTTTAAGATATAAGATAACTAAAAACTAAGGTCCTATTTAAATCTCAACACAAGTCCAAGAAAATGCTAGAAATCAAGTTGGAAGAACTTAGGGCGTCGGATTACCACGGTAACAAATATATGACTTTTACAACGACCTTTCCATTTACTATGAATTTTTACTTATGTTGACGAATATTCAAAAGTGATTAACAATATTCTTTCAAACTACTATTAATCGTGCCTAAATTAATATTAAATCCGATTTCTCGCTCATTAACTTAATCTAGACCCATTTATTCATATTGCCACAAGAAATTTCAATTAACTTTCACTCTCATGAATTTTCTTGATTGAAATTAGTGTTCTAACCTATCAACTAAACTTCACCTTTCAATTACATCACCTAATTGATAATAAATTCTTCATATAAACCTATGGAAATTCATCTTACGATCCATCAATTCATAAATTCATACGAAATAGCACACCAAAATCAATACAAAAGCATATCAATTCATAATAATAGGAAAAATCAAATCTTTAACTCATATATTCATTTACCGGCTCTCCTAATCCTAGAAAATTAAATCTACTCACGCGATAATCAAAAAGATCACAAAAATCATGGATTTAGGCATTGTGAAACGTAAAAATAAAATAAAAGGAAGAAAATTAAGAGAAAGGAAATAGAATTGTCTCACAAATATCATAAAACCAAGAAATTCATGATCCGTTCTTCGTTCTCGAGCCCTAAGCAAAAATCTTGTTCTTCAAAAGTTGGGAGAAAAATAGTAGATGCCATTGGGAATGTAATTCACGCCCTAAAGCAATCATCTTGCGTCTATCATCCTTTTTTTTAATTTAAGGGAATTATTTTAGGATAAATAGGAATTTTCCTTAATTTAAATTGTGTAATTTATCTCCTAAAATAAAATTCCCTAAAAATATGCGTGTAAATCCATCCAAATTTGCGCCATCAACATGAAAATCACGTTGGAAGTTGTGTCAACCAATCGTAACATTTCGTTGGCTCAGAAAATCTGGATAGTTTCGCATTTTTCACACCCCTGATCCATTCTTCCACACCGGGGTGTGATTCTTCTTGCCTTCATGATTTTGACTCCTTTTTAGCTCGTTTTCATTGCCTTTTATGCTCGGATTCATCATATCTGCAAAATATCAAAGCCACAGCAGTAATCTAGTCCAAAAAGGCAATTTATCATACGAAAATCACAAAATAGGCATTAAAACAGGCCAAAATGATCCAAGAATAACCACATATGGTGGACTTATCACATTGCTCTGCCTGCTTAGAGAGTAAAAGTCATAAACTGCCATTTGGCGACTCTACTTTGAATTCATCTCGTCCTCTCGAGATCATTTTTAGTGATGTGTGGACATCACCTATTATTTCCAATGATGGTTACAAATATTTTATAATTTTTGTTGATCATTTTACGCGTTATATTTGGTTTTACCCACTCGCACGAAAATCTGATGTTCATTCTACGTTTATCCATTTTGGTTCCATTGTTGAAAAATTCTTTGAACAATCCATTAAAATAATTTATTCTGATAACGGGGGTGAATTTATATCTCTACGTGAATATTTTGCAACCAACGGTATTTCCTTTTTTACCACTCCACCTTACACCCCTGAACACAATGGAATTTCTGAACGCCGAAATATGCATATTGTTGAAACTGGCTTAGCCCTATTGACTCATGCTTCTGCTCCCACATCGTATTGGCCTTATGCCTTCTCCACTGATGTATATATAATAAATCGTATGCCCACACCCACTCTCGAAATGCGTACCCCCTATGAATCTATTTTTAACACCCCTCCCAATTACACTAAACTTCGTATTTTTGGTTGTCTCTGTTATCCCTGGTTGCTGATGGGAGTCAACTTCACTGCACTTTTGTATGTGATCTAGCCCCCGTTTATCACTTTATTAGCATGTTTTGGGTAGATATAGACCCGTTTGAGAGTAATATCGAGAGTTATACGCACGGGGAGTTAAACTGTCACATCGATAGTAAACTCTACCTTTTAGCGATATTTACCTCATTTCCGAGCACTTTTGTCTTGCGGATTATGCGTGGTGTTTTGTTAGTGTGTTTATTGCAGGACTTAGGTGACTCGAGGACCCGGAAGGCGATGTTTTTGGGATGAGAAACGGGATCGTGGCACGAATGTAGCATAAAAGTGAAGAAAAGCCAAGTTTGGAGTGGAATCAAGCCAGGCAGGCGTTTGGCCATACTCTGCAGGCGGGCGTCGCCGTAAAGCCACCTCAAGCGGGCGTTTGGAAGAGTCGGAAGAGCGTTCAGGTGACACTCATTCGAAAGTTGGGTTTTACCGGGCGAGCGTCCGACGCACGTTTGGATGGGCTCAGCCCGAATCGAGAAAGCTCATACAGATCAAAAGAGCGTTCAAGGTAGTCCAGACGTTCGTTCGTGGAAGAACAAGCCCTAATATCATCAAGATTACCAGCCGGACGAGCGTCCACCTTGGAGCAAACGCTCGTTTGGCGCCGACAGCAGTATTTCACCAGGCCTGTTCGTTAATATTTATTTTGACCTATCTTGAAGGCTTTTTCTGGTCAAGTCGTCTTCATGAAAGTTGTAGATAATTTAACGAGTTTTCCAACGCATCTTGAATCGTTCAAATCGGAGCTCTACACAGAACATTATCACCGATTTACTGAAGACGAGTTAAATGGGCCAAGTTGGTCGGCCCAACTAGGTCAAGGTCGTGATTTTCTGCCTATTTAAGAGCAGCCAAACCTAATAAACGAATTATTCTGACTTTTATTGGCCTAGACGAAGCTCGAGGCGGCAAGTGCTCAACCCACCGCTTCAAGTTGGTTGTTATGACAGTTGACATCTCAATAGCGGATTAGAGCCCCGGACTAGGCTCCGTATTTCAATTCCTTAGTTTAGATTATTAAAATAAGAGTAGAATACGATATTCGATCGATAGCTTGGTGGAGTTCGTGCCTGGGATCATTGTATGGATTAAAGATTGCTATCTTTTACTGATTTAGGATTCAAAAGTCTTGATCTGCAATATTTTGATCTTCATTATTGTGAGTTTCCTGATTTCGATTTGTTTGCTCTCAATATTGTTTTGATTGTGTAGATCATTAGTTTGATGAAATTTACTCTGGATAAAAGTCTTGATTCAGATCCTTGTGTATGTCGTGAAATAATAAATGCTTCGATCTTTTGTCTTGTTCGTATACTCTTTGCCCTCTGATTTTAACACAAGTTTTATATTCGACTCAATCTCCTCGTGGGATCGACCTCGGAATCTGAACGCACTACCTACGATCGACCCGGTTCACTGCCGGTTAGAAAGTGAGTTTTGCCTAAGGTTTCGAGTTTTATAAATTGTATTTGGTCGAGCCGGATTGCGAAATCTCTACTTATCAGTTGCGTCCCTACACCAGTCACAAACTTCAACCTCGTTCCCGCCCGTGTGTTTTTCTTGGCTATGTTCTCAATCAGCATGCATATTACTGCTACGATCTTGTAGAATCTCGTATGTATATCTTGCGACATGTCAAGTTTGTCGAGTCCGTTTTTCCTTTTACCCCTACCTCTCCCTCGGGTTCAGCACCTTCATCCCCACCTCTTGCCTCTATCTCGGACTGGGTACCTCCATCCCCTCCTGTTCCTCCTCCTGTCCCCACTCCACCACCTACTCCACCCAATTCACCGTCTCCTCCTCCCACTCCACCTCCCCCCTCCCCCCCCACCACCATCTCCTCCTCCCGCCACCCCCTCCACCTCCCTCCTCCACCCCTCTCTATCCACTCATCCCATGCGTACTCGCGCTCGTGACCATATTTATAAACCCATTCAAAAACTTAACCTTCACACACACCTTCCTACTTCTCTTGACATTGAACCTACCAACATAACCCAAGCTCTCAAAAATCCAAATTGGAGAACTGCCATGCAGGAGGAATATGATGCTCTCATTCGCAATGAGACGTGGTCCCTGGTTCCTCCCGTCCTAATCGTAACGTCATCGCTTCTAAGTGGATTTTTCGTCTCAAAGCGTCATCCGGATGGCACTATTGATCGTCACAAGGCTCGGCTTGTGGCTAAGGGTTCACTCAACGCCCGGCATTGACTACTATGAGACGTTTAGCCCGGTGGTTAAACCCACTCTGATGCGACGTGTTGTCCTTACTCCGCTCGCCCTGTGGGTGGTCTTTGTGCCAGCTAGATATCAACAACGTATTTTTACAGGGACATCTGTCTGAGGATGTATACTTGACTCAGCCACCGGGGTTTATCAGCACGGAACTTTCTGCCCATGTGTGTAAGTTGCGGAAGGCTATTTATGGGTTGAAACAGGCTCCTAGGGCTTGGTATGAGAAGCTCAAGGGGTTTCTCCTTTCTAGCAACTTCAGGAATGCTACTGCTGATTCATCACTTTTTGTCTACAATACCGGTACTACTATCATTTATCTGTTGGTATATGTGGATGACATTATTATTACAGGGAATGATACTCAGGCTCTTGAGACGTTCATCTTATTGTTGGGTCATCGTTTTGCTCTCAAGGATCTCGGTGCACTCTCTTATTTCCTAGGTATTGAGATTCTCCACAATGATCACGGGTGTATTTTATCTCAGAAGCGATATGCCACTGAACTTCTTGCTCGCTTTCACATGGATCAGGCAAATTCGGTCACTACTCTGCTGCCAGCTGATTTATCTGGGCTTACTGCCCAGTCTGGTTCTCCACTTGATGATGCTTCTGAGTATCGTATGGTTATTGGCAGCTTGCAGTACCTTCTGTTTACCCGTCCGGATCTTGCCTTTTCAGTGAATAAACTCTCCCAGTTCATGCATGCTCCTACTGATCTTCATTGGAATTATGCTAAGCGCATGCTCCGTTATTTGGCTGGGACAGTTGAGTTAGGCATGCAGCTATATCGTGACTCTCCCCCTGTTCTTCATGCCTTCTCTGACGCTGATTGGGGTGGCTTTCACGATGATTATGCTTCCACTGGGGCTTATGTGGTCTATCTTGGCAGAAATGCCATATCTTGGAGCTCCAAGAAGCAGTCTACTATTGCCGTGTCTTCATCGAGGCTGAGTATCGCTCTGTTGCCTCCACCACCGCGGAGCTCATGTGGGTTACCTCTTTGTTACGTGATCTAGGTTGTTCTCCATCTCGAGCTCCGGTTGTCTACTGTGACAATTTGGGCACTACGCAGTTCTGTCACAACCCTGTTTTCACTCAAGGATGAAACACGTTGCCATTGATTATCACTTCATACGCGATCAGGTGCAACGGGGTTCTTTACGGGTAACCCATGTTCGTGCTCAGGATCAACTTGCTGATTGTCTCACCAAGTCTCTCCCTCGCTTAGCCTTTGTTCACCAGCGCAGCAAGTTGGGTCTCGTCCCTCGTCCACCTTGAGGGGTGGTATTAGCTGTAGCTGTATATTCATATCATAGTAAATATTGTCATTATTTGTATTTACTGCTAGAGTAGTTATAGGAATGTATCTAGCCGTAGTTATAGTTTTGTTATATTATAGCAGTTACTATACACTTTTATATATACATTGTAATACTGAACAATTGAAAATATCAATCAAATCATAATTTTAAATTAACTCTGTTATGTACTTCGTGATGACAATGGAGGATGGAGTTTTAAAAGTTTCCATCAAAACCCCTGAAGATGAATTCATGTTTTTGAGAAAATCGGGTTCCTCACAGAAATTTGGTCGGAAATCAGTCTGATTAAGATCTGCAAAACTTTTGTACATATTTTGGAAAGAGCCCACAATAGGTTTACCACCAAGAAAGCTTCATGGCGGTGCCAATGGGTAAAGAAAGTAAATTGAAAAGAAGATCCACAAAGTCTTTTGAAGCTTCTGCAAAGAGGACTTTGTTAGCTTGTGTATCTACTAGAAGCTTCAATGTAATATCAATTGGTGCTTCCATTAGTCTGATAAATTAAATCAGTGAACTTTTTTCCTCTTAATCTTGATTTGAATTAAGTTAAAGCGATGATGAAATGAAACGCTTATAATGAGCTAATGGGCTATATGTACTACGTGTTAAATTAATGTTGGCTCCTCTTCAATGGTTACGACTTACGAGGTGTCCCTTGAATGAAGATTTCTCTATCTTTCATGTCGCCCCTTCATATTTACTTGCTAATTCGTTGTATTAGTGATAAATTTTAAAAGATGATTATGGTACTACTTCGACACAGTTGTGCTCCAACAAGTAACATAATGATCAACATTATATATCACCGCAGAGTGAGGATAAGGATATTCCGTCTTAATATAATGATTAATGGTTTAAAAATATCTTGTTTTATCCGATTTGACATTATCGTTTTGGTTGTAGCATTTCTTCAATTTAAGGTGAAGATCCACCTAGTTGTAACGCCCCCAGATCGGCTTCGGGTCTGGTAGTGTCAAATGAGTTATAAATGATCCGGTCAACTGTTTAGATCAGGGCTGTAAATGAGCTGGGCTACTCGTGACCTACTTGTACTCGACTCGCAAGAGAGTTTGACTCGATTAGGCTTTTTTCAAGTTCGAGCTCGAGTCGAGTTACTCGAATAATTAACCGAGCGAGATCTCGTGTTTTTAAATATAGTAATCGAGTAGCTCATAACTTATCGAGTTTAATTAAATAATTATTTAATTAATTTAATTTAATTAATTATAAAAAATATTATTTTTTATAATTTAAAAAATACTATTTGAGTCGAGTATTAGACGAGCCGAAATCGATCTTGCCATATTTCATTAAAAATTAAATGAATTCAATTAAAATAATCGAGCTTACGGGCCGAATCGCTATATCGAGTACTCAGCGAGTTGAGTTCGAACTTTCCTTTTTATATGTTCCTTTTCATTTCCCCCCACTTTTGAGCCGTTGCGGCTGAGAGAAATAGGAGAGGAAAAAGAGAGAGGAAAAAAAAAAAAAAAAAGAGTTTCCGCCTTTCCGATCAATCCGATTGTTGAAATCACAAACCAATTACACCAAAATGCTTCCCTTGACGAGAGCTTAATTTTGATACAAGTTTCACTACGTTCGGGTTAGTGTTTCGAAAACCCATTTTTTAGATCTAGATGTGTTTTTGAGCTTTTCTTAGCTTTTTAATGTTTTATATGTTGTAGTCGTATAGCTTCGTTTTGGTTGTAGATTCGTAATGGGTTTGCTTAGATTCTTGGAGCTTTTCTTGTGGATCTAGATCTTCGTGGAGTATTTTTGAAGAGTTCTTGGAGCTTTTTGGTGAAAACATAGGTAAATGGGTGTTCAGCCAAAACTAAATGTGTTATTTTAGTGTTTAGATGTAGCTTTTTATTTCAAGTATGTTTTAGAGCAATTTCATATCACAATGATTGAAATTCATGTTACATTGGTGTTTAGATCTAGTATAATTTTACAAGCATGTTGTCAATAATTTTCGTATTATTTTTATATGGTTTTGGAGTATATTTAGTGTTTAAAATGGTGAATTAAACACGGATTTTGTTGGCCTTTTTTTCAAGGCAAAAATGGAATAAAAAGTTATGTGAAATGTTGTAAAGTCAAGTGTACGTGTTCTAGTGGCTTTGGCGTCGCACCGTGTCTCACGGGAGCATTGGAACACTCTACATTTGGCCTTATGTGATGTTGACTTGAGATCGATATCTTACTTGTAACATGACGAAGTTAAGGTTTCGGTTTCTGGTGTATTCGGCTCAGCACCTTGTGGAGACCCCCTGCGGGGAGATACTCGGGATCACCGGAAGCATTATTTCTTAGCCTCGTGGGTATTGGATTAGATTCTAATATTTCTGTGCAATGTGCTAAGTAGTTTAATGTAGAGTTGGTCTAAGGTCTAGTGGTACTTAGGAATCCTTTTTGTGTGCAATGAACTTAAGTGGTTTGATTAAACGCTTAAATACGTAATTGTCTTGTCTAAAAGCTAAAACATGTTAATCCTTGGTGAGACACACGTTTATACTACGCTTCACGGTATTGTTACACCTCCACACTCTTAGATACTTGTGTCGGACTTGTGTAATGATGCACATGAATTGCGTCATTAGCAATCATGTCCATTAGAAGTGTTGAGGATATGTTTCAAAGGCATTCTCACCCAAAGAAAGTGTCCTTGGATTAACGTGTAACAAATGTCTTATGTGGTTGAGTCAACTAGTGAGAGTACTAGTAGAGTGTAGTGAGCGAGTGAAACATATGTGTAATAATCATGATTGTTTGATTTGCTCGGCGATATTATTAGTATTGTTATTATTGCTAATCCTTGTGTTATAGTAGGTGTAGATTCGGTGCTTCTACCATTTACTAAGTACGTTTGTATTTACCCTTTAGTATGTTGTTCCCCACCCCGAGAAGGTGATTTTGTTGTAGGTTGAGTTCGAGATCGCTTAAGAGTGATTCCCGAAGTTCCAACAGTTGAAGTCTACATTTCTTTTTCTTGTTGTGGCAACGATATAGAATCTTCTCTTTCCTTTTGTAATAGATAAGATAAATGTATCTTGGTTTGTAATAGAGAGTCGTAATAATTGAATGGATATTCAACCTTGTGTATTATTTCGTGGGATTTTGTTTTAGTTGCAGCCATGTGTTACTTTTCGATCGTTGTAGTCATCTTTTAAAGTTTTTCCGGAGTCTTTGTTTTCGTTTCCGATTGTTCTCTGTTATTGATGATGTCAGACTTACGTATATAATTGATTTATTTTAATTATATACGTCTTGAATGAACGCTTTTTTCGATTAAAAACTCGTATCCGGATTAAGGTCGTCACAACCAATTTCTAAATATATAGATATAATAATATGTCTAACTAGGGGTGAGCAAAAAAAAAAAAAATTGTCTAGCCGTGTGAAACAAGAAGACAGAAAACAAGAAATTGTCATAAACATAATGGCTTTCAACATAGGAAAAGCAATCAAAATCACAAAGAAAATAAATTAAACGTCAACAATACATATACTAGTTTCTTGCATGCTTCCAATGATCTATTGACACGTTCAGATCTCAATCTTCCTTCACGCCTTTCCAAGAAAAACGTCACTAAGAACGCTTGTGCTTGCTGATTGAACAAAAAATTTCAACAGCTTCAAAGCATCTTCCCATCCAACTTCGACAAGCTTCTCTTTAAGCACATTTATATGGGTAACATTTAGCTAACTCATCAATGAAATACTGGACACCATTGACATCTCCGACACAGATAAATTATCCAAAATCATGTAAGACACCGGAACATACCCTTTTACATCACTTCTTCTGGTATTAGTACTTGTTACATACAATTTTACCCTGCTCGTCCCCTTCGCACATATAGAGCAATTAAATTTTCGGTTTTTCTCAACCTTTTTTTGCAGAAACTAACGCAAGAATAGTACGTTCTGTAAGTAGATGGAACATGGAGGGTCAGACTTCAACAAGGTAGCATCATCATCAGAAAATAATAGCTTGCGAACAAGATTCATATCCTTCTTGAAGTAAGTCGGATTATATCGATCCAAACTTGTATACATGTTCTTGATCATGGAACCCTCCATAGATGTAGAAGAAAGAAGATCCATGATATCTTTCATGGGTAAATCAAGTAAAAAGCAAAGGAAATCAACAAAGTCTTTAGAAGCTTCTGCAAAGAGTACTTTGTTAGCTTGGGTATCTATTAGAAGCTTCAATGTAATAATATTACTACTTGTTGCTGCTTCCATCATTACTGAATTTTTTCCTCTTAGATATTGATTTGATATGTAAGCGATCAGAAGGTTAAATGTTTGAAAAGCTGAGGGAGCTAATGAGTTATATATAGTTGTGTATGACTGTATGTCGGTGTGTGTATAGTAGATCGCTCCGGCCTCTTTGATGTTTACGAGGAGGTATCTTGAATGAAGATTTTTCCTTTCTTCCAGGTGCCCTTCATCTTTTCTTAATTATTCCGTTTTTTTTTTTAACTGTTATCACACCTATTAAGAAAATGATTAATATGTCTTAAATACGATGTTAAATGACAATCTTGTCCTTTTATTATCAATTGAAATTTGAAAGTTCTCTCCGGCAATAAATGATCACAGAGACGTTTTATCTCCTACTGTTAAATACATTTCCATAATGAATGCCCTTTGCTTCAACTTCCTGAAAACAATTATTAAAAAATAAAATTAAACTACAGCTTCCAATTTTTTTTCACCGAATCTGTTCCTATTGAAACCCGAATTGAGTTAAATAGGATGGAAACCACAAATCAACATCTTTATACCTTAAAATGTTCATATATATATATATATATATATATATATATATATATATATATATATATATATATATATATATATATTCATCACTTGATAAAAAATGAATTCATGACAAACACAAGTCATGAATTTAAACATAAACCTTTCCAAAAAAAAAAAAAGCAGTTAAACCCTAACCGTGGCGCCCCCCCCCTCGATCCCACAGGAATGTAGGGAGAGGTTAATCGTAATCCAGGAAGCGTAGAGTCGTGGGCTTTGCTTCTCCATCACTAAAGGGTGTTATCAATCGGAAATCGACTCTTTACGGGAATCGAATCGAACGACTTCCAAATAAGGGTCCGATCATCATTATAACACCCCATTTCCACACCACTTTAGCCATATCCAGGGGATAACATAAACCCTTCAATATTTGACTTGAAAAGGTAAAAGAGGATCACTTTCCAAGACATTTGGTATTAATTTGACTTCGGAAAATGAATTTTTGCGTTTGTATTCATTGTGGACATTGGAAACTAACAGACTTTGTTTGATTAATGTTATTATAGAGAGGGTATAAGTGGAAAAAAAATATTAAATGATGTATTAGTATTGTAAAATGACAGATAAATAAAAATAATGTAAATTTTGAAAATTGAGGATAAAAAAAACGGAGGGAATACTATATCCGTCCTACAAAAAGTATCAACTTTTTGTAACAACGAATATGTTGTATTTTAATTTCTAATAGATATATATACCCCTATCACATAATAAATTCTCATTTGAAATATGAAATTAATATATAAACTGTTATAACGGATGCAAGTAAAGACACAGATTGATAGATTTAATTAACGGAAAGTAAATGACAAGAACAGAAACAAGATGAACACAACTGTTTAACGTGATTTCCGACGTTGTGCCGACTACTCCATGGGCAGAAAAATGAGAACTTTTATTATGCAGAAAATTACACAAAAGTTCACACACACCATTGATTAAAATGATTGGGTATTTATAGCCATGAAAACCTAACTCTAACCGCCATAACGACATTGTCGGAATTTTCATAAATGCCCCAGATGTGACTCAATACTGTCACTCAACTTAGTAACCAACTCAGCACCAAATTGCAAAAACTCAGTAGTATTCAATACTCGTGAGCTCTGCTTGACAAAGTGGCCTTCAAATGCATCTCTCACCAGCTTGACTCACATACTTGAACACTAAGCAGTCCATCACTGAGCTGACTACCAAATAGCTTTGTTAGATTCAGACGTGGAGATCAAGTCACACTTGACAACAAGTCTCCATCTTGACTTGAACTCTCGTTCAATCAACAAAAAAACAGACTGTATAATCAGATGTATTGTACCAGATGTATTCGTCAATGCAAGATGTACTGTACCAAACTTCTCCATTGATCCACTTAGTTGAACTGCCTTCAGCTGAGTATCCGGATTTAGATTATAAGCTACGAATATTAGCAAGTCCAGACACAACTAAAACTTGCTCTGCTGCATAGACTTAGTAAGCATATCATCAGGATTATCCTTGGTGCTGATCTTACATACCTGGATCCTCTTCTCATTCCTTAAGAAATAATACCTCACACTATATGCTTTGTTCTCTCATTATTAACCTGATCCTTAGCCAAACATATTGCACTCAAACTGTCACAATATATCTCAGCATGATCCAGATGCAGACCCAAATCACTGACCAATCCTTCAACCAGATGTCCTCCTTGGCTGTTTCAGTAAGAACCATGTATTCTGCCTCAGTAGTTGATAAAACTATTGTTGCATGTAAGGTTGCCTTCTAGTTGGCCACTGAATTCTCCAATATGAAAGGTGCACAATAAGAATAAGACCAATAGAGACTTCATAAGGGACCATTTGAGCTGCAGATCGTTATGCTCCTAGAAAGGCATATTTCGAATATAAATGAGTGAAAGTTCCCAACAATCAAGTAGTTGATAATATTCTTCTATGAACCGTAGGAACACGTCCTATGTCACCCCCACCGCGCTTACGGATTTATACCCCAAACCAACTTGCTCTAGCCCCGGGTCCTTCCTTTTCCCTGATTTCCACATCACCAGCAAAATCAACATCACACTACCTTGTGACGAAACCCTGAGTATCACCTCCATAAATGAGTCCAACATATGTTGTACCTCTAAGGTACTTGAACATACTCTTCACAGTTCTACGGTGTTCCTTTCCAGGTTGAGTCATAAACCTGCTCACAACACTGACTGCCTGAGCCAGATTAGGCATAGTACAAACCATGACATACATCAGACTGCTCACTGCACTAGCATAGGGAACTTTTGACATGTAATCCTTCTCCTTAGCTGAATGTGGAGCATAAACAGATAAATGAACATTGGATGTCATAAGAGTATCTATTGGCTTTGCAGCAGACATCCCAAACCTGGCCAAAATCTTCTGTATATAACCCCACTGAGACAAGAACAGCTTCTTCTGACTCATGACTCTAAAGATAGCCATAAAATCTTCTTTGCTACACCCAAATCTTTCATTTCAAATTCAACACTGAGAAGTTCTTTCAGATTCTGAACATTAGATTTTTTACAGCTATCAACATGTTATCCACACAAGGGACAAGATAGATGTATGATCCATCTCTCAGCTGACTGTTGTAAACACAACAGTCATATAGAATTCTGTTATAACCTAGGTCTATAATTTAACTATCAAACCTTTTATACCACTGCCTTGGAGCTTTAAGTCCATACAAGGACTTCTTCAACCTGTAAACAAAACCTTCCTTTCCATGAACTTGGAACCTCTCTGGCCGAGTCATGTATTTATCTTCTTATCTACCTCACCATGTAGAAATGTTATCTTCACATCTAACTACTCAAGTTCAAGATCCTGTTGTGCCACCATTGCTAGCAATACCATGATGGAAGTGTGTCTGACCACTGGGCACTGATGATCAGAGTGTTGATCTCGAAAAGTTTAATTACTCTTTCCCATATTTATTTTCAAACCTAGACTGCAGCCCAAAAAAATTAAGATCTGACTCAGAAGCAAAATATTATCTTTATCCCAACTATCAAAAAAATGGCATTATCCGCAAATTGTAAGTGAGTGATATGCAAATGATGATTGTTTAGATCAATACCTTTTATACATTTTTTTCTACTGTTGTGCAAATTAGAATATTCATAGCTTCCGCAATCAACAAGAAAAGAAAGGGTTAAAGAGGGTCACCCTGCCTTATTCCTCTTTCTATATGAAATTCACAAGTAGGACCACCATTAATCAAAAGCAACCCTTAATCGATTTTCTCCATTTCAAACCAAAGTTCATTTGCTCCATCACAGAATCAATTAAGAAAATCCCAATTAACTGAATCAAAAGCTTTTTCAAAGTGTGTTTTAAAGATAAACGCTTTACATTTTTTTTCCTTAAATAGTCCACCGCCTCATTGGTAATCAAAACTGTAACATCCCGACTTTTCAGAAAGGGTAAAATAGTAATTGGGCATACCCACTACGGCCTAATTATTATTTATCCTATTTATTTAATTAAAAAGGATTTAATTAAAGGGATTTAGTTGTTTAATTAAGGAATTTAATTAAATGGCTATAAAAATGAAATAATTCCCAAAATAATTTATTAGTTTGGAACGCATATTCTGAAGAAAAAAAAAAGAGGAACGGCGGCATCAGAAGGAGAAACGGACGCAGGAAGGTTTTGAAAAAGGAGAACGTAAACTGCAACCGTGTGACCAATCCGTTCATCGTTACAAGATGCCGTAGTAGAGAAAAGTGATCAGCGCGAAGAGACGCAACTTTGGAAAATAACATCTCTTAATTTCGTAGTTTTCACTTTAGCCCTAGTTTTTTGTAACCGTTGAATTTGATCTTCAAAAATTCGTATATTTCAATCCGTAGATCTGTTTCGCAGCCATGAGTAGTCGAAACGATCGTCTTGGAGCGTAGATTAATCTAAAATTAGTTTGACAGCAAGTAATCTAGGTAATCTTCTGTATCACACACTTTTGTATTTCGGTTTTGCAAAGAAAATAGGATTTTAGGGTTTCTTGTTGATCAAATAGGTTTTGGGGTTGAGGATCAACAATTGTTGCGGTTGCTTGGCGTTTTGCTTTCGGTTTTGCTCGCAATTAAGGTAAGAGGCTCTTCCTAATGAATAATTATAGTTGTATTACGTTTAGGTTGAGTTTTGGTATAGATTGGTGGTTAGAAATCATCTTTATGTGTAGTTGTTGTCTATGTTAAGCTATGACATATTTTTGAACATGTTTCCCTGTTGTTTTTCTGAGTTTTTTATGGTAAACATGTTTGGTTTGGATTAGAAATCGTTAAGTGCAGAAAATCATGTTTTTAGGGCTTAACAGAGTTGAATGCGCACGCATTGGCCATCAATATGCACTCATTCCTGTTACAGGATTGTATGGTTTTAGACTCAGCAGGTAGAATGCACACGCATTCATTGGAATGCGCACGCATTCATGATTCAGGATGGAAGTCCTTTTTCACAGCAGGTGCAATGCGCACGCATTCAAGGGAATGCACATGCATTGTTGGTTCAGTTTTTAGAAGGTTGCTCCCAGCATGAGCAATGCATATGCATTGCAAGCAATGCGCACGCATTGGCTGGGCAGTGGCTTTCAGCATATGTTCTGGTCAGGGAATGCGCACGTATTCCAAGGAATGCGCACACATAGACCCCAGTTTTAATAAAACATTGTTTAAGCTATGTAATGAGATGTTAAATGTTGTTTCATGATCTAATAACATTAATTAAACATGAACAAGCCTGGATTGAGCTTCTGATTCGTTTAGTTTCGGCACCAAATGTACTGTTAAAGGGAGTTGAAGTTCGGATCCGTCGGAAGAGCATGAGAGGCTTGTGCTTTGATGAATTAGTATTCATCAATCTCTGTGTTATTGCTAGTCCTTTTTTATGTCTAGTAGTCTAGGAAGAGAGTAGTATGTGTGAGGGAGATTATTTGAAAACACTTAGGCGGCTAGTTAACTATTTTATAAATACGTACTTGACTAGTAAAAGATTAAACATCATGTAACTCTTGGATAGGCACCAGAAAATATCGCGATGTGTGTGCTTTCCTGGAGGTGGATAACTCCGTAGGTTCACAAAACCCTAAGTACGGAGGGACTTCACTGAAACGTGCGCACTATCGGAGTCTACCAGAATAGGCTTCCGCGGATATTGGTGTGATGCACCAATATGTTGCCAAGAATATCCCCAGTCGGATATGCATAGTGCCCTTGAGTGCGGATGTAACATAGATGAGTTAAGTTAGAAACGTTTAGTCATAACATGTTGATGGACATGAAGTGAACCCTAGATTAAGTCGGTCTCATAAAGGTAATTTAATAATAATAAAAAGAACCTTTCGTGGTATAACTTAGTCATTCATTAGCTTCTCACTTTTTCATGGTATGACTTATTTGATGCATTTTTGGGGTATTTTGAGTGATTTATGACGCATTTTCACCATTGCATTCACCTTGAGGTCAAAGACAACTTAGTCCGAAAATCTCGTCATTTTTTTTGGTGAATTATTGCATATTTCATACCTATTTTATCTTGCGTGAGTTATGCGCGGTATTGTTCTTCATACTTGTAGGGAATAGATTCATTGTGATCCCGGGAGAGGAGTTATTGATGATGAAAAGATGATTTTGAGAGGTGAAAGCAACCACCCGAAACTAAAGAGTTGAAACGGATCAAGAACCGTTGATGTTTTTCGTTCTTCTGTGACTAAATCAGAATTTTTTGCTCCCTCAGAGGGGTTTTCTGGAAACATTATCTTCATAAAATTTATTGAATGAGCTTTCCAACGCAACTTGAATCACTCCAATCGGATCTATACACACAAAGATATCATTTGAATTCATCAAAGGTGTACATCATGTGGAGTTCAGCAAGAGCATGCGCGTGCATGCCCCAGTGCATGCTTGCGCATTGAATCACTGATAAAGCACGTATACATTCAGAAAAATCATGTGCACGCATGCCTCCCCCCGTGCATGCGTATGGAACCGTCGAATTTGATTGATTGAGCATTCTAAAGTCGGTTTTTGGCCCCATAAAAGCCAATTAGGTCGAATTTTATACCCACTTTTTCAAAATTTAATTTCCTACTCAGTTCCTAGGTTTAGTTTTCCAAAAACCCTTTAGAAAAATTAGTTTCTTGCATCAAATTACTTCAAGATTGCTAGGATTGTTGATTTCTTTTTGCAAGTTCTTCATTCGGATCGCTTCGAAACTATTGGTAATTTATTTTTCTTATCTTTTATCCTGTTTTCTTCCCAATTAATTATGATTTCTTGTTTCGTTATTGCAATTATGTGTAGCTAATTTTATAATAGCTAGATTATGTGATGGAACTACGAAATTGATGCCTAAACGATGATCTAGGTATGAGTAGAGCTTAAAAATTGAATCTTTTGAATGTTTTGTGTCCTAAAATTTGATCTTATTGCTTGAATTAAACTGATCACTTGATTCATGATTCCACACACGAACTTTATAAGTGTATTTTGCGATGGAGTGTGCGAACTAGGATTTAGGATTGCCATGAACGAATTAGTCGAGTTATTCACAGCATGTTCCTTGGTAAGGTTTTTCTAGCTAAGCCGTGAACTCGGTGGATGCGGAGCGTCTCATTGTTTTTATCATATTAGGTCAATTAAATCCCATAGAGGGAACTGTTGAACCGAATATAGGGTAACTAGGTTGTGGTATTAGCGCCCAGGGACCAGTTTAGGAGATTGCACCCACAGCACATTCATTAGAAACCGTTGGTTGGTTGGGAGGTTAAGGCTCAACCCTAGTGATTCAGTAGCGGCGTTAAGAGTCGTGTTCCTAACCATAATTTGGCTATTTCTCCATTTGTTTATTTTAAAGTTATAATTTTTATTTCTTTTTCTAGTTGTAACTATTATTTTCACCCATATTGTGAGCCTAAACTGAATATGAGAGTGATTATGATACTTGATTGATTCCTCATGGGATACGACCTTGCTCACCGTTGTAGTAAAACCGACCCGGTACTCTGGTGGTTAAAATTGGTTTTGCTATAATTTGGCCATCATACACACAGAACAATAAAAACAAAATTACAGATATACCCTCACACACATTATTATTTAACTCCCCCTCTCAAACTAGATGTCCTGCAAATAACATTTAGTTTGGTCCTGAAGTTGCTGAACTGATTGAAAGGTAGGGCTTTAGTGAACACATCTCATGTCCCGAACTTGGAGGGTATGTAATCGATGACAACTCTTTGTTTTTGATTCTATCTCTAATAAAGTGGACATCAACTTCTAGATGCTTGGTCCTACCATGATAAATAAGCGATTTTGGGCAATGAGCGGCTCCCGTGTCATCACACCAAGCAGAGAATATGAGCTTCCAGTTACCAAGATATCATCAACATAGATTAGGACATACAACATATGACTCCCAAATTGCAAGACAAACAGTGAATTGTCAGCCCTGGATTGAGTAAATCCCCAACTTATCATCTGAGATCTAAGAGCACCAAACCTAGCCCTAGGGGCTTGTTTAAGACCATAAAAAGCTTTCTTCAGTTTTGATGACGGTCAAATTATACCCGTAAAAGTCATCAACGTTGACCTTAAATCGAGATTAATAATATATATTTCATATTAAATCACATGTTTATATTTATTATTTAATGTTAAGTGATTATTAATATGATATTTGGTATTTAGCTGTTTTTATTATTAAAGGACCGATTTATTGTGTGATAAATGCTGATTTTGTAGATCGTGATAAATCGGGAAGATAAATATCGCGCAATCAATTATCTCAAGATAAGGAAGGAAGAAAATCGGAGCATTAAGTGGAAGATTAATCGGATCAACATGCAAGCGTGCGATGGGGAACAAGCTAGAGCGAAGAAAGCGTGTTAAACATGCAAACTTAGGTTCGGTCGATCCGAGCTTATAGCTTCGGGTCGACCGAGTGCGACTCTTGGTTGACCGAGCCTTAGGTTTTAGGTCGGTTTCGGCTTATATCGTGCTTATCTTCTAGAACCACCTAAGTCGGCAAAAACCTCTATATAAGCAAGCGACTACGAGAATTGTAATTCATACCTTAGAATATCATTCAATAAAATCACTCTATTCATATCTTGATTCAATGTAGTTTATTGAAGGTGTTTCCGACAATTTAAGAAATTTGCGTTATGTAAGCCTTTATTTTACTGCTTCTTTTCTTTTAAGTAATTAATTCCCCCCAATTATGATTTATCGTTTGAGTTGATTATTCATAGCTAGAGGATGTAGATCTAGGCTATGACGTTAGGGATGTGGCGACGCCTTGTCTATGAGGATCCCATAACCTCGTCATATACTTAGTATTTATTCATGAATCGCTTAGTTTAATTAATGCGTATCTATGTTAATTTATATGATTGCTTTACTTAATTCTTGTTTAACTGCTACGTATGATGAAAACGCCGAGAGATATATTCTAAGATGTATTGCAGGTTGAAATCGTTCGGGTGACCGAAAGGTGTCATTCGGTCGACCGAGGCCTTACACTCGGTCGACCGAGCCTTGTTTCATCGATTATTTCGCGCGTCTTTATGGTAGGTTTAGCCTAGTTGAATTTATTATCTCGGTAGGTATGGCTATGGCTCGTTACTCGCTTAGTTTAATTAAAACGTGTAAAAGGAAATACCAATATAAAACTCTTAGGTAGGCTTATGAATTGCTCTTCACGGACGTTCAAAATATATCTAGGTAGGTTTATATTTGGGAATTGCATGCACCTAATTATACGTCGTCGTAGATTAGCATGAGACTATAACTTGGTAATTGCTAGTTGGACGAGAGCTTGAGTGATCGTTTAGGAAGTACGCTTTAACCATAGGAATGTTGCCTAGGCGAGGTGTCACGGTTAATATCGGCATCCTTGGAGTCGTAAGCGTGCAAGTTATATGAGATGGATACCCAAAAGGTGAAGTCACGTAATGTAGCACAGTGATCTAGCAACCTAACCGGTGCTAAGTCAAGTTTAAGAGGATGACTCCGTAGCCAATCTAAGATAGATACAAACGGATTGTGATTAATAAGTTCGATTTATTATATAAATTATCTAGGTCCAAACGATAAAGACTATAATTGGGGAGGTTAATTACGTTGTGTCGAGTCGTGTCTTTACCTTTCTTGTCTTATATTGGTCGTAGACCGCCTCTATGTCCTTGACATGTTTAATTAATTGTTTGTATATAAGATGATCCACAATTGGTTCCCTGTGGGATCGACCTTGATTCACTATATCTATACTACGATGGGCCTAGTCCTCTTGCTAGTATTGGTTTATGGTGGTCAAGTATTTTATAACCTGATCGACCACGTCATCAAGTTTGCACACAAACTGTGATTTTCCAGGTTCTTCAAATCCTTCAGGTTGTGGCATATAGATGTCTTCATCTATTGGTATATTTAGAAAGGCATTGTTAATGTCAACTTGCCTAATAGACCATTTGAACATAACTACAACAGAGAGGACAATCCTTATAGTGGAGGCTTTTGCAACAGGACTAATAGTCTCAGTAAAGTCCACTTCATACTTCTGTAGATATCCCTTAGCCACTAATTTGGTTTTATGCTTTAAGACAGTGCCAATTGGTCTTAACTTTAGATTGAAGACCCATTTGTTCCCAACAAGGTTTTGTCCTGCTGCTGGTGGTACCAAATCTCATGTGTGATTCTGTTTTACAGCTTTGAATTCCTCCACCATTGCATGTTTCCACTGTAGACTATTCAAAGCATCAGATACCCTTGCGGGTTCACAAAGGTGAGAAAAAAGGTTGGACTGAGTGATATACTTTAGGCTTGAAGATCCCACTTTTGGATATAGTCTGCATAGGATGACTAACAGGTTTAGGAGGACTTGGACTTTGATCATCAATTTCATGAGTAGAGGAAGGAGATGAGCTCTCAGTTTCATGATCATAGACTTGTGGAGAGTTAGGATAAGGCACATGTGAATTAGGGTAAGAAATTGGAGAAGAGTGGATTGTCCCTTGGTCAAAGGGATGACTGGTATTAGTACTGCAGGGATTTGAGTCACATGCTACAGGTGTGACACTTATATCTTGAGTAGGACTCATAACAATGTTTTGGTCATTTGAACTTTGTAGTGCATCACTGGAGTCAGATGCCCCAAAGGGTAAGTGGAAAGAGTTAACAAGATTAGGATCAACTAACACTACCCTATTCGGTCCTTGGATAAATCCATTCTTAAAAGGAAACTCTGACTCATTAAAAACATCCCTACTGATATACACTCTTCCAGACTGATCAAGGCAATATCCCTTGTGTTGAGAACTTAGACCTAAGTTGACACACACTTGACAAAGTGGTAACTGAATTTGTGGTTGCTATAAGGTCTGAGATTTGGATAGCAAGCACAACCAAACACTTTGTACTTGGTGTAATCAGGTTTGGTATTAAACAAGATTTTTTAGGGTGGTTGGTTGTTAAGCACAGGAGTGGGAAGGTCATTTATGATCTGAATAGTCTGTTCAAAGCTATTCCACTAGTATTTAAAATGCATGGAAGACTGGGCAAGGAGTGTCAACCCCGTTTCAACTATGTGTCTATGTTTCCTTTCAGTCCTACCATGTTGACCATGGGCATGAGGACAATGGTGTCTAAAGGCAATGCCATTTTCTTTCAGGTACATTTCAAAAACTGTATAGTCCCCCCCCCCTCGGTCTGACTGAATGCACTTGATAGTGGTCTGAAACAGGTTTTCAACAAGTTTTTTGAAGGAATAAAGGCTAACAAGGCATCCGATTTGTGTTTTAAGGGGTAAATCCAGGTATATCTAGAATGGTCATCTATGAAGTGGATGTAGTATTGGTAACCAAGTGTGGTAGTGAAAGATTCAGGACCTCATAGGTCAGTGTATATAACATCAAGGACAGACTTGGCATGAAAAACAGATTTATCATAAGGTAAACTATGCATCTTACCAAATTGATAGGCTTCACAGAAGGATAAATCATCAACAAAAACAACATCACAAGAAGTTAAAACATTTTTCAACACAGATTTAGAGGGGTGTCCAAGTCTCTTATGCCAAACATCAAGATTTTTTGTCTAAAACGGAGGAGCAAATATAAGCATTACAAGAGTGATTATTTTGCTGAGACAACTTCTTGGAGTGAAGGGAGATCTGTTGACTGGAACTGGGACCAACTGGGATTTGATAGAGACCATGTCTAAGAACTCCTATTTGCAGCAGGGTCTTTGTTTCCTTGTCCTTGACATAACAACATTTATCCTCAAATTCAATAATAACAGGATAATCATTGGTTAATTGAGAAACACTTATAAGGTTTTTGGTCATACTAGGCACATGAAAATATTTTTTGAGCTTAAGAGATGTGTTAGATTGTGTGGATAAGGTGCAAGAACCTATGTGTTTTATAGGAAGTTGCTCACCATTTCCAATAGTAAGGTTATCTGACCCTGCGTAGTCCCCAGTGAGATGCATATTGTTTATGTCCATGGTGATATGATTTGTTACTCCAATGTCCATATACCAAGCTGAATCCATAGTGCTCTGAGGAGTAGCAACAAAAGCCTATTTAGAGGTGTTATTGTTAGAACTAGGAGGCATAAAATCCTCCTTAAATCCGTGCCAGCAAGCAGTTACTATGTGTCCAGTTTTCCACATACTTGACAAACAAGCCTGTTGGAATTGTTTCTAGAAGTCCTAGCACCTCATCTGCATCTGTTACTCCTACCACCTCTCCCTCTATTATTGAAATCGGAGGAATTAGTAGGTCTAGGACCAGTATTAGCCCTAGGACCTGACATGTTAGCAAGCTGAACGTAAGGACTCCCATGAATGTCACCAGGAACACCAATGTTGAACCTGGCAAGAAGTCTTTCATGAGTTAACAACTGAGACTAGACTTTCTGCCAATTCATAGTCCCTGCTCTAGCAGTCAAGTTAACAATCACAACTTCATATTCCTTCTCCAAACCAGCCAAGGTAGCCAGGATCAGTTCTGATTTTGAAAAAGGATAGCCAGCAGCAGCTAAATTATCAGCATAAGACTTTATCTGTGATAGGTAATCAACTATAGTCTTTGTTTCCTTTGTAGCTCTAGTCATAGCACTTTTATATTCAAGCATCATTGATTCTGCTTGACTGTTAAACAAGGTTTCAAGAGTCGCCTAGATTTTTCTTACAGAGGTACATCCATACACCTCTTGTAGTGCTTGCTCTGTCATAGAGCTCATCAACCAACCAATTAACAACTGATATGTAATACTCCATTCCTCATAGGTCTGAGGTCTCTGAAACAGTGAAGGGGGGACAGAACCAGACCCTAATCTGGTCTCATCCTCAAGAACATGACTCTCAAGTCTATGCCCTCTAATAATAGGTAACACAGTCGATCTCCACCAAAGGTAATTGGATCAATCCAATTTCACATTACAAGTTTGGCTTAAATTTTCAGAAAATGGCATGTTAGGCAGATGATTCATACCTAAAGATCCAAGGCTAAGTGCTGGTGGTAAAAACGAGTAACCAGGTGGGAACATTCTAGCAGAGGAATCCATACGACCAAAATTCAGTCCAGAAATTGGAGGAACAGCTACACCAGGTTGCATGTAGCTCATAGAAGAAAAAGTTGTTGCTCCTAACACTGATGTAATAGGAGCTCCGATGGGTGAAACTCTGACCAAACTTGTTGGAAAGCTGGACAAAACTTCTTTTCCTTGAGTTCCAGATGCCAATACAATAGTAATATGTGTACTTGTTGATGGTAGAGTAGCTCCGGCAGCTGCTGATGTAGCAGCGGCGACGGAAGACACACTGGCAGCGGTGGTGCTCTTGGTGGAGACGTTTACGACGACATAGCCAAGCTCCGATACCAAGAAGGAAGATAGATAACAGATAGAATTTATTATTAGATTCTCACAATAGATTTGCTGGTACACCAGAAATAAATATGTCTGCCACATCACACACATAGCACAATAAAAACACAATTATAGATATACCCTCACACACATTATTATTTAACTAAAATTCTGATGCAGTTGGTCATATGATGAGATTCTCTAAAATAAAAAATAATAATTTTTTAGTCTGTGAAATAAAGAATCTGTAAAAAGAAATTGATGTGAGTGCTGTTACAAGTCTATGTTTTGAAGACAAATAAAAACACAACAAATATAAACTTGAAAGTAATTTGTTTGGGTAATATTACAGACATAAGAGCATTAACATCAAAGTCCCTAGACAATCTTTTATCTCGTTAAAATGTAGGGATACAACAATAAATACACTCCACCAGCCTCCTCATCATTTCCCTACAATAGGGACCATTAACAGTGTCACCCCAAATGAAGGGTGGTACTGTAGCTCACCCCTACATATTTTTTATTCATTCTTTTTCTCTCTTTCACACAAAATTTAATTTTGAAAAAATTGTTAATAGATAAAGAATGAATATTTTAATAATGTAAGGATAGGGATAGGAATGCTGATATAGAGTACTCTGACTTTAGTTGTTGTAAAGTAGGAATATGTATTTTTTAATAGTATATTTAAAGATTGGAATTTTGATGCTAATATACCATAACAAGGAGGCAAAATTAGAAAAATGATCCTTTAAGTTGGTCTACTATGGATTTTAATCCTGCTCCGGAGAGAAAAATAGTCATTTAAGTTGTTTTTTTATTTTGAAAAATGGTCCTATCCGCCGGATATTACTGACTGGGCACCGGAATCTTTTAAAAATTAGAAAAATGGTCCTTTAAGTTGGCCTACTATGTATTTTAGTCATGTTCCTGTTCCGGTGAGAAAAATGACACTTTAAGTTGTTTTTTTTATTTTGAAAAATGGCCCTATCCGCCGGATATTACTGACTAAACACCGGAATCTTTTAAAATTGCTGACGTGACTGCCACGTAGGATCCTACATGGCTGTGGGTCCCATTTCTCCTCCGTTTATTGAAAACAATAAGTTGCTCTAAGAATGATTCGAACCGGCGACCTAATGTTAAAATAACAAGCACTTTGACATCTAAGCTATATCTTCAATATGTATATTATGACACAAGTTATACTTATTCACAACAACATTCATTCCAACATTGTATGTGCCTTATTTAAATAAACTAATTTACAAAATTCACTTAATCGTAGTTGATATATATATGTCTAGGCATGCCTATGTATAATGACTATATGACCATTGATTAATGTTATGAAACAAAAGGTGTGAAATGACCCATAATAAAACACTAAAAGAAGTTGATGCATAAATGACAAAAGTAGCCCCACCGGGAGTTGGATTTTGAAATAGTGGTGTTCAACTAGACAGAACGTAGACAATGGGGGGCGAGAGAAGTTAAGAGCTCGCGCATAATGTTTTTCTCAAGTTTTTTTTTTATTTTTTATAACTTCTTCTTCTTCTTCTTATTATTATTATTATTATTATTATTATTATTATTATTAATGTAAGTCCATCTTACATTACTAGAAGAGTAATAATTATAATATTTTTTTCTTATCTTACTACTCCTTCCGTCTCAAATTATTTAAGACTTATTTCATTTTTGGATGTCCCAAAATAAGTCCTGTAACTAAATTTAGACTAAAAGTTTCTTATTAAATTCCCAAAATGCTCATATAACTATATTTATTAAAAAGTTTAAGAACAATAAAAGAATGACATAATTGTAAAGTAATCATGTTTGTAATGACTAGACAATCTCATAAATGATGTTCTCTTAAATTTGTAGAGTTCCAAAATGTTCCAAACAAAATGGGACGGAGGGAGTATTAATTTGTATATATTCAGTCAACTTTTTTAATTTTATAATTATTACATTAATTAATGATAATCAAATTGTATATCAAACACTATGGTCTTTTTTGAGAACCAAACATTCAGTCAAGAACATGAAATGTCAAATTAAACCAAAGGAAACTATATTAATTATGCATAAGTAAAAACTTGTGCCATAATATACATGGTGAATGTATAGCTCAGATGGCAAAGAATTTGGTATTTTAACATTGCCGGTTCGAATCTTTCTTAGAATGGGATCTACAGCCACGTAGGATCTCACGCGGCAGCCGAATAACTGTTACGTAAGTAATTTTAAAAGATTTCGGTGTCCAGTCAGCAATATCCGGCTATTTTAAGTAAATGGAGAAGAAATGAGACTTACAGCCACGTAGGATCTCACGTGGCAGCCTAATAACAGCCACGTAAGTAATTTTAAAAGATTCCGATGTCCAGTCAAGCAATATCCAATTTTACTACGCTTGGACGTTAGCAAAGTAAATCCTATATTATGATTAATGATGATAAAAAAAAAAAAATAGTTGGTTGTAACAACATCATTTACGGTGGCTATCATTACTCACTCTGTTTTGGGGAGGTTTTGACGTAACAATACTGTTTTGGAAATGTTAAGGACGTCTTCCTCTTTCCACAACCCGATGAACAGTCGGATTCTCAAGACGAGATTTATGGTGATGTGAGAAAAGTGAACTGTCAATTTCTCTGCTTGCTAGTTTTGAATAAAGAAAGGTTAGCTCTTTGTAAAATGCTTACTGCTTTCCATTTCCCCTGCTATTTTGAGTATGCTTAGTATGAAGTTCGTTTTATTTTCTTTTTTAGTGTTCTTTACCTCTTGCTCTTGGCAATTAGGTTTGAAGAACAAAGATTAGCAATTTGAGAAATCTTACTCCTTGCTATTCTGTTGTCATTTATCAAACCAAATAATTCGCTGGCACACATTGCTGTATACGTTCTTTCGGAGAAGAATGAGGTTGCGTATATATATAGTCCTTTCAATTTTGGCATTAGTTCGTTCTTATGGCACATTGAAGTTCTTGGCTTTATTTTCCGGCTTTTATTTGAAACACACTAACTCGGCCCGTAAAAGTCGGTTCTGGTGTCAAAAAACGACTTCCCATTAGGTGCATCGTAAGAATCGACCTTGTGAAAGTAGGTGTGTTTTTGGCACCAGAAGACTTTCACAAGGCCAATTCTGTGAACCGACTCAACGGTGTGCAAATAATAGTCCCTTTTTCATAGATGCTAGAGTTCTGTTGCTTCTGAGTAAGAGTGCTTTGTTTGAAAATATAGACTACAAATAAGAACTCAGATAGGCTATATATATATGGTGAAGCTGATAACATCATAACAATAAGCCTTTATTTTAGTCTTTATTTAACGAAAAACTTGCACATTAGGTAAAGATCGATAAAGAATACAACTTTTCGTATATAATTTTGTGAAAATGAAGAAAAAAGAAGTGATATGATCATGGTGGTAGGATCTTAACAGACAAGATAATGGCTCAATCAGTCATTTTGTTGTTTTTCTTGAATGCTTTTTAGCCATTCTTTTTCAACTCTTTACAATAAAAATGATAATACGATCCTCGATTATGCAGTTATTAACTTCGTGTTTACTTGCTTGTGAATCAGCTAGCTGAAACAACTTTCAGGGATAATATGGCAACCACGAACATATCGATCAAACTAATGATCGACACCGAAGCAAACAAAGTACTGTTTGCGGAGGCTTCAAAAGACTTTGTGGATTTCCTTTTCTTCTTGCTTGCTTTGCCTATTGGCACTGTCATAAAGCTACTTACAAGTGAATCTATGGTGGGCTCGATCGGAAATCTTTTCACAAGTTTTGCAAATCTGAATGAAACTTACCTGGCACCAAGTATTAACCAAAACGATCTTCTAAATCCCGTGGTTTTCTCATCCACTAATACTCCATTGTTGATATCTCAATCATCCATCATATCCTCCAGGAACTTGTACACATGTCGTTGTGACCACAGAACATGCGTTACGAACATCTATGATGGTGCTTCTTGCTCTGTTTGTGGCCAAAAGTTTAACCAATCTCTCAAATTTGTAGCTGGTTCTGATGAGAAGGGTACAACTGTAATTACTCCACCAAATGATAGCATGGTTTTGCAGGGCTATGTTAAGGAGATGGTTCCTTACTTGGTTTCTGATGATTTATCTGTAAAGCCTATGTCTACGATGTCTATTATTTCAATGACGAAAACATGTAATGCCTCAAAACTTGAAGAGAGGAGAGTAAACATTGGTACCAAAGAGGCAATGGAGCTGTTGAAGATGTCTTTCCAGTCAACCACTGTCCTAAGTGATGTATTCCTTGGGAGGAAACAAGACAAGGTATAATTATTGTATAACTGTCATGTTTTTGCATTTATGGAAAGAAAAAAAAGAAGAGAATGTTGTGTTTTTGTATTCTTTCAAACACTCAAACACTGTGTCTCTTCTTCAAGGACGGATTCCAGCAAAGCGACCCCTGCATTTCTGACGACCACCAGGGGTTTAAGGGCCCCACCTCTGGTGATATCGTTTCCAGCAGTTTCGAGCTCTCTCTCACTCGTTCTTGTCCACCTTCTTCAGGTAATGGCTTGGAACATGAAATCATCATTTCTTAGGCAAAAATTTATGAGTTAATTCCGTTTTTAATTGATTTTCGTGTGCCTGGGTTGTTGATTCCTCTCCTCCTAGGTGTAACCATGCCTCCAAAAGACCAAACCTCTAAGAAGCGCACCCGATCACCTTCCCCACCTTGTACCCGTAGTCAGGCTGTACCTAGTAGAGGTGGTGGCAACCAGGCCCCTTCTTCATCCCGCCAGCAAACCCAAAACCGTGCTGCCAGTCAACCCCGCCGTTCTGCTATCCCAGTTCCGTTCACTGATCTTGCTACCCCAACTCAAGTGCACTACTTTAAAACATATATTCTTAAGTGTGGCCTGATCCTTGAGTGTGGTATCGATTTCCCGGCTGTTGACCCTTCTATCCTTACCGAGGCTGCTCGCCGTAACTGGCTTACCCTTGCAGCCCATCCTTCCAAGGAAATTAATGTCACCATGGTCCATGAATTCCTTGCCCTCATCCATAAAGTTACCCCTGAGCCTACTTCTGTCACTGTTCGAGGGGTGACTGTCGACTTTTCATCTTCCGCCATCATGGCGCACTTTAAGATTCCAGATTTCCCAATCGAAGAGCATTTCGAAACTGTTTGGAAATTGAGAAAGCCCAGGTTGAGAGACGCTAAAGTCAACGAAGCTCATGACTTTTTAGACAAGAATGCCCCGTGGGCCGATGGTCAATTTCCTTATGGTTCCATCTCTCCTGCAGCCAAGGTGTGGAAGCAATTTGTTAATGTTCATTTCCATCCTGCTTTGTACTATCAGGACGTCACTGAAGATGAAGCTCTCATCCTTTTGGCCATTCTCACTAAAGTTCCCGTACATGTTGGCCACCTTATCCACAAAACCATCATAAAGTTTGCCAACCAGTTCACAGATCGGAAAATCCCTTTCCCGAACACCATCTCTGCCCTTTGCAACTCCGCCGGTGTTACCCGCCATGCTTCTGATCGAGTTGCAATGGCTAATTCTGTTATCATTGGGCCCGACCGGCTAGTTGCCAAATTTTCTTTTGCCACCTCTACAGAGATCACAGCCCTTGGTGCAGAGATCAAAGCCCTGCGCTCTGATGTTCATGCTGGCTTTGAGCGTCTTAGTGAAAAGGCCGAGGATCTGCGTGCGTGTATTAATGGGCAACGGTGTGATACTGACAACATTGCTTGTGGTGCGGGCATTGACCCAGACAAATTCCCTCGCACTGTTCCGGTTGCTCCTGCTGTTGTTAATCCAATGGCCAGTTCTTCTGGTACAACAGGTGCCCCTTGCACTACCCCTATCCCTATGACTGGCTTGGATGAGCATGGTGCTACGGTTGAGCCTGTGGTTGATGGCCCGGTGACTATGGCATCCCACCTTCACGATTCTTCGGTTCTGCAAGCTGCGGAAATTCTGATCAAGGATTTGCATGCATGATGTGGGTGTAACTATTTAGGGCTAAGAAGAATTTATCATTTTATTATTAATTTTGTTGCTTTTGCTCTATTTTGCAGAGGCCGTACGTATGTGGCCGATGATTTCTATGTACTCTATTTCATCGTTTCGGGTGATACATACTTTGGCACTTAATTGGTAGATGGTTTCTTGTTTTGTGCTGCTGTTGGATACCTATGTATGTGGTTGCATTATGCTTCTATGATAGATAGATTTACTAGAAAGAAAGTATATATAAAAATGGAAGCAAAGAAAATCATCCTAGTCTTTTTTAAGCTTCTGCAAAGAGGACTTAGTTAAACTTTGGTATCTATTACAAGCTTCAAAGTAATAAATACTACCAACAGTTGAATCTTCCATTATTTTTAGCAGTCTTAATTTGATTCGATTAATGATATAAGAGTCTAAATACGTGTAACGACCTGACTTCAAAAAAAAAAAAAAACACAAAGTAAATTTCCAGATTCGAACCGTTTGTTCATGATTTTGAAGGATTTTTTTGTCCCTCAAATCATGAAGCTTTGGATGATGCAACTGAAAGAAGTATAACTCGGCTACTACAATCCCTACTCATACATTAAAAATATGAACAAGCCGTGTAGGTGCTTACCAACAAATTACATAGAATAAGCATGCATCCATATGTGTCATACGGTTCTTGGACTTCATTTAAAACGAAACGCATGTATATATATATGTACCGAATCTTACTAACTTTCTCTCGGACTTCATTTAAAATTTAATCACTGATACAATGAATTTGCAAAAATAAAAAATCAAAGGGGCCGGAATATGGAGAAACTCATATTCAAACGAAACCAGACAGACTCATACCGGTCCAAGAGTACTGTCGCTCGGTATATATAACTCATTAGCATCTTCATCGTTTTAGCATTCGACCTTGTAATCATTTTCAAATCAAATCAAGATCAAGAGGAAAGGATTATAAATTAAACTGCAAAAATGATGGAAGAAGCAAGCAACTACTGTCATTACTTTGAAGCTTGTAGTGGTCCTAGCTATACTCAAGCTTTTGTGTGTGTTTGTTTTTTTTTTTTGTTGCGTAAAAGCGTATTTAACCGTGAGTCTACAAATGATAATCATATGGACCACACTTTCTTAGTGTGTTATTCTATCTCTTGCTTTGATCAGATTAAATTTCAAGCTTCACATATTCTATTATCCTTTGTTTTCATGCTTCACGTTGTGATTACAATAGAACACGCGTATTTGCATTAAAGATTTATTTATGATTCGCTATTAACTAAATTCATAATAAATCATTATTTTTTCATGTGTGTAAAATTATACATCTGTAGTATAGATCCACATATATTTAATCTCTCCCGCCCTGCATCGTACGAGTAAAATGCTAGTATATATATATATATATATATATATATATATATATATATATTTGAATTTGCATTTCAATATATCAATGTTGTCGAATGATTATTATATATATAGTTTGCAAAGTTAGATTCACAATTGGGCTACACATTGTGACGCCTCATCCCTGATCATCGAGTTCTTATCCTAAATAACGCCTCATTGAATATTATTAACTTTTAAATCGTCAAAATAATATATACATGTTCCTCGTATAATAATCAATCGAGTAAGCGAATAAATTAAAACTAAAAGATCACTCGGAAAAGAATGTCAAACGACAAACAACAGATCACCAAGTCCAAAAATCTACGTCTAATTAAGAAAACTGAAACGACAAATCAACGAAATAAACGTTGTTTAACTTATTACATCCAAATTTGAAACTTAAAAGATACTAAAGTCTATCTCTCAAAAATTGAATAATAAAATGCATAAATAAAAGTGTCGACATCATCATATCATCCCGAGCTCAAACATCGGCTCCGTCATCATAACCGTACTCATCACCATCCTGACAACCACCTTCTCGGGGTGGGGACAATAAAGAGAGAAGGGGTAACTGGTAAGTACTTACGTAATTAGTAAATGGTAGAAGAAACGGTTACACATATATATATATATATATATATATATATTGTAATTGAGATCATACTCACCCTCTACTAGATCACATAGTACTTCCTCAGACACATACGTTTGTTACATCAACACCAAAGGATACTACGCATGGTGAAAATGCACCACAACATGGTTTGCACTGCTGTGGGGGCATGGACTCGTGTTCAATGTGGGAGTTACACGTTGTCCCGTAGGAGTAGTAAGCGTCCCATGCTTCGCTATAAAAAATATGCCTCACCAATGATATTGAAGTTTTAGCTTTTAGACATCGACATATGTATTCACGAGTTTAGATCTAACCACCTGATTCATTCACGTAAAGGCTTCCTAAGAACTTCTAGTCCTAGACATCTAATTATGCTACCTAGCACGTTGTAAAAGGATCAATGACTACTAAGTCAATGTCCCACAAGACCTAAACAACGTCTTCTGGTGCTCTCACATTCTCCCCGCAGATGATCTCAGTTGTGGTGCTGAGCAAGACTACCAGAAATCGAAGTTAGATATTGCAAAGTAACATATAATACCCCAGAGGCATACATCCAAACACCACAAGTTGTACACAAGAAAAATATCAAAGTATGGTGACGAGACACTTTGGCGCACGCCCCACACCTTTATCTATTCGAAACGCTTACCCATTATATCACATTGTATAGATACATGTTTATTACCATTATATTTTTTTTTCGAGAAAATACTTATTATGGAAGAAAAAGAAATAGAAAAAAAAAGGATAATTAAACTATTTTTTCCTCTTAAACCTTTCTGAAGTGCCTGCAAAGTTTACTTATTTTTTTTTTCCTTTTTTTTTTCCCACGGCAATAAAAAACAATAGGAATTGGGAACCATGTCCCATTCATTTCCTTTCGGCAGTAGTGAATACGGCAATATATAAAAATAAAATAAAAAGAAACAAATCTATAGCAACAATAATTAAAAAAATAAAACATAATTAAATAATTAAATATAGTTGAATACTCAAAATCTGTTTAAAAACACCCACTTACCTTTGATCTTTCAAAAGCGAAAAGAAAGCAAAAACTTGAAAGCAAAGGTCTTGAATTCTCGAACAAACGCCCCTACGAATATCTTACGATAATTAAACGACGAGTTACGATTAGACAATCTTCTAATCCATAAAACTCAGACTTTCCCAAGAACATACGTGAATCTAGATTAGGGCTGAAAGAGAAATCTTACGGTTTAAGGAGTTGTTGTTTTCGAAAGGTTCGTTACGTCACGGTGATCATTTTTCTCTACTACAGCATCTTGAAATGATGAACAGATTGACCCTACGATTGTAGATTACGTTCTCCCTTCTCCTTTTTCTTCTGCGTCGTTCTTTCTTCTCTCTCTTTTTTTCTTTTTTTTTTTTCTGATTTGCCGTCGTGTGTGTTATATGGGAAATAATATGAATTATTTCCTTATATACTAATCATTAAAATATATTTAATAATTAATCTCTTTATTCCATATAATTAATTTCCAAGACTTTTAATTAAATAAATATAATAAATAATAATTAGGTCGTTGTGAATATACCCAATTACTATTTTACCCTTCATGAAAATTTGGGGTGTTACATCCCTTCCCCTTAAAACAAGTTTCGTCCTCAAAACTGAAAATGATTGGGAGGTACTTGAACTCTAGAATTTCGCAAAACGTCTCGTCTATTAACTCTCATGTCTTCTCTGTCGGTGAATGAGTACCAAGACAAGCTGTACGTCTTCCTTCTTAACTTTCTTCATCTTCCGTTCTAAAGTGCACATGATTCTTTCTTCCGTGTAGGTCAAGTTCTCTTCACCTATTCCAAGGTCGAAGCTTGCTTCCACATCAATGTCGTTTAGGCATTTCCTTATTAGTGACACATGGAGGACGTCACGCACTCGTGAAAGGGATTTTGGTAACTCCAAAAGGATAATCTAAAGGTTCGACTTTAGCCAAGGTCACGTAATGGCCATTATAACCATGGCTTAATTTGCATTTCTGTCCAAACCATCTTACTCCCTTAATTGGGAACGTCTTCTTCTTCTTCTTACAACTTCACGTAATGGCCATTACAACTTCAAGGTCACGTAATGGCCATTACAACTTCAAACTCTAACAGTCTTCTTCTTACATCTGCCCAACTCTTCTACCTATCTTGAGGCATCTAGACGTTGCGACGATCCATTTCAATCTTCTCTCTGGCTTGCTTTATCAACTTTGGTCTTGTAATCTATCACTGTCCCACTTCATCCTAGAAAACCGGCGTTCTACGCTATCTTCCATATAAAGCTTCAGAGGGTGGCATCTGGATGCTAGTGTGGTAGCTGGTGTTGTAGGAAACTCTGCTATCTCGATCTTCATGAAAGGCCTTCAGCATTGGTGTTTCAACTCTATACACATATTGGTTGCCCTGGCATGGACTGCAAACGCTAACTTGTGGGCTTCATTCATCACTGTCCTACTCAAATCATTCACATTCGGAACACAAGGCCGATTTTGACGCCGAAGGTTTCCATCTTCATCTAACTTGTAACCACTCGTTGGTTGGTTCTAGCCACTCGCTTGTAATCAACCACAACTGGATCTTCATCATGTTTCTTCACTGTCTCATCAACTGTCTCGAATCTTGCAATCAACGGTACAACACACTTCACTTCCGTTTGTTGATTGAATCATGAATGCTTAAGATTTCCCAACTAATCTGCAACTCTTGGCACAATTGACTCCTTTTGATCTCAACTTCCATCATCAAGCGCACGTACTTGCTTTGTCAGAAACGCAAGGATCCCAGATGAGGGATTTCTGAGACATTTCATGGATGGAGAACATGCATTTGCCATACTTCCTCTCGGACGGTGTGATCCAATTCTTATGCCAATAAGGGTTAGTTTGGGGAACAAATAAAGTCAAAAAGTGACAAATTGGGCACCAGGGTGGTATGTCAACTTGGTAAGCCAGAGAAGAGGCAATGGGTTCTCAAAACAAGGGAGGTTGCATGGGTTACAACCAAAATAAGGTGATTCCAAGTCGAGGGAAGTTTGAAGTTGGTTCAAGATTGATGGATGGGCGTTGTATCATAGTATAAAAGATAACCACCAAAAGAAAAGCAAAAGGATTATCTTGTAGATGAATTTATTTTAAGAAAGTGGACTTCTACAAGATACGGTGGTCTGCAAGGGCACTCAAACCGTTTAAAAGAGAGATAGAGAGCTTTTACATAGGCCCTTAAAAAGTGAGGATGTTAGGAGAAACATCACATGATAGTCTTGGAAACATTTAATGCAAAAGGAAGAAGAAGATTGGACTTGAGATTATTTGGCAAGTGACCTTTATCATCAAGGATATGATAAACAAAATGGATGTTGGCGAACTAAGAAGGTTCTCACTTCGCATTTGTGCTGCTGGATCATTCTACAATAGAAAATTAGAAGTGCAAGGTCGAGCACCTGAAAGGGCTAAACAACTGGGAAATCAATAAGGGGGTAAGAATCTCAACATTAGGAAGTTATGGGGCCAAAACGAGTATACCAAAAAGGTCTTAGGGAGGAATAAAACTTGTCAAGCAGTGTCCAATTTTGCATCAAAGAGAGGTTATTTCAACATTGAAACGAGCTAGAAATTTCCTCAAGGTAAAGTAAGGGAAAATCAAATGGTTTTGAAAGGGGTCCACAACAAATAAGCTTTGAAGTGAAGGAGAAAAGACACTTAATAAATGTCAGATACAGTTTGATTTCATAGAATTAATCCGAACTTTCAAAAGAGGTGAGAAAAATCATTGACGATCCAATTCAAAGGTTCAAGGTTGCACTACTTGTCCGGAATAGTACAGTGCTAATGAATAATGCTCAAGGTTATCCCTTATGAGAGAATAAAAGGTTAAAATAAAATAGACATTTCATCTAGTGTCACAAAATTGTTATAGAAATACCAAGACATAAGAGAAAATGTCAAAATGTGAGTTTGTCGGTTCATGGCTCTAAATGGCCTGAAAGAGATTTAAAACTGAAAAGGTACAAGGTGTATTAATTTGAATTGAAATTAATAAGGTTTTGGGATTTCAAATGTTGGTTGGCTAGATAGGTTCGGAAGGCATCTTGGCAAGTGACTACCTTGTGCTTGAATCTGGTTTAGTGTAAATTGCCAGAAGGTTAAAGGTAAGTAATTGAAAAGGAATGTCATGGTAGGCTTAAAGATTTGACCGGTAAAAAGATGAGATGCACACCTTGAAAGAATAGGCAACAATAGATGAAAAAAATTTAAAACATCAACACTACCCTTAGGAGGGAAGCTGGGAATAAACACAAGTAAGAAGAATTTTCTGCCATTAGAAGGTTTAATCAATTTTGAATATGAAAGAAGGAATGGGAGTGCAACAATAAAAAACTAGAGAGGGCTTGCTTCATTGATTTGGAGAGTAAGAAAGTAAGAACTTGTTCAAAGGAAGAACTTATGAAGATATGTCTCTGCGATAATTCCATGACGGAAGATGGCGAGATGCTATTGAACTCAAATACCTCAAGTGAGGAATCAAATGGAAGGTAATTTACTAGACAAAGCATAATTGAAGAAAGGCATAAAAAGGTTTGAACTTCAAACATGGCATGCCGGAAGACAACGGCTTGGTGCTTGTTTATAACTGCAAAAGAATCCACAATATTAACTGGTGGGTTGTCAAACCACCAAAGATAAATCACCTACAACCTCTATAGCTAGTATAGTAGAAGTAGGGTCGAACCCACAGGGAACGGTAGATTTATTTCTCCTAAAATTTGTAAAACAAAAGATATTTGGGTTTTTACCTATTTCCTAAAAAGAAATGAAAAATAAACGAAGGAAAGTTTCAGCTAATTAACTATTTCCCCCTCAATTCCCACGATTGATCATCGATTCAAGGATGACTCGCTAAATTATTAATAAATTGGTTATAGTCACCGACAACCGCCAAGTGACCAATCTCTCCTAAAGCCGATAATCAAGACACGGTCGTTAATTATTCTCTAACCGGAAAACACCCCTAGACACGGTCATGGATGTTTGGAATCCCGGAAGCATTAAGGCTTGAGAGACCCAGTTCAAAGTATTAATCCAACCGGACTAATTTTAACCTAGATTATCTATTTCCACAACAGGGAATCCTACGGGCTACGAACCGGCAGATAATGTGTTGTTTACCACTAAAAATCTAATCTTTTATGGCAACCGCCTAAGATATATTTTGGTGCTAGATCAAAATAACCGTTTAATCATCGCGCGCCAACAATTAAACGAATAATTCTAATCCTATATTGAAAACAGAAACAGACAAATACCAACAATCAAACGAGGAGATAACACAATTAGATCTCACAACCACACGAAATTGAGGGTTCAATAATCAATCAACTAAAAAAGAAAACTAGTTATTCGTAATATAAAAATAAAAATTAAATAAAAACAAAACAAAATACAAAACGAATTCAAACTGAAGCATAAAGCAATAGTCGGCCGGCATTGTGCGCAGCCTTTCTTACTCGTTCCTGTCCGTCCTATGTTCACTTCTCTTCTATTCTCTTCTTCCTTATTTTCCAAACGTAACCAATAATAAAAACAATATATTCTACCTCCCTCTAATTCACGCCAGGAGAGGCTGAATTTTAATTGGGCCAAGCCCACTTATTTCTTAAACCAAATAAATCCTATAAATAATAATAACTAAAGGGTCCATCCAATAATTAATGGCCTAATGTGACTAAAGAGAGAATATTTACGGTTGACTTTGACAGACTTCTTTTTATTAGTCAAGATCCTGAAATAGCGGCGAAATCGAATTCACGATTCTTGAAATGACGCTTTCCTCTCTTCTCCAGCAAAACATTCGAATATTGCTCTATACATCCAAAATTCCTCCATCATCTTTTCCGAGTTCTCAAAACCTGAAAATCATAGAAAACATACCCGAAACAGAGTATCTCCGGACAAAATAGATATATAATAAGTATAGAAAAATCACACAAAATACGGTCTCATCATTAACTTTCCAAACATCCTACTAAAAGACTTAACCCAAAAGAAGATCAAATTCGGGGAAACTTCTAGAACATAACGGTCATAACTTATTACTCACTTAGCCCTAGCCTTAAGTCAAAGAGGCAGGAGATTCCCTTTAGGCTGTAGTGTATGATATTTTACTCCGGATATGATATTATCGACTTGTGCAGCCCAAACCAAAAGGATTTTACGCACGATCGAAAGAGAAAAGATTTAGATACTGGAGTTTCCCAAGTGACAGAAAAATATTAGAATTTTTTGGATGAGAATAAGTCGTTCAAAAACAATTATTTTTGCCTAATGCACAAGCTGTCAGAATTTCCAGATTAGTAAACACTAATTTGAATTGCAGATTGCGATCAAACGAAAAGCAATTTGAACTTGATCCCAAAAGTAAAGTTGTAGATAAAATTGTTTTATGCAACATATCAAAAATACAGGTCATTTGAAGATTATTAGCTTGTTCAAAACATAGGAATAAGTGAAGGTGCTGCTGCAGATTTTCTGGACATAGTGTCCGGCATTAACATGAATTTTCTGAACAATCCATAATGATTATCGGGTTGATGTAAAAAAATAAATTGTAGAAAAGTCAATGGTTTACCTTGCTGAAAATTTTGGAGCAAGGGAAACTGTTTTACGTGAAAGGAATACACGGGGACAAAAATCATTCACCCGTGTTGCAAAGGTTAATCACAAGGATGATGAAAAGCATATGTCAAGCAAGAAAATTCCAACACTGGTAATTGAAATGAATAGGAAGCACTTGGAAAAGGTAGGGTTATACATTGGGTTTGTGTGGAACTCATCTCGAGCAAAGCAAGGTCAAATTTTTTTGATAAACACAAACCAAGCAATAATAAAGAAAGGGAGTGGAGGATTTGTAGAGTGGAGTCGGACATCATTCTCTACAAGAGTAGGGCAAGCCAAAGTGTAGGCTTTGACATTGAAGTGTAAAAGGATGTGGAGAGACCACGGTAGAGATTGTAAATAAAATTCAACCAAGAGGACCTCAACTTAACGGTGTAGGCATAAGACTCCGATCACAAAGCTTTACTTAGAGGGGTCTCACTTAATCCTAGGTGACATGGTTTGGTTTAAGGACTTCATCCATAAGAATTGATTGCTTAACAGACTAAATTACAAGTGCTCCTAGTAGTTTCTTAGCCATCTACCAAGAAGAAAGGGTCAGCTAAGCTGCTAAAGAGACTTATAAAATTCTACTTAAGCTACGAACTTAGACGTAAGATAGGAACTTTCTCTCTAATACCAACTATGACGCCCCGTCCCGGATACCGAGTCCTTATCCGGAAAGAACGCCCGGCATGCATATATTAACTTTTTAAATCGTCAAAAGTAATATACATAATCCTCGTAACAATCAATCAGAGTAAAAGCGGAATAAATTAAAACTAAAAGATCACTCAGAAAAGAATGTCAAACGACAAACAACGGATCACCAAGTCTCAAAATCTACGTCTAAAAAACTGAAACGACAAAACAATGAAATAAACGTTGTTTAACTTATTACATCCAAATTTGAAACTTAAAAGGTACTAAAGTCTATCTCTCAAAAACCGAAATAAAATGCATAAATAAAAGTGTCGACATCATCATATCATCCCTAGCTCAAACATCGGCTCCGTCATCATAACCGTACTCATCATCATCCTGACAACCACCTTCTCGGGGTGGGGACAATAAAGAGAGAAGGGGTAAGTACTTACGTACTTAGTAAAGGTAGAAGAAATGGTTAAACAATATATATATATATAACATACATCAAGATAAAATCTAATATCGCTATAGATTGTAATTGAGATCATACTCACCCTCTACTAGATCACATAGTACTTCCTCACACACATACGTTTGTTACATCAACACCAAAGGACAATACGCATGGTGAAAATGCACCACAACATGGTTTGCACCGCTCTGGGTGCATGGACTCGTGTTCCATGTGGGAGTTACATGTTGTCCCGTAGGAGTAGTAAGCGTCCCATGCTTCGATATCAAAATGTGCCTCACCGATGATATTGAAGTTTTAGCTTTTAGACATTTACATATGTATTCACGAGTTTAGATCTAACCACCTGATTCATTCACTTGAAGGCTTTCTAAGAACGTCTAGTCCTAGGCATCTAATTATGTACTTCCTCACACACATATGTTTGTTATATCAACACCAAAGGACAATACGCATGGTGAAAATGCACCACAACATGGTTTGCACCGCTCTGGGTACATGGACTCGTGTTCTATGTGGGAGTTACATGTTGTCCCGTAGGAGTAGTAAGCGTCCTATGCTTCGATATCAAAATGTGCCTCACCAATGATATTGAATTTTAGCTTTTAGACATCTACATATGTATTCACGAGTTTAGATCTAACCACTTGATTCATTCACTTGAAGGCTTTCTAAGAACTTCTAGTCCTAGACATCTAATTATGCTACCTAGCACGTTGTAAAAGGATCAATGACTACTAAGTCAATGTCCCACAAGGCCTAAACAACGTCTTCCGGTGCTCCCACCTTCTCCCCGCAGATAGTCTCAGTTGTGGTGCTGAGCAAGGCTACCAGAAATCGAAGTTAGATATTGCAAAGTAACATATAATGCCCCAGAGGCATACATACCAAACACCACAAGTTGTACACAAGAAAAATATCAAAGTATGGTGACCAGGCACTTTGGCGCACGCCCCACACCTTCATACCTATTATAACAATTATCTATTCGAAACGCTTACCCATTATAACATCACATTGTATCAATTCTAGATACATGTTTATTACCATTTTATCTTTTTCTTTTTTTGAGAAAATACTTTATTATGGAAGAAAAAGAAATAGAAAGAAAAAAAAAGGATAATTAAACTATTTTTTCCTCTTAAACCTTTCAGAAGTGCCTGCAAAGCTTACTTATTTTCCTTTTCCTTTTTTTCCCACGGCAATAAAAAAAAGGTAGGTTCTATCGGCACCCCCATTTTACTTTTTGCATCCATTTATTGAATATTTTTTAGGACGAAAAAAACGTCGGTGGAAAATCGTGGGCTGACGTTTTCTGAATTTTAACACTTTTACAAAAGGGGGACGTCGGTGGTACTAGTGTTCTTTGTGGAGCACCAACGTCAATGACACTGACACTGACGTTGGTCCTCCACAAGGAACACCAGCCAGATCGACGTTCTTTTGTAAAAAATCATCGCCTTAGGAAGTAATTTTTATGGTCTTGGGAAGTAATGAGTCACTGGAGTAATAAATAAAGTGCCGATAGAACCCCTAAAAAAACAATTGGAATTGGGAACATGTCCCATTCATTTCCTTTCGGCAGTAGTGAATACGGCAATATATAAAAATAAAATAAAAAGAAACAAATCTATAGCAACTATGTAATAAATAAAACATAATTAAATACAGTTGAATACCCAAAATCCATTTAAAACACCCCCTTACCTTTGATCTTCCAAAAGCGATTAGAAAGCAAAAACTTGAAAGCAAAGGTCTTGAATTCTCGAACAAACGCCCCTACTACGAATATCATACGATAATTAAACGACGAGTTACGATTAGACAATATTCTAATCCATAAAACTCGGACTTTCCCAAGAACATACGTGAATCTAGATTAGGGCTAAAAGAGAAATCTTACGGTTTAAGGAGATGTTGTTTTCGAAAGATTCGTTACGTCGCGGTAATCAATTTTCTCTACTACATCATCTTGAAACGATGAACGGAGAGACCCTACGATTGAAGATTACGTTCTCCCTTTTCTTATGCGTCGTTCTTCCTTTTTGTTTTTTTTTTCTTTTCTGATTTGCCGTCGTGTGTGTTATAAGGGAAATAATATGAATTATTTCCTTATATACTAATTATTAAAATATATTTAATAATTAATCTCTTTATTCTATATAATTAATTTCCAAGACTTTTAATTAAATAAATATAATAAATAATAATTAGGTCGTTGTGAATATACACAATTACTATTTTACCCTTCCTGAAATTTGGGGTGTTACACACATGCTGGAATATGTGTTGAAAAAGTCTTAGCTTTTATTTATTTATGCATTTATTATTAAATTAAAAATGTTTCAAAAGATTTGTTTTATGAAAATTGTTTTGTATGAAAGCTTATGATATTCATAGTATTACAATATTCTTTTAACTAGTCATTAACCCGTGCATTGCACGGGGACGTATGACAATGTGATTACCTCAGATAAAATCAAAAACAGACCACACAACATGTTCAAAAATTATACTGATACCAATAATTGTGGTTATATTACTGCTTTTAGCATTGCACATGCGAGAACGAATATTTCAATAGAAGAATTTTTTTAAGGATGAAAAAAAAGATTTTATTGGCATATTTGTTACGCAGGAATTGAATTGAATAGAATATGCAGGATTGGAATTAAACAAATTATATAAAATATGACACATTGAGTGATTGATAGAGTAATATAGTGAATTAAGGTTGGCTTGAGTAGGGTATGATATGGTTCATAACATATGATATAGGCGAAGGGGTGGGTAGTCCTACGTCATAACCCATTACACCCTATCTCTCTTCCACCCTGCCCTACCCACCGATATCATACCCTACCCACCACCATATCCTACCATACCGATATCACCATATCTTACCCTCGACATCCTACCTACCTTACCCATTACCTACTCTACTCCACTTTCATCCACCCCAACCCTACCCTACCCTACCTTACTCATCATTCCACCCCACCTTCCCACAACCCATTCCTTCCTAATCCTACCCAACCTACCACCCCACCAGTACCCTACCACCACCCAACCCTACCCTATCCACCTTTCCACTTTACCATATCTTACCCACCACACCATTATACCTTACCTTACACACTACCCCAACCTATCATACCCTCCCCAACCCTACCTTACCCACCACTTCACCCTTCCTTACCTACCATCTTACCCTGCCCTACCCACTGCTATCATACCCTACCCACCACCCTACCCGATATCACCATATCTTACCCTCAACATCCTACCTACCTTACCAATTACCTACTCTGCTCCACTTTCATTAACCCCAACCCTAGCCTACCCTACATTACCCATCATACCACCCTCCCTTCCCCACCCCTCCATTCTCTACCCTACCCAACCCAGCACTCCACCGTACCTTACCTACCACCCAACCCCACCCTATCCACCATTCCACTCTACCCTATCTTATCCACCACACCACCATACCTTACCTTACCCACTACCCCAACATATCCTACACTACTCAACCCTCTCCAACCCTCCCCAACCCTACCTTACCCACCACACTCTACCACCCTACCTTACTCATCATACCACCCAACCTTACCCAGCACCACACCCTTCTCTACCCTACCCTACCCACCACCCCAACCTTACCCTACTCTATCCATTATTCCACTCTACCCTATCTTACCCACCACACCACATTACCTTACCTTACCTACTACCCCAACCTATCCTACCATACTCTACCCTACCCTACCCTACCCTACCATACCAACCTTACCTTACTCACCACTTCACCTTACCCTACCCACTCTACCCTACTCTACCCACCATTACACTCTACCTTATCTTACCCACCACACTACCTTACATTACCTTACCCGCTACCCCAACCTACCCTACTCTACTCTAACCTACCTTATCCTAGCAACACTACATTTCCCACCACTTCAACTTACCTCCCTACTATACCATACCCTACCCCACACACCACCACCCCTACCTTACCCACTACCTCACCCTGCCCTACCTGACCCATCACCCTGCCATACCCTACCCACCCCTCATTATACCATACCTTACCCACTACCCAACCTTATTCAAATACGCTTCCTACCTACCATACCCACCACATCATTATATGATGTGGCTAATGCATAGCAAATGACCTGAATTAAGAATATATCGTATTAATTGGCATATTTAAATTTAGTTTTTTTCAAAATGTAATTTAATTTCTGAATATTATATATCAATAGAGGACTCAAATTTGTACATAATGATTTTTTTTTCTTGACATATTTGAATTTATTTATGATCCATATATTTAATTTAAAATAGTTTTACAGGATTATTATCTTTTGACATATTTGAAATTGTTTTTCTTTTGAAAATGTAATTTAATATAAGAATATTTCACGTTGAATGACATATTTATTTAATCTAAATACATTTGCATTACACTGCAAATATTTGAAGTAAGTTATTCTTGAAAATATAATTGATTGTATAAATATTTGGTATTAAATGGAGTGACTATTTAGCAGGGAATAACTTTAATTTAAGAATATTTTGAATTAATTGGAAAACGTGAATATTGTTATTTTTCAAAATATAATTTAATGTAAAATCATATTTTACATTAAATATGAATAATCTTATTTTAAATGATTTTTCTAATTATGATCGAATTTATTACCTATTTTTATTAGGAGAATAAAATTTTAAATGATTTTTATAATTAAGGTAGGTGAATTATGTAATTATGGTAGGTTTGTTTTTTATTAAATTTTGAGGTCGCTAAATTGCCAGATATGACATAAATTTCTGAATATTTTTTTAAATAGATAATTTGAATATATTTATTTTTTTAAAACACATTTAATGTAAGAATAATTAGCATTAATGTGAGCCGGATTTATTCCCTATTTTTATTAGGAAAATCAAATTTTAAATAATTTTTCTAATTATGGTATGCGGTTATTATAATAATGACAGTTATATAGAATGTATTTAATTTCAGAATAATTATTGAGGTGAAAAATATCCCTAATTATGTTTTTTTCAAAAATAAAAACATAATTTATGGAGCAATATTTAGCATTAATTTAGATATCTAATTTGTAGGGGATGAATTTAATGTCTGAATATTTCCTTTTTGAACTTAATTTAATGTTAAGATATTTTTTATTAATTGGTAAAATTGATTTAATATTTTTTTTGAATATTATAATTTAAATAAAATTATTTCACATTTAATTCCATATTTGATTGAATTTAATGCGAAATATTCCCTATTTTTATTAAGAAATCAAATTTTAAATGTTCTTTCTAATTATGGATGAATTTATTCCCTATTATTATTAGAATAATCATATTTTAAATGATTTTTCTAATTATGGTCGAATTTATTACATATTTTTATTAGGAGAATAAAATTTTAAATAATTTTTATAATTAGGGTAGGTGAATTATGTAATTATATTAGGTTTTTTTTTTTTTTTTGAGTAATTAAATTGCTGATATATACATAAATTTATGAATATTTTTTTAAATAGTGAATTGGAATATAATTATTTTTTTAAACACATTTAATGTAAGAATAATTAGCATTAATGTGAGCCGGATTTATTCCCTATTTTTATTAGGAAAATCAAATTTTAAATAATTTTTCTAATTATGGTATGCAGTTATTGTAATAATGACAGTTATATAGGATGTATTTAATGTCTGAATAATTATTGAGGTGAAAAATATCCCTAATTATGCTTTTTGAAAAATAAAAACATATTTTAATGAAACAATATTTAACATTAATTGAGGTATCTAATTTGTAGGGGATGAATTTAATGTCTGAATATTTCCTTTTTAAATTTAATTTAATGTTAAGATAGTTTTTATTAATTGGTAAAATTGATTTAATATTTTTTTTGAATATTATAATTTAAATAAAAAAAATTTCACATTTAATTCCATATTTGATTGAATTTAATGCGAAATATTCCCTATTTTTATTAAAAAAAATCAAATTTTAAATGTTCTTTCTAATTATGGATGAATTTATTCCCTATTATTATTAGAATAATCATATTTTAAATGATTTTTCTAATTATGGTCGAATTTATTACATATTTTTATTAGGAGAATAAAATTTTAAATGATTTTTATAATTAGGGTAGGTGAATTATGTAATTATGTTAGGTTTGTTTTTTTTTTTTAAATTTTGAGGCGGCTAAATTGCCAAATATGACATAAATTTATGAATATTTTTTTAAATAGCGAATTTGAATATAATTATTTTTTTAAAACACATTTAATGTAAGAATAATTAGCATTAATCTGAGCCGGATTTATTCCCTATTTTTATTAGGAAAATCAAATTTTAAATAATTTTTCTAATTATGGTGTGCGGTTATTGTAATAATGACCGTTTTTTTTCCAAAAAAATTAGAAGATTATGGTATGCGGTTATTGTAATAATTACATTCAATAGCACGTATGATCACAACAAATGCATGCCATGGAAACAAATAACCCGTGCATTAATATATTTGTCAAAAAATGCTGAATAAAAGATGATCACAATAAATATATGATTACATTCAATAGCACGTATGATCACAACAAATGCATGTCATTGAAACAAATAACCCGGTATTAATATATTTGTCAAAAAATGCTGAATAAAAGATGATCACAAACACCAAACACCATACACTAACTGAATACGGGTAACCGAGCCTGGATAACCCACAAAAAACTGTCATACCAATAATAACTAAATACATTTGAAATGAAGACGAAAAACATACCTTCACAAAAAAAATCAGGTTGCTCACGACTGTTTTTGAACTTGAATCTTCAGTGATTAAAAAGAATGGATGCTTCTACAAAAAATAATAATAATGAGCGGATGATGAAACAGAAGAGAGAATATTTTTTTATCACAAATGCGGCACACGTTTTAAGAAAAAAAACTTGATGGAAACAAAATACATTTGAAATAAAGACGAAAAACATACCTTCACAAAACAAATCAGGTTGCTCACGACTGTTTTTGAACTTGAATCTTCAGTGATTAAAAAGAATGGATGCTTCAACCAAAAAATAAAATTTGTCGAAATTTGTCGAAATTTTTTCTGTATATTTTAAGAGTGCATACGCATAGTGGTAGAATATGGGGAGAGGATTTGCTGGAAACCAATCGGATGCTACAATAAACTATTAGGGTGTAAATGTGGAAGAATGAGATGTCGAAGAGAGTTATTGTGTTTTATATGGAATAATAATATTTTAGGAAACTATTAGGGTGTAAATGTGTTTTATGTGGAATAATAATATTTTTGGAGAGTTTTTTTATTTAGGGAAACCGGGTTTGGGTCGGGTAATTGAGGGGAAATGGGTTAAATTGACTCGTGCATATATTATATATAGATGGTATCATTAGGCTTTTTGTAACCGATGAGGAGGGCGCAAATTTTAATATGGTCCAACTTCACCTAGTCAAGCAGCCTAATAGTTGAGCTATAACTAATGAAATTTTGACAATTGGAAAATGATCCTGTTTTTTTAAAATGCTAAAATAATTGATTTTTTTCCTTTCATTTTCTCATATAACGGAATTTATGGACATTTTAAGTTTTCTCTCTCCTGCAATAATCAGGAGAAAATCGTGGGAGTTATACCAATTCAAACAAAAAGAACTTTTGATTATCCTCAGGATCTTCAAAGCATAGCAAAAAAAACCCTTGAGTCGCCTCAATTAGCAATGCCACTACCCAAATTTTTTCTTCTCATTTTTAGTTTTTCGATGTTACACCACCCTGTAGTGACTGGCTTGGTTGGATGCAATGCTAATACTGATTTGGGGGTTTCCGGGGGTTTGGCGGCGGTTTGGGTGGGTTTCAACTACGGTTTCTCAATTTAGGGTTTAGGGTTTCTCAATTTAGTGTTTAGGGTTCTTCAATTTCAATAAGGGTTTGTGTTCTTCGATTTATATAGGGCTAGGGGTTCTTCAATTGCAATTAGGGTTTGAGTTCTTTAATTTAGGACTAAGGGTTCTTCAATTGCAATTAGGGTTTGATTCAACTTTATCTTCTAACGTTGGAGCTTACCCCGATCTTCAATTGCAATTGTGTTATTCTTCTCTCACGATAATAATAATAATAATATGGGAAATGAGGAGAAGACAAAAATATTTCATCAATTAAGTAGAAGACAGCTTTTGAAACTTTTGCATAAAGCCGACAAAACTATTTATTCACTCAGTCGAAATTCACTTGATTCGAATTCACTGCTTAAATTCACTTTCAAATTCACTAATTTTCAAAATTCGTTGTCGAAATTCACTAATTTTCGGATTCACCGTCGAAATTCATCACAAAATTCACCGATTTCGGGATTCACCTTAGATTCACCGATTTTCTGGATTCACTGTTTGTCATTCTCGCTATAAAATTATACAATTGTCTCTTCTCCTCGTAAAAAATATGTAGCTGTCCTGTTACTTAAAAACATTTCAGATTGTGTCCTTATCCCTAATTTTCCATAATAATAATAATAAAACCTTTATAAACACATTGAAAACCAAAATAAAAATAAAATTTTAGATATAGCATGTGTTTATAGATCAACCATGGCATACACTCCTACTTTAAAAGTCTCTCAAAGTCTCCATACAGTATCTTCAAATATAAATAAGATGCAGAGCAAACCAAATTAGCACTATCAATAATTTGCTCAATTACACAAATTTCATGATTTCGGCAACAATGGTATTTCTAGCTATGCTTTGAAGATGCTGTAGATAATCACAAGAAATTTTAATTTTTTTTTGAAGGGACAATCTTCTCTTTCCAGATAAACATAAATAAACGATAAAGCCATTTTTTGGGTTTGAATCGCTGCCAAAAATAAATAAGAATAGGATTTTTTTTTTTTGTCGAATTGGTATAACTTCTTACGATTTTCTCCCCATTATTGCAAGAGAGAGAAAACATTAAATGACCTTAAACTCCGTGGGAAAAAAGAATGGAAAAAAGAAAACATTTATTTTTGCGGTTTAAATAAGCTGGATCACTTTTCCAATTGTCAAATTTTTATTGGTTATGACTTAACTATTAAGCTGCTGACTAGATGTACTTGGACCATAGTAAAATTACTGTGAAGAGGGTGTGATTGGCAAGGAATATTTTTTCATTTATTCATCCCAATTAAAAAGGGAAATTCGTTTTATACCCGATTTTTGAAATAAAATCGAAATCTACACCCCGAATTTGAAAAACTCACCCTATCTCCCGCTTAAAATAAAATCGAAATCTACTAAATCCATTGTAAAACTCAAAAGGAAGAAAAAAAAACCCCACAAAAACAATCCATTGAAATAATAAAGCATTTTTTCAATTTTTATCTGAGTTTGTTTAGCCCACCAGATTATATCTATCTTTACGACTTCTATCGATGAATATGATCTCGTGAGCTCAATAATAGATTAATTAACAGAGTTCAAATAAAAAACTTATAGTTTGTCTTTTGGCTAATGAGGTCTAACTCAACTGGCTAGAGCTGAGGCCCTGAGACTCGGAGATTTCAGGAATCCTTCTGGAGGCGAAAATCGTCTTTCAACGTAGTTTTTCTCTTTAGAAAAGTTATTCCCACAATATATGAATATTAGTCCACAATTGTGGTTGTTGTAAACAGTTATAGTTTAGAGAAATTTTATAATACAACCGTTGTAGTAAGGTTGTACCAAGTGGCATACATTACAACTATTCATTTCTAACCTCTCACACACGATAAAAGTGTATTATGAGAAGAGAGTAAAAATGAGAGGCCTAATATATATGCTCACTTGATGATGACCTTCTTTACAACCAGCTTGCACCATAAAAGTTTCTCTATAGTTTATCCTTTCAATTGTAATAAACCCAAAAAAAAAAAAAAAAACTCAAATAAAAATTCTACTATTTCTCAATTCTCAGTCGGTTCGAGTCATGTTTCATGTACAATTCTAGCCGGTATATGCATGCGAAGAAGAGATAAAACCCTCTCTCACAAATCTCCATCCTACACAGAGAATCCAAAAATTTTCGCCAAAATTCATTGACGAAGCAAACAACAAGATTATTGGCGTGATGGCGATTGAATTCCCTAAAGGTTTATTCGGAGCCGGTAATCCAATAGCTCAGTTGCCGGTCAAGTTCAAAGAACTAGAGAAAGGATTCAACTCGTGGCTTGATAAGCAGTCTTTAGCCGTTGAAGCCAGCATTGTTACTTCTACAAGCGCAGCTCTGGGAGCTGCTATCGGAGCTGTTGAGGGTACACTTTGGAATGATGTTTCGTGTTCGGGCATCGTTGCTGCTACAAACGCAGCTCTGGGAGCTGCTATCGGAGCTGTTGAGGGTACACCTTGGAATGATGTTTCATGTTCGTTTCGACTTTCACCCGGTTCGGCTAAATTTTATTCTCAGGCTAGCGAGTATCTGAAGCATGCTCAGGTACGTTTTTTAATATATCACTGTTGCCTTATGACTTTTTGACTTAAATTGGCTCTTTATATTAGTGTTCAGCGTTTATTAGCTAGGATTTTGCATTCATGAGCAAAATGGGTAATGGAACGTAGGTGAGTGAATTAGGTTTATGATTATCTTTTGTTGGCTTGCTCTAGGTATTTGATAAAATGTCTATGTGAATTCAACTAATTTCAGCATTAAGTCATGGTTGGAAATGCCGTCTTTTTAAGCATAAGGAGGGAAAAAGAGATCAAAAAAAGGGCGTCTTTAGTGGCACCACAATGACAATGGGCTTTTTCACGATTAATTCTCACCTCTAGAATTGACTTTTCGTTAGTCGATTGTTTTCGATGTGGTGTCACACTAAAAACATCGTGGTGCCACTAAAGGCGCAAAAAAAGAAGAAGAAGCTTCATACTTCGACAGAGACAATTGAACATCACATAGGCCATAAGGGCGCTTTTCATTTTGTTTCCCGTCTTACAAGTATTATTTTTATTCTGATTGACTGCCCTGTGTTTTTTCCCTCATAGGCTATTTCTGGAGATCCATGGGTTCAAGCTCGTAATTTTGCAGTCATTACTGGTGTTAACGCTGGTATTTCTTGTGTCATGAGAAGGATAAGAGGCAAGGAAGATGTGCAGTCCAGGTAAATATTCAGTCTCAATGATGCAGGTGAACTTGTCTTTGAAGATGACACCTTGCTAGGATGATATTAGTTGTTCATGACCTTTTATATATTCTAGTCGTTAATGTTTCCCCAATAGTCGAGTCGATGTCTGGAATAACATATTACCTTTGTTAAAGATGATTCTTTGACACAGAAATCATGGTAAAATATGCTTATTCTGTTTATGCGTTTATGGGAGGGGATGGAATTGTTCCAAACTTGCGTATGAATCTGTGGATTCATAATTTTCCTTCAGTGTATTAGCATGGAGCTTGCACGAGTAACACCGTTTGCATATATCAGTGAACTGCTAAAAAGTTGTTACCATTCTAATTGGATAATTAAAGTTAAATGATTGGTGCCAACATCCAATCTCTTTTACCTTTCCTTAAGGATATTTTGCTGTTTTCTTGCAAAATGTTTCTGACTGGATGACACTGCACGGTGCACCCTTTCCCATCCATTCTGGCATTTAGTCCGGATCCTTTTTAGCATCCAATGTGTCCTACTTACTGTGTAGCTGGCACATGGCATCTACACGGTCATGGATTGTGTGATGTCACACCCATGCTCTTAATCTTATGAATATTGTTCCATGCTACACGCTTTACCGGATGCTACAGATCCAGACCATGGTCTTGATGATATCACTTTTTTATTCGTTTAGTATGCTCATCCTTCTACTGCCTGTAGTCTTCTCAGTCCTTTACTGGTGTTTGTGTAATGTCAATGCCTGTTAGTTAAACTGTCAAAGTTCAACCCGCTTTATTTTGTGCATATTGAGACTGCAATTGACTAAAAAAAAAAGCTGTTAAGAAAAGGTGGTTTTTCATCTAGAAATCCTCAACCTCACCAATGCTGCTTTAACTCTTGACCGGAACTTGCACGTTCTGGTTTTGCTGTGTGGAGTAAGCGCCATTTAGGAATGCTTTTGGGTGAATTGGAGGCTGGAGCCGAACCGGTTAATGGACCTTTTTGATGTAGGACCATCCTTAGTGAGCTGGCATGTGGGACCTAAGTATTTTTAAATAGATTTGTTTTCTGTTGGGTTTTTGTCTTTTTGCTGATTATTCTGTTCTGTAGCAGTACTCCAAGGAGTATTAGGAGCTGCCTTCTTCATCGTTTTAGATCAGATTTGAAATCTTGTAAACTTTGTTTCAGAGCATTTCCATAGCTCTGTTATCTTTCTTCTTCAATCAAAAAAGGGTTTCACTCCGTTATTTGGTATCAAGAGCCTAGGTTCTTTCCCTTAGCTCTGCTGATGGCCGATTACGGAGCAGTGGCTGGCCGGAACTCTGACGGTGATCGAGAACCAAAGTCCCTTAGGGAAATTGTAAAGGAATTGGACCACAAAGTGGAGAGCTGCATGTGCGAAATGCAGAAAGGTTTGAAGGAATTGAAGCTGGGTCAGCAAGAACTCAGGAAAGCTCTTCATTTGGAGGGACGAGACTTACCTCGGACTCCGAAAAAAGAGGCAGAAGGATCATTTTATCACCGGAAAGTACAGGAAACAGGCAGCAAGAGGAAGGAGAACACCGTAGAGCCGATGAAGATCAAGCCCATGAGAGATGATCTGGGAAGACCCCCGAAATACAAAGAAGACAGTACGGATACAGATCTGGAAATGTCTGAGTGGAATCACCAAATTCAGGAGAAAACAGAAACCCTAGAATGCTGACTAGAAACACACAAGGACCAGGGCATCATGGCTTCAGACTGAAGATAGACATTGCCAATTTCGATGGAACACTGCACGCTAGAAGACTTCTTAGACTGGGTGGATTCAATTGAAGATTACTTTGAAGGGATGAGACCTCCAGAATACTTAAAATGCAAGCTGGTTTCATATAAGTTCAAAAGTGGAGCAAGAGCTTGGTGGAAACTTCAGAACAGCAGAACACTGAAAGGTAAAGACAAGATTAAGGTCTGGGCTAAAATGAAGCAACTGTTAATTAGTCGATTTTTACCTGCTAATTATCATAAGAATACCATGTTAGAGTTCTTTAGTTGTAAAAGAAATGGGAGGTCAGTAAAAGAGTAAACAAATGATTTCTATAGATTGGGTTCCAGAACTAGCACTCCAGAAGAAAAAGACGTTCAAGTGGCTAGATATTTGGGAGGATTGGGAGAAGAGTTCCTGGAGAAACTGGAATTGACCCCCATCTGGAGCCTTAATCAGGCTGTCAACCTAGCTTACACTGTGGAGAAACAGTTGCAGGGGAAATCCAGCAAGATAAATTCCACCAGGAGATTGTCCTTCCCTAACATGGCTTCTGGGAGTTCCCTTCAACCAAAACAAACTGAGCTTGGGGATCCAAACAAAGGTAAAGCAGTCAAGATAGCTGAGACTAAACCCTTGGATCCTTATGCCAAACCTGTGGGAGTAAAATGTTATAGATGTGGACAACCAGGGCATAAGTCCAATGTGTGCAATCAAAGGAAACAAGTGACACTGTTGGATAAGCAGGGATAAAAGATTCAAGGGATTCTACTGAACAAGAAGAGGAACCAGTGGAGGAACTAGAAAGGGATGAAGGAGACATGCTAATTTGCATTGTGGAACATCTGCTTTTCACTGAACCTTGTCCTACACAAAGACATGCCCTGTTCAGAACCAAATGTACAATCAATTCCAAAGTCTGTGAAGTGATTATTGACAGTGGATCCAGTGAAAATTTAGTGTCCAGATTTGCTGTAAAAGCTTTGGGACAGTAAAGAAAGGAGAAAAAGAAGTGTTTTTATTTATCAAAAAACTTACTTTACACTGAGAGAGCTGCTCTGTTTTAATAGGAAATAAGTCTAGAGACTTGACTAATTAGGACTCCTTGATTTTAGGAATCATAATCAGCCTTACAATCTTTTGAAATTAAAACAGAATAACTTACAATCTTTGAAATAAAGACAGAATAATAACAGAATCAATTAATTAAGGAAAGTCGGCTATAAGCCTCTTTAACCCTAATTAACCACTAAAAGACTTAAACACCCTTGGTTCTTAACATAAACACATAATATTCAACACCCCCTCAAGTTGAGTATGGATATTCAACATGCCCAACTTGCTCACAAAATTATCAAACCACAACTTCACCAGAGGCTTGGCTAGTCCATCTGCCACCTGTTGAGCAGAAGGCAAAAAGGGAATACAAATTAACCCATTATCCAACTTCTCTCTGATTAATTGTCTGTCTATCTCAATATGTTTGGTCCGATCATGTTGGACTGAATCACTGGCAATGTCAATAGCAGCCTTATTATCACAAAAAAGCTTCAAAGGAGGTTGAGCTGAACATAGATGCCTTCTAGGACCCTTTTAATCCACAACTCCTCACACACACCTTGAGCCATGGCCTGTAGACACGCTTTGCTCACCAGGCTTCCACAGCCACCACTCCTTGTTTTTTACTACTCCAAGTGACCAGATTTCCCCAGACAAAGATGCAATAACCTGATGTTGACCTCCTCTCTTTGGAGCCTGCCCAGTCAGCATCAATATATACTTCTATTGCCCTGGTTGTATTCTTCTTGAACCACAACCCTTCACCTACAGATCCCTTCAGATACCTTAGGATTCTCATCACTGCTTCAAGATAATGCTCACGGGGATCATGCATGAACTGTGTTACCACCCCTACATCAAAGGAGATATTTGGTCTAGTATGGGCCAGATATATTAGTTGCCCACCAACCTCTGATATCTTCCTTTATCCACTGGCACACCATCAATTTTCTCCCAAAGCTTCAAATTTGCAAACGACGCTTACAAACGTCACAATCTGTCATGTCAGTTTCCTTCAAGAGGTCTAGAACATATTTCCTCTGAGACACTACCAAACCTTTCTCTTATCTTGCAAATTCCATCCCTAGGAAGTATTTCAGACTCCCCAATTCCTTGATTTCAAACTCTCTAGCCAATCTACTCTTGATCTGAGTTATCCCTACTTGGTCCACCAGTCAGGATGATATCATCCACATACACCACCATAGTTGTCAATTTTCCACTGCCTGGCCTTTTCACAAACATTGTGTGATCAGATTGCTCTTGCTTGAACCCTTCATTCTTCGAGAACTTCATGAACCTCTCAAACCATGCTCTTGGACTTTGTTTGAGCCCATAAAGCGACTTCTTCAATCTGCACACTTTCTTACCAGAACCACTAGCAAAGTCAGGGGGAATATCCATATAGACCTCCTTCTTTAGGTTTCCATGGAGAAACACATTCTTCACATAGTTGTTCCAAAGGTCAATCCCTGTTTACAGCTACAGACAACAATAATATCCTTACTGTATTTAGTTTTGCCACAGTAGAAAGCTTCTGAGTAATCCAACCCATATGTCTGGGTATAACCCTTAGCCACGCCTGTGAACACCCACCCTCACCCAACTGGTGTTTTTCCTTGTGACAGGCTAACAATATCCCGAATGTCATTTTTGTCAAGAGTTTTCATCTCTTCATGAACAGCTGCCCTCCACCCAGGTTCAGAAAGAGCTTCTTGGATATTTTTTGGAATTTTTATATTCGATAGATTGGACAAAAATGCCTGGTACTGAGGTGACAGCTTATCATAAGACACATATCTGGTGAGAGGATATAGAGGATGCTTGGTACATTCTCTAACAGGTTTCCTGAGGGCAATAGGAACTCTTAGGATAGGGTCATTAGGGTCAATTTTGTCAATGGTGGCAGGGGACTCAGTTTTTTCAGATTCTCCACTAGAATTTTCAGAATGTTCACAAAGATTACTTGTTTCTGAGTTATTCTCAGTATCTTCACCTGTAGCAGGATCCTGGCCGGTGCTGTTGTGAGAGGCATTTGCTTTTGAGAGAAGTTCCTTTTCTAGAATAAGTTTTCCCTGAGAATTTTTGTATTCTTGTCATAGGACTTATCTCTGAGCTACCTTCATGATTATCCCTTGCATGGAAAGGTGGCTCAGTGATATGGTCACTAATTTCCTTATTATGTTGTACCTGTTCCCTAGGGTCAGACACACTAGTCTGAGGAGGTCAAGTAAAAAGCGCAGGGAGACTCATACTCGGGATCATATTCATTGGAGTACCCCCCGAACATGAGTTTCATAATACATTTTGTCTTCAAAAAAGGCTAGTGATGTATGTTTTCTTGGTTAGGGGATCAAAACACTTGCAACCCTTCTGAGTTGAAAGATACCCTATGAATATGCACTTCCTAGACCTAGGGTCTAACCTCCCTGCATTATGTATATGTGTGAAGGTTGTGCAGCCAAACACTCTAAGAGGTATATCTTGAATTATTCTAGATGTGGGGTAGAAAACCTTTAGGCTGCGTTTGTTTTGGGTTGGAGTTTTTTTGGGAGTTTTTTTTGGAGTTTTTTTAGATAAAGTGATTGAAGTAATGATTAGAAAGTTGATGTGGTAAAATAAAGTAGAATAATGATTGGTGTAGATTATGAAATGATTGGTGAAATAAAGTAGAATAATGAATAAAATAATGGTAAAAAAGGTAATAAAGTTGATAAAGTGAAATGATGAGAGATGATTTAATATTTTTTTATTTGTAGTTGAAGATTTGATTGGTGGGAGAATTGTAAGAAATGATTGGTGATGTGATGTAAAAAAAACTCCCAAAAAAACTCCGGCCAAAACAAACGGAGCCTTAGTTGACTCAAAGGACTCTGAAAGTTCAGGACTCTAGAGGGGAGCCTATTTATGAGGTAAACAATTGTTAGTACAACTTCTCCCCATAGGTATTTAGGACATTTGGAAGTGATCATCAAGGATCTGACTATTTCCATGACATGTCTATTCTTCCTCTCAGCCATCCCATTCTGCTGGGGTGTGTTTGGACAAGAACTTTGATGCACTATACCGGTTTCTTGAAAAAACTTCCAAGGATAGAGTTAAAATATTCAGTCCCATTATCAGCTCTGAAAATATCAATTTTTGAGTGAAATTGGGTGAAAATCTTGTAAAAGTCTGTTTGGCATCACTTTTTCGTTTTAAAAGATAGACCCAAGTTATTCAAGTGTGGTCATCAATGAAAAAAATGAACCATCTCTTCCCTGAAAGAGTACTCTCACCCTTGCACGCCCTCAAATATCACTATGAATCATAGTGAAAGGCTTGGTTGGCTTGTAAGGTTGAGCAGGGAATGTGGATCTGTAGTGTTTAGCCATTTCACATATTTCGCATTGAAATTTTTTAGGTCTTTTATTAGAGAACAACTCAGGCATCAGCCTCTTTAAATACGAAAAACTAGGGTGCCTTAATCTTAGGTGCCACTTTAGAACATTCTTCCTATCATAATAAGTAGATTGAAAACAACTAATCCTATGGGTCTCTTTATTCTGGAATTCTCCATTCTCTTCAAATAGATCAAGTCCTCCTTTCAACTTAGCTTTGTCAGTCTCCTTCTCCGTGTGAATATCCTGAAAAATACACCCATCAACAAAGAAAATAACATTACATTTAGAATCAGAAGTGAGTTTGCTGACAGATTAGAGATTACAAAACAAACTAAGAACATGAAGTACATCTTTGAGGACAAGATTAGGATAAATGACAACTGTTCCTTTCCCAGCTATAGTAGAGAAGGAACCATCAGCTGTTTTAACCTTTTGATTTCTAGCACAGGGAAAATAGGAGGAAAAGATATGTGAGAAACTGGACATATGAACAGTTGCCCCTGAGTAATGACCTAGGAGGCTGATTTGGCTGTTTGGGTAAGGACAAGTTTGCTGATGTGTTCTAACTGAGTAAGTTGCAGCCCTCCAACTGAGTTATGGCCTTGATCAGATGACACATGGTTTGCTTGCCTCCTATCTGATGTTCCAGCAGCATTCCTGGGCTTCCAGTTTGCTGGTTTACCATGAATACCCCAACATGTTTCTCTGGTATGCCCCTGTTTCTTGCAATGATCACACCAGAGTTTTTGTTTTCCAAATTTTCTTATCAAGATCTCATATGGTTGGTGATGAGGTGCCGGATGTGGCAGAGTTTTTTAAGTCTCTGGTCATGGCTACTCGGAAATTCATGATTTCCGATGGTTCATGCAACCATGATTTGATACCATGTAAAGAAAAGAGAAAAAGAAGTGTTTTTATTTATCAGGAAACTTACTTTACACTCGTTTCGTTTAAATAGGAAATAAGCCTAGAGACTTGACTAAATTGGACTCCTTGATTTTAGGAATCATAATCATCCTTACAATCTTTTGATATTAAAACAAAATAACATACAATCTTTGAAATAAAGACAAAATAATAACATAATCAACTAATTAAGGAAAGTCAGCTATGAGCCTCTTTAACCCTAATTAACCACTAAAAGACTTAAACACCCTTGGTTCTTAACATAAACACATACTATTCAACAGGGACTGACCACCACTCCACATTCACATCCTTACAAGATGGGATGGATAAAAAAGGGAATAAAAAGCAGAGACTTGCAAGGTGAGGTTTTCTATTGGCAAGTCTTATGTGGATGATGTGACTTGTGATGTGGTAGATATGGGTGTCTGTCATCTATTGTTAGGTAGCCCTTGGCAATTTGAGAGGGATGTAATACACAAGGGTAGAGATAACACCTATTCTTTCTCTTGGTTGGGTAAGAAAGTGGTCCTAATACTTATGGCGCAAAAAGATTATTGCAAGGCTGATCCACAGAAGGGAAAGGCTCAATTGATGATTACTTCTGGAAAACAGTTTGAGTCTGATTTGGAAGGAGATTTCAGGATTTTTGGATTGCTGTTGAGATGGAGGAGGGAATGGTGGACAATATTAGTGGAGAGATGAAACACTTGCTGGAAGAATCCAAGACTTATATCCAACATAATTACCAGCAGGGTTACACCTTTAAGAGAAGTCCAACATAATATAGACTTGGTGCATGATCCTCATTACCTAATGTGCCTCACTACAGATTATGCCCGAGGGAACAAAAGATTTTGCAAGGAATCGTTGATGATCTATTGCACAAGCAAGTGGTTAGGCCTAGCACCACCCCATGTGCTGTTCCAGCCTTGTTAGTGCCTAAGAAAGAGGGCCAATGGAGAATGTGCATGGACAACAGAGCCATAAACAAAACAACAGTGAAGTACAAATTTCCAATGCCCAGGGTGGATGATTCGATGGATAACTTGAATGGAGCTAAGGTGTTCACCAAAATAGACTTGACCAGTGGATACCATCAAATTATGATCAGATCAGGAGATGAGTGGAAAACTAGTTTCAAGACTCAAGAAGGATTATATGAATGGTTGGTCATGCCATTTGGAATATGCAATGTTCCTAGCACAATTATGAGGCTCATGCATGAGGTATTTAAGCCTTTCCTCGACAAATTTGTGATAATTTATTTTGATGATGATATCCTTGTGTTTAGTGTGAACTATGCTGACCACTTAGTTCATTTGAGATATGTGTTTGAAGTTTTGAGGAAGAACAAGCTATTTATAAACTACAAGAAATGTATGTTTGTTGTGTCTAGATTGCTTTTCCTGGGATTTATTGTTAGTGCAGAAGGCATACATACTGATCCCAAGAAAATAGAGGCAACTAAGAATTGGCATGTATCTAATAACATCACCTCCCTAAGGAGTTTCCTGGGATTAGCCTCCTTCTATAGAAAGTTTATCAAAGATTTTAGCTCGCTAGCAAGACTACCGATCGATTGCCTTAAGAGGGGTAACTTCCATTGGGATGTGAAACAAATAGAGCTTTGAAGAGATGAAGATCAGGCTAACAACAGCTCATGTACTAGCATTACCAGATTTTGATAAACTTTTCCAAGTTGATACAGATGCTTCTGCCTAGGGAATTGGGACTGTTCTAAGTCAAGAGAACAGACCAATTGCATATTTTAGTGAAAAGTTATCTGCAGCAAAGACCAACTGGACCACCTATGAGCAAGAATTTTATGCTATATTCAGGGCACTACAACAATGGGAACACTACCTCCTACACAAGGAATTCCTCTTGAATTGTGATCACAGAATCCTCCAATTCATCAATACACAGAAACATATTAAGATTATGCATGCTAGGTGGTTCCTCTACTTGCATAAGTTCTCCTTTTTGATCAAAACACAAGTTTGGGAGTTTGAACCCCGTGGCAGATGCATTAAGCAGGAAACATAGTTTACTTATTACTTAGCACATTGAATTGATCAGTTTTGAGTCTATTCCATTGGAATATGGAACCGATCCTGATTTTGGGGATATATGGCAGAGCTGCAAGATTAAGGAGTTCAAAGAACATTTTCACTTGTTGCAAGGGTTCTTATTCAGAGAAGACCAATTATGCATTCCCAGGACCTCTCTGAGGGAATATCTAATACAAGAGCTGCATGAAGGGGGACTGGCCCTGTTAGAAGGAGAGATTTTACTGGCCACAATTGAAGAAAGATGTTATCACTTATATTAAGAGGCATAGACGGACACACATGTATGTAAATGGGGTCCGCGTACCCCGTTAAAAATAATAAAACTCTACATTTTACCTATAGAAAAATATTTCGGACCCTGTTAAAAATAATAAAACTCTACATTTTACGTATAGAAAAATATTTCGGACCCCGCTGAAATACATTTCTGGATCCGCCATTGTTAAGAGGTGTGGAATTTGTCAAACTTCCAAGGGGAACAAACAAAACACAAGTCTATACACTCCACTACCTATGCCTCTATCCATATGGGAGGAACTATCTATGGATTTTGTGCTAGGTCTGCCCAAAACTACTAGGCAGTGTGACTCAACTGTGTGGTAGTAGACATGTTTTCTAAGATGGCTCATTTCCTGCCTTGCAAGAAGATAATGGATGCCAGTCATGTATCTCATCTATTTTTCAGGAAGTGGTTTGTTTGCATGGCATTCCAAAGACTATCACATCTGACAGAGATGTGAAATTCATGTCACACTTTTGGAGGGAACTATGGAAAAGGTTTCATACTCACCTACAATTTAGCAGTGCTTATCACCCCCAAACTGATGGCCAGGTAGTTAACAGAACTCTTGGTAATATGCTGAGGTGTGTGGCATCAGATAAGCCAATGGGACCTAGCCATTGCACAAGTATAATTTGCCTATAATGCTGTAAGAAAAGAGAATAAGAAAAGGGATATTTTATTGATACTGAAAATCTCTATTACAATTGTGAAATCCCTCCTACTTAAATACACAGAAATGATAGAACCTTTTCCCAAGTAAACTCCTCAATCATAGGAGCGCCATCCTAACCCATTTCTCTAAACCCTAGTAGAATATCAGACTTAATATTATAAGCATAATATTACCCTTTTGCCCTTTTATTATTAAACAGAATATAAATTACTCAATATTCAACACCCCCCCTCAAGTTGAGCATGGATATTCAACATGCCCAACTTGCTTACAAACCGATCAAATCCCACTTCACTAGAGGCTTGGTCAACCCATCACCACCATTGGGCGGTAGGTAAGAAAGGGATGCAAATTATCCCATCACAAGCTTTTCCCGATGAAGTGTCTGCTCATCTCAATGTGTTTGGTCCGGTCATGTTGTCTTTGGATCATTAGCAATGTCAATAGCAACCTTTTATTGTCACAGAACAGCTTCATAGGAAGGCTAGGTTGAATCTCAAGATCTTCAAGGACCCTCTTGATCCACAATTCTTCACATACCCCTGAGCCATGGCTCTAAACTCTGCCTCTGCTGTGTTCCCACCACTCCTTTCTTGCTCCTCCAAGTGACCAAATTACCCCAAACATAGCTACAATATCCGGATGTTGACCTCCTCTCTTTGAGCCCCGCCTGATCAAAATCGGTGTATACCTCTATTGTCCTGTAAGTGCACTTCCCGAACCATAGACCTTCTCCCAAAGTACCCTTCAAATACCTCGGGATCCTCATCACGACTTCAAGATGGTGTTCACAGGATCATGCATGAATTGGCTCACCACTCCTACTTGCAAGGAGATGTCGGGCCTTGTATGGGCTAGATATATTAGTTTGCCCACCAACCTCGATACTGCGCTTTTATCAACTCGGCACACCTTCAATTTTTCCCTGAATTTGGTCGTCGACTCCATGTAGGAGTTGCACCGGCTTACATTCGACATGCCGCTTCTTCCAAAGAGATCCAAGACATATTTTCTCTGAGATACCATCAGGCCCTTATCTGACCTTGCAAATTCCATACCCAGAAAGTATCTCAAACTCCCTAGCTCTTTGATCTCAAACTCCTTGGCCAATCTGTTCTTGATCTGGGTCATTTCTACTTGATCATCACCAGTTAGGATGATGTCATCCACATAGACAACCAGAACTGTCAATTTTCCACCCCAAGACCTTTTCACAAATAGGGTGTGGTCAGAATGCCCTTGCTTGAACCCTTCATTTTTTAGGAACTTCATAAACCTCTCAAACCATGCCCTTGGACTTTGCTTGAGTCCATAGAGTGATTTCTTCAATTTACACACCTTGTTACCCGAACCACCTGCAAAACCTGGGGGAATATCCATGTAAACCTCCTCTTTTAGGTTGCCATGGAGAAATGCATTCTTCACATCCAGTTGCTCCAAAGGTCAGTCCCTGTTCACAGCCACAGACAACAAATTCTCATAGTGTTTAGCTTAGCCATAAGAGAGAAGGTCTCAGTGTAATCTAACCTATATGTTTGGGTATATCCCTTAGCTACAAGCCTGGCCTTGTATCTTTGCAATGTTCCATCAGAATTATACTTCACAGTAAACACCCACCTACACCCAACTGGGACTTTTCCTTCTGGTACACTAACAACATCCCAAGTGTCATTTTTCTCAGGGCCTTCATCTGGATATTGTAGCTATGTTTGGGGTAATTTGGTCAAGCACTTGTCCAAAGAGAGGAGGTCAACCTGCCTCCGATACCATGCTAAGGATCAAGCGCTTACCGTTCACTAAAACCAATTGGTGTCAGTAAAGGCGCTACTTTATTTCTTATACATTAAGAGTGTGGGCAATCTGTCCAACACTTGCACAATTTTCATTCAAGAGTGTGAGAAATCTGTCCCAACACCCCCCTCAAGTGTGAGCAATCTGTCTCAACACTTGCATAATTTTTTTTTAAAAATATTGTTCCAACCAGGGTTCGATATCATGACCTCTGGCTCTGATACCATGTATGAAAAGAGAATAAGAAAAGGGATATTTTATTGATACTGAAAATCTCTATTACAACTGTGAAATCCCTCCTACTTAAATACACAAAAATGATAGAACCTTTTCTCAGGTAAACTCCTCAATCATAGGAGCCGCCATCCTAACCCTAGGATTTCTTTAAACCCTAGTAGAATATCAGACTTAATATATAAGCAAAATATTACCCTTTTGCCCTTTTATTATTAAACAGAATATAAATTACACAATATTCAACAAATGCTATGACTAATAGGTCCACTGGGATGGCTCCTTTTGCTGTGGTTTATACCAAGATACCCAATATGATCACTGATTTAGCCCCTCTACCAGTAGTGAAAAGTAAACCAGCTGGAGCTTTATCTGAACCCATACATAAATTGCATTCTGAAGTAAGGGGAAGACTAGAGACGGCCGATGCAGGTTACAAGTCAGCTGCAGATCAGAAGAGAAGAGTTCAAATATTTCAGCCAGGTGACTTGGCAATGATACATCTCAGGATGGAGAGGTTCCAGAGTCAACAACAAACTCTATCCTAGGAATGTTGGACCCTATGCTGTCAATACCAAGATTAATGCCAACAAGGAAGCCACTGGTGGAGAAGAAAAGGAGGGGGATGGAATGATGTAGGGCCATCTTTAGTGAGATGGCATGTGGGACCTAAGTATTTTTACAAAGATTTGTTTTCTGTTGAGTTTTTGTCTTTTTGCTGATTATTCTGTTGTTCTGTAGCAATACTCCAAGTAGTATAAGGAGCTGCCTTCTTCATCGTCTTAGATCAGATTTGAAATCTTGTAAACTTTGTTTTAGAACATTTGCATAGCTCTGTTATCTTTCTTCTTCAATCAAAAAACGGTTTCACTCTGTTACTTTTTCTCATTGTTTAATAGACACATTGACTCTTCTACTACAAGTATCCCTACCCTAGAAATATTGATGACAAATCAACTCAATAATTTGAATATTAAAGATTCTATTTATTAATCCTCTGCCTTGAGTTATCTGTATGTTTTTGTTCTTCTTGGCTGTGCATTTTATTTCCTTCACTTGTTCATGGACATGCTTTTCTTTCTGCAGTATGGTTGCAGCTTTCGGGTCTGGAGCTTTGTTTTCATTAGTCAGCGGCTTAGGTGGGCCTAATCAAGCAACTAATGCTGTTACATCTGGTCTCTTTTTCGCTCTGGTTCAAGGTGGACTTTTCAGGGTAACGGTAAGACGCAAATTGATTCTTTTAATAGTTGAGTTCTTTTGTTGTCCTTCTATAACTCTTTGTTCAGCTAATTAGATAATCTTTCATCCCGTCTTTATCACTCCACTTGATATCTGATTCATTTCATGTAAATCTCCCAACATGGGCCATTTATGAACTATTCGGAAAATGGTTAGGAACAAGTAGCAATATCTAGAGGTCTCATAAGGCCTACTTAATGATCAAAGCCTCTCAAGTGAAATGTTGCCCTCACCTCATAAAGCTGTCAAAGAGAGCGAGTAGCATCTTCATACAAAAAGGAGTACAGGTGTTTTAATGCATCCTGTTTATGTGGGATCCATGGAAGGTTAGGCCATTTACGCTTGTTGTACATAACCATGCCTTATATTCCTATAAAAATTCATTTACACGATCCAACCACTGCGTCAAAACTAGGTTTCCTAACAATTCTGCAGGTAGAAGTCCATGTTTAGACATCGAAGAATCATTTTCAAAGCCTATCATACTGTGATCGCATAGGAACTTGTAATCCTTGTAAATAAGCTTGAACATCGCTAACTGAGCGAATCTTAGTTATTATGTTGTATCGTTTTAGAAAATGACTGTTACTTAGAATGAGCGATCCAGTATCAGGGATCCCCCCCTTCCCCTTTGACTCGGTCAAAATATTTGTTTTATGTTTTAAAATGCTTCTGTTAAGGAGATGTAATTTATCGTTTGACGTGGTTGCAGAAGAATGTCTGACTTTGTATTGATGTGTGAACAGCTAGGTCAAAAGTTCTCACAGCCACCTACTGAAGACGTGAAAACAAAGTCCCTGTTGTCGAATCTCGTTATGCAGAACTACGAGAAGAACTTTAGGAAAGACGTATTAACCTCTATCACTTTGCCTTTACTAACTTATAGGTAAGTGCAGAAGCTCAATATTTATACCATTGAGGTAATACCCGACAAGATAGGAAAGTTGTACCGAATGGATGCATCATATTCATTCATATATCTACTCTCTTTCACCCATACACAGCGTTACTTTGTGAAAGAGGATATGATTGCATGGATATGACCCTTCCTACAACGATTGTACCATAATTTTTTCCCCGTAGAACTGATTCTTATAAAGGGTGCTGTTTTCTTGCTATATTTTTCAGTGCTCTAAGAGTTGTCAACATTCCCCCAAGACCAAGGCCCCCGATCCTTGATCACATCCAATGGTATGTAAATTCTCTAATTTGAGGTGGATATTTTGTTGTGTTTCGATCCAGTTTATCAGTCGCTTTTGAGTTTTTCACGCATTTTAAAAAACTCAATAAATGATTCGCTTTTACATTTTATGGACTAAATTGCCCTTTCTTTCTCCTGCCTTATATTATGGGACGGAGGGTGTAGATAATATGGAAAAGACATGAATTGTCATAGTGATAGATAAAACGGGACAAAAAGCAGTATGCAATTGCATTCAAGTTGATTGTCTAAATATAATACATTAATAATCTATTACATATACTTTTCATGCATTACCTACACTATATTTAAAACTAAAAACTGCACATTCGCTTGTCCTTACAATTTTTGTTTTTTTATTAATTTTTTTTTAGAATAATTTTTCTTTATTTTGAACATGCACATGAATGATGCACGCGTTTTTGGCTACAATGATTATATGCATATACAACGTGTATATTTGTAGAAATTAGAGTAAGAGAGATGGATTTTAAGGAGAAAACTCTTGTTTACTGCTTAGAACTCTTGTCAGGTAAGATAAGAGAGAGATTACATAAATTGAGCAGCCCCCAACGGCTAAGAGCTTAAACTACCTCCACTAACAACGGCTATGAACAGTAAATAACATTATTAGGCTACAACAGGGGTACATTAGGACTATGGGTGTTCATTTATTTTTTAAAACCGACCAAACCGAAACCGAAACAAACCGAACCGTTTAAATGGTTTTTAAAAATTGTAAAACCGAACCGACACGAAACCGAACCGGACCGATTCTAATTGGTTTGGTTTTGGTTTTAACTAATGAAACCGAAGAACCAAACCGAACCGATAGCCATAAAATAAAATATAAAAAAAAAGAATATATATATATATATATATATATATATATATATATATATATATATATATATATATATATATATATATATTCTTTATTTGAATGACATATTTCTACTTTTAAGAAGAAGAAAAAAATGTACAATTCAATGTTGTCAAAAATATTACGGTTGAAAAGACGTCCAAAATAATACATTAAAATATTAGGCCAAAAAAATGTCCATCACAATTTTTTTATATGTATTATATTTACATCTTTTAAAAACCTAAAATCCTTTATCCTTTTTTATCGTTTTCTCCTCCCATAGCTTGTTTGTTTGGAAAACATTGTCAGCATGTCTACTTATGAACAATAAGGAAATGATGATTGAAGAAATTTTGATTGAATAAATAATTAGTAGTTGATAGATGGTATTCCTTTTCCTACGCTTTATTTTTTATGAATTCAACCGTCTAATATTCTTTATTTTTTGTGGATTTATACAAACTTGTTAATTTGGACACATAAATTAAGAAGAAAAAATGTTCAAAATGTTTGAACATTTTTTAAGGAAGTGAACCTTCAGAAAATTAGAGGGAATCAATTTTTTCTATAATCGTGTAAATCTATTTTTTGTGCTCAACTTAGTACTATATTTGGTTGTCGGACTTTTTGTAGTGTAAACCGAGAAACCGAACCGAACCAAGAAATGACAAACCAGAACCAAACCGAACCAAAGTTAATATGATTGGTTTTGGTGTCATCTTTTTCAAACCGAAATTGTTGGTTTGGTTTTGAAAATTCAAAATACCGAACCAAACCGAACCGTGAACACCCCTAATCAGGACCATAAGCACATAATATTTTCACTAATTAAGATAAAATACTGCATAATTCAAAGCTACCCCCTCACGTTTGGTTGTATATGCTGATGTAGCCAAGCTTGAAGTTCAGATGTTCAAAAACTTGATTAGTAACAGCCTTTGTTAGTAGATAAGCCACTTGATCTTTGGTCTTTACATGGAACAAGGATATATCACCATTATCCACCTTTTCCCTTAAGAAGTGTCTGTCCACTTCAACATGCTTTGTTTTATCATGGTGAGTTGGATTTTCTGCAATGCAAAGGGCAGAGGTGTTATCACACATGATCTGGATAGGGGTTGATATGGCAAGCCCTAATTTTTCCATCATTCTCTTAATCCATATCCCTTCACACACTCCCAGAGCTAGGGCTCTGAGTTCAGACTCTGCACTGCTTCTAGAGAACACATGTTGCTTCTTGCTTCTCCAAGTTGCAAGATTTCCCCAAATATAAGTGCAGTATCTGAAGTAAGATCTCATATCTGGAACACTCCCTGCATAATCAACATCTGTATAGATTTGAACCTCCCTTGATGGAATTTTCTTAAACAACAAGCCTTGACTAAGATCATTTTTGAGGAACCTTAATACTCTCTCAGCAACTTGCATATGTCTTTCAGTAGGTTGATGCATGAACTGGCTAATCAACCCTACAACAAAGCATATGTCAGGCCTAGTATGAGAGAGAGAGAAACAGTTTTCCTACCGATCTTTGGTATCTCCCCATATCAACAAGGGGACTATCATCCACTTTTCCCAGTTTTAACCCAGGTTCAATAGAGGTATTAGCAGGTTTGCACCCTAACATCCCAGTATTCCTTTGAAAGGTCTAGTGTATATTTTCTTTGAGATATGGAGATTCCGGTTTCATTTCTAGCAATCTCCATCCCCAGAAAATATTTTGGGCTCCCCAAATCTTTTATCTCAAACTCAGATGCAAGGATGTCTTTGATTCTACTGATTTCAGTATTATCATCCCAATAAGGATAATATCATCCACATATACAATTAGGACAATAGTTCTTCCAGAGGTGATCTTTATGAATAAGGTATGATCAGTATGGCATTGGTGGAAGCTATGCTTTCTCATGAAATTAGAGAATCTCCCAAACCATGCTCTAAGAGATTGTTGTAGGCATTATATAGACCTTTTGAGTTTGCACACATCACCTTTCCTCCCTAGGGATTCAAACCTAAGAGGAAGATGCATATACACCTCCTCTTTCAGTTCTCCATATAGGAAGGCATTCTTTATGTCAAGTTGTGTTAATGACCAATCTAGATTCACAACAATACTTACGAGAATCTGTAAGAAAAGAGAACCATTTAGTATTGGCTCTTATGTTTTATTCATAGCCAAGATAGTGAATTTATACAACCAGGAAAGGAAATTTAGTAGACTAGGACTCTAATCTACTGATTTAGCACATGTGCCTAAATCTTAACAGAATAACAAACACATGCCTTATAATCCGGCTACATTAAAGATGGAATAATAATAATAATATTAATAATAATAACTAGGAGATATTCTCCATAACTAGGAGATATTTTCAATAACTATCAAATCTTCTCAACACTCCCTCTCAAGTTGGGGAAAAGATATCCATCAGACCCAACTTGCCCACAAAGTAATCAAACTGTCTCTTTCCCAATGCCTTGGTCAGTCCAATCTGTTGAGTGGATGGTAGGAAAGGCACATAGAACACCCTATTTTCTAGCTTCTCTTTGATGAAGTGTCTATCAATCTCCACATGCTTGGTCCTGTCATGTTGTACAGGATCATTTGCAATATCACTGGCTGCCTTCTTGTCACAGTATAGCCTCATGGGTCCATATCTCTGCCCCAATATCTTCCATGACTTGTTTAATCCACATGCCTTCACAGATTCCCAAAGCCATTGCCCTGAACTCCGCTTCAGCAGTGCTTCTTGCCACAACATGTTTCTTGTTTCTCCAAGTCACCAAGTTTCCCATACATAGGTGCAGTATCCTGTCCTAGACCTCATTTCTTTGGTACATGTTCCCCAGTCTGCATCTTTGTATACAGACACACTTCTATTGTCTGACTTTTTAAAAGTCTGATCCGCTTCCTCAGGTGTGGTCTTCATGTACCTTAATAGTCCCCTAGGTGCTTCCATGTGAGCTTCATTTGGTGAGTGCATAAACTGGCTTAGTGTACTCACTGCATATGACACATCTGGCCTAGTGTGTGCCAGATAGATCAACTTGCCAATCAGTCTTGTAGCTTCCCATATCCATAGGATCACCTTTGGCACTGCCCAGTTTCAAATTACACTCCATGGGTATACTTGCTGGTCTAGCCCTTTCAAGCCTTGTCTCCTTCAGTAGGTCTAGTGTATAGTTTCTTTGAGTCAACACCAAACCTTTATTCTTCTTGCTACTTCCATTCCCAAAAAATGTCTCAGGGACCCTAGATCCTTAATCTCAAATTCAGAATCAAGTTGTCTCTTAACTTCAACTGTCTCCTGCTCATCATTTCCAATCAATATAATATCATCTACATACACAATTAATGCAGTTAACTTTCCTTTCCCTGCCCTCTTAATAAACAAGGTGTGATCTGAGCAAACCCAATCTTCTTCATGAATCTCATACACCTATCAAACCAAGCCCTTGGACTTTGTTTGAGTCCGTACAAAGACTTGTTGAGTCTGCACATCTTGTTACCAAACTGTTCGGTGAATCCTGGAGGAGGATCCATAAACACTTTCCTCCTTCAACTCACTTTGGAGGAAAGCATTCCTCACATCCGGTTGCATTAGAGGCCAATCTAGGTTTACTGCTACTGACAGTAGGATTCTGATTGTATTAAGTTTAGCCACAGGTGAGAATGTTTATGAATAGTCAGTCCCATAGGTTTGGGAGTAGCCCTTGGCTACTAACATGTCCTTATGCCTTTCAATACTGCCATCAGTGTTGTACTTCACCACAAACACCCATTTGCACCCCACTGTTTTCCTTCCTTCTTGCAAAGAAACCACTTCCCATATACCATTCTTCTTCAGGGCCCTCATCTCTTCAAGGACTGCCTCCTTCCACTCAAGGACCAATAGAGCTTCATCAACATCTTTTGGTAGAGTAGTGTTAGATAGAGTAGAGGTGAAGACTTTGTAGGATGGGGATAGGCTGGCATATGATAGGTATATGGAAATAGGGTGTTGTGTACAGCTTCTGGTATGTTTTCAGATGGCTATAAGTACATCTAGCGGTTGTTTTTCTGCTTTTGTTTTGGGAGAGTCAGATTTGGCTTGTTTTGTGTGTGAGTCTGGGTCTGTTTCATCCTCAGATTGATGTGCTTGTGTGCTGACTCCTCAGAGTTAGTGTCTGTTTCATTAGTCGAAAATTCAGGGTCTGATTGTTGTATAGGCTCATTAGGAGTCTCAGATACTTAGGGTGTTTTCTCACATTGACCTTTCCCTGGAATGTTCTTTCCTTGAGAGGTTCTGGAGGATCAGTATTTTTGACCTCTTGCTGTTGGCATTTATCCCCACACTTGTCCAAGTTTTGTCCAGAATCAGACTGTAGTTCACTAGGTTTGGATTTTTCTAACTCTAGTTCAGATTCAAAGTCTAATAAACTGTAAGACTCTTTTAACATACTAGGATCCACACCTTTATCTCTAGACTCCCTTGAAATTGACTCTGGTAAAAAACATGCTTTTTTCAAAAAAGGTGACATCCATAGTGACTATGGTTTTTCGAGTAGATTATCAAAACATTTATAATCCTTTTTTGTGGGTGAATAACCAATAAAACAACATTCTTTTGACCTAGGGTCTAATTTCCCTTGATTATAATTGTGGATATATGATGTGCATCCAAAAAAATTTAGTGGTAAGTGCCTTACCAGTTTTTCTGGAAAATGTTCTTTAAACAGTTGTAAAGGAGTCTTAAAATCCAGTATTCTTGATGATAACCTATTGATCAGATATGTTGTAGTTAGAACACTTTCACCCCATAGTGTTTTGGACATTTTGAGGTAAACAAAAGTGTTCTATCCACCTCCAGCAAGTGCATGTTTTTCTCTCTCTGCAACACCATTATGTTGTGGTGTTTTTACACAGGAACTTTGGTGGATTATACCTTTCTCAAGTAGGTATCCATCTAAGTACTGATTGAAGTACTTCGTTCCATTATCACTCCTCAGAATCCGAATTTGAGTGTGGAACTGAGTATTTATCATTTCATAAAATTGTTTAAAATGTGTCCACTTCTGATTTGTCCTTCATCAAGTATACCCAAGTTAAACGTGTGTGATCATCTATGAGTGTGATGAATCATCTTTTTTTGGTTAAAAGTACTAACCCTAGAGGGACCCCACACATCACTATGGATCATAGTAAATGGTTTTGAGGGAACATAGGGTTGAGTTGGGTAAACTTGTCTGGTCTGTTTTGCAAGCACACAAATTTCACAATTGAAAGACAAATCTTTATTACCAACAAATAATTCAGGAAACAAAATTTTCATATATAAAAAACTAGGGTGTCTTAATCTCTTATGTAAGACTAGGATCTTATTCTGGACATTGTAGGACAATGTGTGGTAGCCTCCTCTCATTAGGCTTTCCTGTGGTGAGTCCAACCCTGAATCCAGTATAGGTCCTCCCATCACCCTAAACTTGCCATTCATCTTCCCCAAAGCTTTGTCCTGAAACAGACAACAATCTTTAGAGAACACAGCCTCACAATTCTGATAAGAGGTTAGTTTACTATTGACAAAAGATTACATGCTAACTTTGGAACATGGAGTACATTTTTAAGGGTCATATAAGGTGTCACATAAATGGAACCTTTTCCAGCAATGGTGGAAAAAGATCCATCTACAAGTCTTATTTTTTTGATTTCCTGGACAAGGATTATAATTAAGGAAAAGGTCAGAGGATCCAGTCATGTGGTCAGTTGCTCCAGAGTCAACTATCCATTGAGGTTTCTGATTGATTCCTACAACAGATAGGGAAAAATGATTACCTGACTCAGCAAGAGAGCAGTTTGGGTTGGGTTTTACTAAGAGTTGTGAGTTCAAGATTTTTCTCAGTTGCTCTAATTGATCCTGAGTGAATGGAAGTATCCCTGCTGTAGATTGTGGCCCAGAATCTGAAGATACCTGATTAGCTTTTCCTTGCTCAGAATTAGCACCCTTGTTCCTCCAAGAAGCATGTTTCCCATGGATTTCCCAGCAAACATCCTTAGTGTGTCCACTTTTCTTGCAGTGATCACACTTAAGTTTCTGTTTTTAAGTTCTTCTTGCTGATTCCCCTTTGCTATTTCCTTTGCTTGCCACCATTGCAGATGAATCTACCTCAGGGTGTCCAGGCCTGTGCATTACCTTTCCTTGATTCCTCCCTTCTTACTTCTGAGAATTTTTCTCTGAGGGATGGTAGAGGACTTCTGCCCAAGATCTTGTCCTTGACCTCATCCAGATCTTGATTCAGGCCAGCCAAGAATGAATAAACCCTTTCATTCTCCTCTCTCTTATGAAATTTGACACTGTCAGCTGTGAATTCCCACTTATCTTCATGGCACAGATCCAATTCTTGCCATAGATATACAATGTCATTGTAATAGGTCATCTCTATCCCCCTACTTGAGACTCCAGAGTTTGGTTTTAATCTCATATATTTGAGATGAATTTTCCAAATATGAATACATCTCCTTGACTGCTTCCCATATGGCTTTGGCTGTCTTTAAGAACATATGGGGTCTGGCAACATTGCGCTCCATAGTGTTTATGAGCCAGGTCATGATCATTGAATTTTCAGACATCCAAGTTTTGAGCTTGGGGTTAGTTTATGGTGGTGCAACTTCTCCACCAGTTAGAAAACCAAGTTTTCCTCTTCCATCCATGGCCAGTGTGATGGCTTGTGCCCATTCAAGGTAGTTCTTGCCATCCAATTTCCTGGCTGGGAGTAGGATCGGATTGTTTTGGAAATATCATCACCGGCTAGGAGATTGGTAGTTTGTGGCTCCGTACCGGTTGATGAACTGTCGGAGACGGTGCCCCCAAAGGTGGGAATCCTTTCTCTGGTAAAGGCTGCCCGATAATTCATCGGAATTCCATTGTATTAGTGGTTACAGATTCCATTGTTTCTTCAGTAGGGTCTATATTCCAAGACTGACAGTGATCTTGAAAGTTCTCCCCCCCCGACTTTCATTATTTCTATTATAAAAGGACTGATCTTCAACATGGTTACATCCATAGAGTTGAAGTATTTTCTAGTTCTTGGACGGTAGCACTTGTATCCTTGTTGGAGGATGAATACCCCACAAAAATGCATCTAACAGATTTGGGGTAAAGTTTTCCCTTGTTTTGGGTATGTACGTGAACATAATACACACATCCAAGCACTTTAAATCAAGGGTGCTTATGAAGTGAGTACCAAGTTGTGCTTCCTTTAGCACTTGAATGCGAGTTCTGAATTTCAGAATTTTCTAAGGCATCCTGTTAATAAGGTAGGTAGCTGTTAGGACAGCCTTACCCCATAAGAATTTAGGGACTTCATAGTAAACATAATACTCCTAGCACCTTCTAACAGATGTCTATTTTTTCTCTCAACCACCCCATTTTGATGCGGTGTATCAACACAAGTACTGATGTGAATGATCCCTTTCTAAGAAAAGAAAAAGGCAATGTTCTTTTCAAAATATTCCTTATTATTATCAGTTTTTAGTACTTTTATTTCAGTACTAAACTGAGTTTGATCATGGTATAGAATGTCTTTAAGATTGATCCTACCTCTGACTTTTCTTTTAAGAGAAACAACCAAGTAACCATGCCGTGATCATCAATAAAACTTACAAACCACCTTTTTTCCAGAGATGGTCCTCTGTTTTGAAAAATCCCATGTGTCACTATGAAACAAGAAGAAAGGATTGGAAGGTGAATATATATAACATTAGGAAAAGAAGTTCTAGTATGGCTTAGAAAATTGACATATTTCACAATGAAGAGAATCAACATTTATTCCTTTAAACATACTAGGATACAATTTTTTCAAATACATTAAGTTAGGATGTCCCAGTCTATAATGTGGAAGCATGATATATTACAAGAAGGGGTACTTCTACTTCTAATAGACAAACCCTTAGGAATAGCATAAGGCAAGTTTTTGACAAAGTAGTCTTGCAAATAAACAGCCCAATTTTCACTTTAGCGCTGCCAATCACCTTCATTGAAGTCAAATCTTGAATCTTACATCCATTAGTATGAAAATTCACAGAGCATTTAGAGTCATTTATGATCTACTAGCAGACAACAAGTTGCAATGCAAGTTAGGGACATAAAGAACATCTTTTAAACTGATATTTTCACTCAAATGGAAGTTTCCAGTTCTAAATACTTGAGAAATGGATCCATCAACAATTTTGACATTGTGTGGATGTTTACAAGTTAAGAGAATTAACGAAGAGGTCAGGGCTCCCAGTGATATGGTTTGAAGACACACCTCTATTAGCTATGGAGACATTGCCTTGAGGGGCTGTAGTCTCAGGGTTTTGAGCAGATAAAAACCTCTTAAGGGCTTCAATTTGCTCCTTGCTGAAAACACTTTCAGACTTCTGTTCCTCAACATTGGCTAATCTACCAGAGCTTTCAGGTATGTGATTACGTCTGGAAGATTTCCAGTTGGCAGGTTTCCCATGGATTTTCAACAAGAATCCTTGGTGTGGCAAGTTCTTTTGCAGTGATCACACACAGGTCTGTTTCCTTTAGGTTTCTGGTTTTGACCAGAAGAATTCTTAGTAAAAAGAGCACTGCTCTCAGTAGACAAGACATAGTTAGAAGTTGCATTCATCATAAGTTTCCTTTAGCTTTCTTCATGTTTAATGTCAGCAAACATACTCTTGATAGAAGGAAGAGGTTTTGAGCTTAAAACTCTGCCTCTCACATCATCAAGAGATGGATTGAGACCCATTAAGAATTTGAAGATTCTCTTTTGATCTTTCAGGTTCTTGTATATCTTGGCATCATCAATAGAATGCCAAGTTATATTTTCAAATGTATCAAGTTGTTGCCAAGATCTTAACAAGAGGTTATAGTAGCCACTTACTGACATCTCCCCCTGTCTTATATCTTGCAGTTTTGATTATAGTTCATACTGCTCAGAGGTCTTGTCTTTCTGGGAGTAGAGCTCATTAGCAGCACAGCAGTATCATAAAGAATGAAATTCTCAGCAGTGGCAGGAGTCATAGATCCCAACAAAATGGACATCACAATGCTATTCTCCACTCTCCACTTTTTGTAGGAGGGATCCCCTTTGCTGGAGCCTTGCTTTCACCATTTAGATACTCCTCTTTGCCCTTCCCAGTAATGAAAAGCCTTACTGTTCTGGACCACTAAAGGAAGTTGTCATCATTGAGCTTGTGACTGGATAAAGGCATCATAGAGGGTTTAGAGTTACAAGGTGAAGCATTAGAACTAGCTTCTTCCCCTGAGTTAACTTCTGAAGATTGCTCAGTTTCCATTTAGAAAGATGAAGATAAGCAAACAAGAATTCTTGGCCTTAAGGCTCTAATACTTATACGCCAAGCCCAAAAAAGAGTCCGCCGGTGATTGATTGGGCTCCTATATTTAGGCCCAAGAGACTCGGGGCCATTAACCCGCATGGCCTATGTCCCTATTCAGGCGGGTCGGGTTCAATTCATCCAGCCCGCCTTTCACCTTCTCGATATGTATCACGGCAGGGCAAAGGCGTCGAGATAGAACCTTCTTCCTCCCTCGGCGGGTCGGCGAGAAATCCAGAAGGGCACCCAGATCACCCTCAGCATGCCAGTCCGACCCCACGTTTCGGACCAAGCCACTACAGGCAACGGCAGTTGAAACATAACAGTTCATTCAATGCTCATGAATGCATGGTCAATAAAAACGGCCGCATGATTTACGTTGCTCATAACTGTTGTACTTACGCCTATAAATAGTGACACTTTTCCCTTGTAAAGGATATACTCTTTTGGACAATTGCAATAAAACTCTGCCAATTTGTCGACTTAAGTTACATTTTTCATATTCATTACAGTTTATTCATATTTGACGGTGTTTTGCAACATCAGATACCATGTAGAAATCAGAGTAAGAGAGATGGATTTTAGGGAGAAAACTCTTGTTTATTGCTTAGAACTCTTATAGGGTAAGATATGAGAGAGATTACATAAACAATCGTAATGCAAAGCGTTGCTTTTGTGTTGTATCAATAAAGGGTCCAAACCAAAAAAAATAAAAATCTCTGCATCAGCGTCCTGATTAATTGGAGGTAGAGTTTACAGCAGATAATGAACATGGCAAACCAGATCTGGTAGCTTCCGGATATTTAATTGTCATTTTTTTTCTTTATTACCTTTACTTTTGGTGGAACTGATTGACGGAATTTGAATGTTTTATTTAATGTCAGGAGAAACCTTGATCAATTGTTGTATCATCATACATCGTTTTTAAGGTGCTAATTTCTTCAACAAATTTTTTTTTTTCCTTTTTTCTGTCTGTTGTTGTTTTTTGACCCGTTTTGATGTCTGCAGGGTATTGCGTCGGAACCTTTCTTACGACATGATGCACCGTCCTGGTCTAATAGGTTAATCTCGTATCTTGATCCTTTATCCTCTGTATTTTTTTTTTTGTACCAGATTGTTTCTAAATCTTTACGGATGATTTTTTTTAATTCTCTTGTATGCAGCTCTCAAAGCTAGAGTTGGATTCAATCTTCTAAAGAAACTTTACGATCGGTGCGTGCGTATTATCGTATATAACAAACAATTTTTTATCTGGAGGAAGAAAATCATCTTTGATTAGTTCTATAACAAACAATTTTTTATCTGATAGGTCTATTAACTATAACGATTTTTTTCTTTATTACTTCATCATACAATTATCCAAGTTATTTAATTGCTTGTGTAAGTGGGTTAACTTGCAGTTTTTTCCTTTATTTGTTGGCTTAACTTTATTTTTCTTGTGATTTGCAGATGTGGTTATGATGACTGGCTGGCTACCCTCAGGTTCGTTGCCGGCTTTAATTATATGGAAGTTTTTAGGTGGAAGATCCATTCTATGAGGATTATTTTTAATTTTATTTACATTTAAAAACATTAGTGTTTTCCGGATGAAATAAGTTCTCTGCGTGCAGAATAGGGTTCCACCTAAAAGATACAGTTGTAAAGAATTTTGATAAATATGTGTGTGTTTGTTTGCTGTGGAAAGCCTTATTGAATACAAAATATCAAAGCTGACTGTAGGCTTTTTCTATCATGTTGAACTGGATTGTGAGCAATGCTTATAACAAACTTGTTGTCACAGTACAACATTGTTGGTTGCTCCCATTGATTTTAAATCATTCAGAATGATTTTGAGCCACAAGAGTTCACCGACTCCCAATGCCATGGATATGAACTTTGCCTCATCATTTGATCTAGCCACAACATTTTGTTTCTTGTTTCACCATGTGATTATATTCCCACCTAGATAGATACAATACCCTGAAGTTGATCTTCTATCATCAAGAGAACCTGTATAGCATGCACTTGTGTAGGCTTCGAGTTCAATTTATGTCCCTTTCTGAACATGATCCATTCTCCATGACTACCTTTTAGATAGTGTAAGATTCTATCAGCAACTCTGAGATGAAGATTCTTGGGGCATTGCATATACATGTTTATGACATTAACAACAAAAACAATATGTGCATTTGTTAAAAAATCTATTCTACTGGGATATCCTGAGGAGCATTATTGATCCCACGGTTATTTTCAATAGGTCTCTAAACAGGCGTATGCCCTAGTTTTCTTGTTTCTTTTAAGAGGTCTAGGACATGTTTTTGTTGAGATACAAAAAATGTCATGTTTTGAGTGTGCTACCTCAATCCCTAAGAAATATTTTAGTCTTCCCAATTCTTTGACATCAGATTCTCGAAGAAGGCGTTGCTTTAGGTGTTGTCATAATCATCTCATGTTATTATAAATCATTTACATAGACCCATTAAGATAGTAATTCTCCCACTGTTATCATGTCTTAAGACATAGGTGTGATCAACTTCACTCTTCCTATATCCAATATATAACATAACCATGGCAAATCTCCCAAATTGGGCTCTGGAAGACTGTTTTAACCCATATAAAGCTTTTTGGGTTTGCAAACTCTCCCTCTTTCTGCTTCAAAGCTTGAGGGAGCATACATGTATATATTTTGTTAAAACAGGTTACTTAGCAAGTCTTTTAGTCTTTTATTATAGGTTTTATTAGTCCTTATATTGTTTTGAATCAGCCCTAATATTAATATAAATTAGTGGCTAATTCTCCTGCTTTCTTTTTGGTATTTAGCAGCAGGAACACTGGCCAACTAGCCGTTAGAACAGTGTTTCCTGCCTTTTCCTTTATAGCCTTTGGACATCTATCCTTTAAATAGATGTGTCATGGTTCTCTCTTTGTAATGAGATTTCTATTCTAAATAATAAGAACACTTTCCTCATGGTTCAAGTTCTTACATGGTATTACATGCTATCAGAGACTTATGCCTCTTTTTCTGAGACCGCATTAACAAAATCAAATTTCAAATCTTTGTTTTCTTGATCAATGGCTGAATCCACTGCAACTAGTGCAGCCATTGATCCTTCTTCCTCGGAGAACCCTATAATCTCAGGGGAACTTCAAAACATTCATGATGCTTATAAGCTGAATGGTAAAAACTACCTTAAATGGTCTAAGTTTGTTAGAACCTTCTTGCAAGGTAGAGGCACACTGAGCAATCTGCTGGGAGCTGGACCTGCTGTAACTGATCCAAAGTTTGCAAGCTGGGATGAGGACTCAATGGTGATGTCCTGGGTGTGAACTCTATGATAACAAAAATCAGTGACATCTGCATGTTTTTGACTTCTACCAAAGAGATCTGGGACACGTGCAACAGACCTATTCTAAGGTCAATGATGCACCAAATCTATGAAATAAGGGTAAGAAAATCTAAAATATTAAGTAGGGGAATAGATCTATCACTGAATATTCTAGCCTCCTTCAAGGGTTGTGGTAGGAATTAGATCACTATCAGTGCATCAAAATGAAGGATAGTGAGGATGCTGCCACACTCAAAAGGATGGTTGAGAAGGAAAGAATCTTTTCTTTTTGGCTGGTTAAAACCAAGAATTTGACCCTATAAGGGTGTAGATTTTGGGCGGATAATTGATCTGCCTACCCTAAATGAAACCATTTCTATGGTAAGAGCAGAAGAGGGAAGGAGAGGTGTCATGCTTGACATCACTAACACTGAATGTTCAGCTCTGTATGCTGGACAGAGCAAATCTGGATATCCTAAGACCAATGAGTCTAAGGATAGTCTGGATAAAAAAACCCTCTAACCAAAGGAAGATCCCTAAATCTGTTGATAGGCACGCCCTATATTGCACTCACTGCAAAAAGAGCAGACATACCAAGGAATTCTATTGGAAATTGCATGGAAGACCAGGCAAGAATAATGCCCTGGCACATGTTGTGAACACCGACAAACTGAAAACAGCTCTCAAAGGGCAAATCAGACTCCTTCTGGTCAAACCCTAGCTTTGGTCAATCTGAGATTGAGAAATTGAAGTTCCTTGATACCTTGGAAAATCTATCTTCATCAATGGTTTTCTCAGGTATGGCTTCCTTTGATCTCTTAAATCAAAAGGTGGGCTGGGTGGTTGACTCTGGAGCTACTGGCCATATGACCCCTTCTTTTGAGTCATTCACCGAATGTATTCCTTGTGATACTAGCAAATATATCACAGTTGCTAATGGTAACTCTATTAAAATTGCTGGTACAGGAATGTAACTTTGAATGAGTCATTAGTTCTTAAAAATGTTCTTCATGTCCCAGATCTGTCTGCTATGGTGTCTGTTAAAAGGTTGACTGCTGATTCAAATTGTTATGTTTTATTCTTTGCTAACTTCTGTGTGATCCAAGAGTTAACAACAATGAGAAATATTGGTCTTGCTAGAGTTAAAGAGGGCTATACTTTGTTGAGGATCAAAAGGAAGATAAATATGTTTTTGAGAAAGTCTCTCTAGTTTCTAAAGCTGACAATGATAGGATTTTTGATACCAAAGAAGATTAAGGCATCCATCTTTTCAAATTTTAAAGCATTTGTTTCCGTTTTGTGTAGGGGTTCAAATGTTGAAAATTTCAAATGCAATGAATGTGAATTTTTGCCAAAAACAGAAGAGTTCATTATCCTGCTTTATCTCACTTATCTCTTAATCCTTTGGATCTAATACATAGTGACATTTGGGGTCCCCCTATTGTGCCTAATGTAAATGGGCTCAATGGTTTGTGACCTTCATTGATGATTGCACCAGAACTACTTGGGTATACTTGTCGAAACACAAGTCAGATTTGTCTCATGTGTTTCTCTGTGTTCTACAACATGATCTTAACCCAATTTTATGCCAAGATCAAAAGGTTAAGATCAGATAATGCTAGGGATTACTTGAACAGATTGCTTAATCCTCTTATGATGGAAAAAAGAACTATCCATGAATCATCCAGCATTCATACCCCCCAACGGAATGGGGTAGCAGAAAGAAGAACAAGCATTTACTTGAATCAGCTAGGGCCCTTTTGTTTCAAATGAATGTCCCTAAAATCTATTTGGGTGAGGCAGTTCTTACTGCTGCTCATCTTATCAATAGAATTTCCACTAAAGTTGTGAACAAGAAGAGTCCTATTCAAACTCTAACTGAGGTCTATCCCTCATTTTAAACATCATAAGGTGTCCCACCTAAAGTCTTTGGGTGTGAAGTTTTTACCCATGTTCACTTTCCTAACAATGGAAAGCTTAACCCTTTGACTCTAAGGTGTATCTTCATTGGGCATGCCAACACTCAGAAAGGGTACAAGTGCTATCACCCTCCTACCAAGAAGTATATCATTTTTAAAGATGTATTCTTCTATGAGATGAGTCCTACTACACTGATAAAACCTCAATTCAGGGGGAGATGCCTACTACTAAAAGGTGAAAGAGATATGCATCTCCTAGATCTGTCTCCTATTTGTCTAGGGGATGATGATCATGTTCCTATCACCGACAAACATATACCTACTAAAGAGGTATCCCATGAGGATACTACTGAGAAGGAACCTATCATTTATACCAGAAAAAACTGGAAAAGACTGCAGGACATTGATCCTATTGAGGAAAATAGAGAGTCTGAATCTTCTTCCAACATGGATCTAAAACTGGCAATACAAGTCCTGGGGACTTGCCAATTGCCAAAAGGAAAAGTGTGAGGGCATGTACCTTCCACCCTCTCTATCCTATGAAGAACTTTCTATCCTATCATAGGTATCTCAAAAACAAAAAAAGTTCATGAAGAATTTGTTAGATAGTCCTAACCCAAAGGGACTTTCCGATGCACTATCTGATGAAAGATGGGTAAATGCCATGAAAGATGAAATGGAAGCCCTGGAAAGAAACAAGACTTGGGATCTTATTGACCTTCCAAAAAGGGCTAAAACCGTTGGTTGTAAATGGGTCTTTACCATCAAATACAAGTCTGATGGGACTGTTGAAAGATATAAGGCAAGATTAGTTGCCAAGGGTATACTCAAACCCATGGCATAGATTACATTGGCACCTTTGCCTCTGTGGCAAAGATGAATACAGTCAAGATTCTGCTATCTTTGGCTGCAAATTTTGACTGACAGTTAAATCAATATGATGTGAAGAATGCCTTTCTTCAAGGGGACTTGGAGGAAACCATCTTCATGGATATACCTCCTGGTTTTCAAGTTGAAAAAGTGAAGGTGTGCAAGCTAAAGAAGGCCCTTTATGGCCTAAAACAGTCCCCTAGGGTATGGTTTCGAAGATTCACTAATGCTATGACGAGTCTTGGCTATAAACAAAGCCAAGAGGATCATACTTTGTTTGTAAAAATGAATCATAAGGGAAGAGATCAATTCTCTTAGTGTATGTGGATGTATGATCATCACATGAGATGATATTGAAGGAAATGATAAGTTGAAAAACTTTCTGTGCAATGAGTTTGACATCGAAGAACTAGGGAAATTCAAATATTTTCTAGGGATTGAAGTTATGTACTCTATCTAAACAAGGGATCTTCTTCTCCCAACAAAAGTACATTATGGATCTAGTGAAAGATGGTGGCAAAAGCAGTGTAAATCAAGAGAAACAAGCATATATTAATTGGTTTATAGAAATACCAATTAATATATGTTACATAAAATATTAGTCAACACAATAATATAATGTACGTATATGGCAACACCCCCCCTCAAACTATGTTGTAGATGTTAATACAACCTAGTTTGTGACAAAGTTGACTGAAAGAATGAGGTGGAGTGGCTTTAGTCAGAATGTCCGCATTTTGGTCATGAGAGCTGACATGATGATGAAGTCGAATAAGGTTGTCTTCAATTTTTCTTTGATAAAGTGGCATGTCAATGTCAACGTGCTTGGTCTTGTCATGATGTATGGGTCTTCACCATGCAGAGAGCAGATTTGTTGTCACACCAAGAATAATAGAGACTTGAGAGGAATTTGGAGTTCGTAGATAACCTCCTCGAGCCACGAGGCCTTCATACACCTAGTACAAGAGCCCTAAGCTCACCTTCCAGATCGCTCCTTGAAACAAATGGGTTGCTTCTTACTCCAGTAACGAGATTGCCCCATACATAGAGCAATATCCAAAGTGCACCTCCTGCCTACTGGGGTTACCTTGCCTAATCAAGATCTGTGTAAACAATGATGTTGTTGATGTCGGCTTTCTGGAAGAATAAGCCTTGGCCAGAGTTCTTTTGAGGTATCTTAGAATCCTGTATACAGCATCCCAATGCTCCTTGGTAGGTGACTTAATGAATCGACTAACAATGCTTACAAAGATAAGCAATGTCGAGGCCTTGTATGGGACAAGTAGAGGAGTTTCCCAACAAGCCTCTCGTATCCATCCCATGTTCACAACAATTTGACCATGTATGAGTTTGATGTTTGGGATCAATGGGAGATGTAATGGGTTTGCACCCAAGCATGCCCGTCTCTTTAAGAAGATCCAGTGTGTACTTTCGTTGAGACACCGAAATACCCTCCTTGGTTCTAGCAACTTCCATGCCCAAGAAGTACTTGAGGTTGCCCAAATCCTTGACTTCAAAAGCTTTGGCCAGTAATGCCTTCAGTTTGGATATTTCTTGTGAGTCATCTCCTGTCAAAATTATGTCATCCACATAAACAATTAGAATGGATCTCATCCCATTAGTGGTTTTAACAAACATGGTGTGGTCACTGTTACATTGATAGTACCCAGCAGTTTTAATCACAGATGTGAGTTTCCCAAACCAGGCTCTAGGGGACTGTTTTAGACCATACAGAGATTTTCTGAGTTTACAGACCATGCCCTTAGTCTTAGGTTTATCAAAACCAGGGGGAATGGTCATAAAAACATCTTCTTTTAGGTCCCCATTAAGAAAAGCATTCTTAACATCGAGTTGGAAGAGGGGCCAGTCAAGTTGGGAAGCAAGAGAGAATAAAACTCTAATTGTGTTTAACTTAGCAACAGGGGCAAATGTTTCTTGATAGTCAAGACCATATGTTTGAGTAAAACCCCTAGCAACAAGTCTAGCTTTATACTTATGTAAACTACCATCTGCATTATACTTGATAGTAAAAAGCCATTTACAGCTAACAGGTTTCTTTCCAGGTGGTAGAGCAGTTAATTGCCAAGTCTGGTTTTTTATAAGAGCAGACATTTCTGTGTTAATAGCATCTTTCCAAGCAGGATAAGTAAGGGCCTCATGAATATTTTTAGGTATGACTTCCTTATCTAAACTTTTAGTGAACATGCAGAATGTAGGGGATAGTTTATCATAAGAAAGATGACTGTAAATAGGGTGATCAGTGCAGCTTCTTTTACCTTTCCTAAGGGCAATAGGGAGATCATCCTCAAGGGAATGACAAGGATTCTGAGTCATACCTGGATCCTTAGGAGTAGGGTCAGAATGTTCAGTCACAGGAGGTGATATACCTGGAGTGCTCTCTTGTTGGTTCAGATTACCATCAGTCACAGTAGGAGACTTGAACCTTGTTCTGTGGTAGACTTTGAGAGGAGGCTGAACATTTGGAGGCCTTGTGACTTGGTCAGGTTGGTTACTCTGAGTGTAAGTGTCATGTTCTTGGAGATCACTGTGTTCATTGATGACATCCGGAGAGGTAGTGGAATTTACTTCAGGACATGATGGATCCAGTTCTTCCTCCTGCACAGGGGTTAGAGAGGGCAAAGAAGGAGCAATAACATCAACCATATCCCAATCAGTGGATGAATCATGAGAGTGTTCAGTTTGTTCCTTAAAGTAAGGAGTATCTTCAAAAAACTTGACATCCATGGAGTTGTAAAATTTCTTAGTATTAGGTGAGTAGCACTTGTATCCTTTTTGGTGATTAGAGTAACCCACAAAGATGCATTTTTGTGCCCTATGATCTAGTTTATACATTATGAGCATGAACATAGACAAAACCGTGCATCCAAAAGTTTTGAGAGGAACATTACAAGTGAGGTGAGTACAATGATGTGTGATCATGAGAGATCAGTAAAGGAGTTTTAAGTTGTAAAACCCTACTAGGCAATCTATTAATCGTAGCAGTATGGCGATTAATATGGCATCACCCCACAAGTATTTTTAGTACATTCATAAAAACATAATAGCCCTAGCCATTTCAAGTAAATGCCTATTTTTCCTTTCAAAGAATGCCGTTTTGTTGAGGGTGTCAACACAACTACTAATGTGAACAATGCCTTTTTCAGAGCAGAATTTTCCCAGATTAGACTCAAAATATTCCTTGGCATTATCACTTTTTAGGACCTTAATTTTAGTTGAGAATTGAGTTAGAATCATGGTATAAAAATTCTTGAAAACAGTGCCAACTTCAGATTTTTCCTTCATGAGAAATGTCCAAGTGAGTCTAGTGTGGTCATCAATAAAAGTGATGAACCATCTATGACCAGAGACATATTTAATCCTAGAAGGTCCCCAAACATCACTGTGTATAAGGGAGAAAGGATTAGATGGTATGTAAGGCACAGAAGTAAACACAGACCTAGTTAACTTAGCAAGTTGACAAGTTTCACATTGTAAGTTGGAGAGATTCAAATGATTAAACTTTTCAGGAAACAGAGTTTTAAGATAAGGGAAGCTTGGGTGGCCCAATCTCTGGTGCCACAGCATTACATCATTCAATTTATGACTAGAATTAAAAGCAAAAACAGGTAGATTCTTCATAATATATAGGCCAGCACACTCATCAGCACTGCCAGTCTTCTTCTGAGAGGTTTGCTCCTGAAAAACACACTTATTAGGGGAGAAAATAACATTCCATTTCAGATCATTAGTTACTTTATTTATCAAAAATCAAATTGCGATCAAGATTTGGGATATATAATACATCTCTTAATACAAGTGTATCCGAGATGTATGCAGTCCCAATTCCTTGTGCAAGAGAAAATGATTCCATCAAAGAATTTTGATCTTATGGTCATTTGTGCACGCACGATATATATGTTTAAGAGGCTTTTGTTTCCAAATGCGAGAAGATGCTCTGAATCAATGATCCAGAGCTTTTATCAATAGATGAAACAAAATTTGCATAGGATTTCTTACCGATGTTGTATGAGTGGCAATTTCGTGCTTGGATGATCTTTCCAACTTGGCTAAGATAGCTTTGAAGGCATCCAGCTTGTTCATCGAGAGATGAGATGGCCACCGCCTTGTCATCACTTACCACCTTGCCATAGTCTTCTCTGTTATTTCCTTCTTAGCCTTGTTTGTTTCGTGTTTCCCGTGGAGTTTCCAAAGATGATTCCTCATTGTGATTTGATCTTTGCAAATGATCACACCAAAGTTTATCCTTTTTCTTGTTGTTAGAGTCCCAAGAGTTGTGTTTCTTTGAACCATCACCTTGGTCACCATTTTTTCCATATGAGAGGAGGGCAGATCCTTCAACAGCATTCTTAGAAGATGAGTCTTTAAGCATCAATTTTCTCCTACTCTCTTGTGTTTAACTTCAAAGAAAAAAATGCTTTTAGCGTGGGTAAGGGTTTTGTAGACAGAACCCTTCCTCTGACATCATCAAGGGTGGCATTTAATCCAATAAGAAACTTGAATATCCTTTTTTGTTCGACCACCTTCTTGAATAGAGCAGCATCTTCAGTGCTTTGCCATTCGAGAACCTCAAACATATCAAGCTGATTCCATGCCTTGGTTAGTTTGTTGTAGTACTGGGTGACAGATAGATCATCTTGCATACAGTTTTGTATCTGGGCTTCAATCTCATAGATTTCGGATGTGTTGTCCTTTTTTGAATAAAGGTCCCTTGCATCATCCCATATCTCTTTTGCTGTTTCATAGATCATGAAATTTTCGCTAATTTCTTTCGTCATAGACCTGATAAGGAGGGACATGACCTGATTGTTCTCCGTGTCCCAATCCTCCCATGTCGGATCAGTCTCAGCTGGAGCAACCTTAGTACCAGTTAAGTAACCCATTTTCCTTTGGCCGGAAATGAGCATTTTTATGCCTCTGGACCACATCAAGTAGTTGTTTCCATCTAATCTATGATTGATGAAGAGGTGTGATGAATTTTCATGCGGCACAACAGATTTTGTTGGCTCACCTGAATCATCATCTGATATAGTGGACATTTTAGGTAGTTTGCAGCGGAATTTTACAAGGAAGAGAATGGCTCCGATACCATGAAGAGAAACATAAAGGAAGAAAAGTATTCTCTTGTTTATTATTGATACAAAGAGTAGATTAAATAAGGGTTACACATAGAAAACCGAAAGGTCACAGGCAATGAGACAGTGTAAAGGTTTATTTTGGGGAACAAAACCATTTAGCATATATTAATTGGTTTATAGGAAATACCAATTAATATATGTTACATAAAATATTAGTCAACACAATAATATAATGTACGTATATGGCAACATAAACCAATGAAGTCTCCCATTGATTTCACCCATGGGATCAATCTTGCACCCCAAGATTAAGAGGTGGATAAGAGTGCTTATCAAAGGCTTGTAGGGATGCTTATTTATCTATCTCACACAAGGCCATACATAGCTTTTGCTGTCAACATTGTGAGTAGATATATGCACTGCCCTAAAAGATGTCATCAAAATGCTGCTGAAAGAATTGTGTACTAGCTGTCCAGGAAAAGGAGTGCTATTCAAAATGGGTGATAAAAAACTTCTAGAGGCTTATATTGATTCTGACTATGTTGGTTGCATTGATGATAGAAGATCTACCTCTGGCCATTGTGTGTTTCTATTTGGAAATCTTGTTGTTTGGAGAAGTAAAAAACAAGGGGTGGTATCAAGATCAAGTGCTGAAGCTGAGTTTAGAGCTCTAGCAGTGGGTGTTTGTGAACTCTTATGGCTTAAAATTATTTTGGATGATCTAAGGATTCAGAGGATGGCACCTATGATTCTACACTGTGATAATCAATCTGCAATTGACATCTCTCACAATCCTGTTCAACATGATAGAACAAAGCATGTTGAAGTTGATAGACACTTCATCAAAGAAAAGTTGGACAGTGGACCGATAAAGCTCAAGTTTATTAACTCTCAAAACCAAGTGGCTGATGTTCTTACTAAAAACTACCTAAAAAATCTTTTGATCATCTCCTCAGCAAGTTGGGAATGATTGATATACATTCACCAACTTGAGGGGAGTGTTAAAACAGGTTACTTAGCAAGTCTTTTAGTCTTTTATTGAGTCTTTTATTATATGTTTTATTAGTCCTTATATTGTCTTGAATTAGCCCTAATACTAATATAAATTAGTGGCTAGTTCTCCTGCTTTCTTTTTGGCATTTAGCAGCAGGAACACTGGTCCAACTAGCCGTTGGAACAATGATTCATGCTTTTTCCTTTATAGCCGTTGGACATCTATCCTTTAAATAGATGTGTGTAACGGTTCTCTCTTTGTAATGAGCTTTCTAGTCTAAATAATAAGAATACTTTCCTCATTGTTCAAGTTCTTACATTTCTTCCTCCAACTCTTCTTGATGGAAGGTGTTTTTAACATCAAATTGTTATTCCCATCCAAAAATTTGCAGCCAGAGAACGTAAACTTCTAACTATATTGATTTTAGAGACATGGACAAGGTTTCAAAGTAGTCAATTCTATGAGTTACAAGTCTGGCATTATATGTTTTTATAGACCCACTAGATTGATATTTAACGGTAAAAATCCATTTACAACCTACAAGCTTAACATCCTTAAATAATCAATAAGCTCCCATGTCTTATTTATTGCAACAGCATTCATTTCTTCCTTCATTGCATTTTTCCATTTTTCGTTTTCCAAAGCTTTTGACAGATTCTTTGAATAGGCCCAACTTGAAGATTATGTAGGAAGGATCTATGGCCCTTCAAATAATTCTGATATGTCATTAGAGATTGTAGAGGATGATTGGTTACAAGCTCTACTTTCTTTCCCAATAGCAACAAGTTTGATTGTATGAAACTTTACTCTAAGTAGTGGCTGGTTCAATCTCCGAGTATACGAGGAATACCTGGGTCAATCTCTTTGAGTGTGTACCTTGAAAGGTTTATTAGCTTCCTTGGAAGGTTTATCACCTTTGTCTATACCTATGTTTGTATGGGATTGATCCTGAGATGGTAATTCAGAGTTGTCTATAGAGTCCTGATCAGGTGGAGAACAGTTGTTATTAGACTCGTTTGTTAGGGAAACATCTAGAAGAAACATATACTTGCTTCTATCACCCTTCAAACTCTCCTCATGAAGACTGAATATAGGTGTCTTGTAATACAATTCTTCCTCATTAAAGGGGTCATCTATGGAAATAATAATAGCATTTATAACCCTTTTGGGTCATGGAATACCCATTGAAAATGTATTTCAAGCCTTGGGAGCAAGTTTTTCTTTATTAGGTGAGTGAATATGAGCAAATGCAACACAAGTTTAAAAGCAACACCTTTTGATATATGAAAGGTATGGAAAAACTTAGTAAGGATATCAATGGGACTTTTCTAGATCAAGGATTTTATTGGGAAGACGATTTATTAGATATGTTGGAGTCAAAACACCTCCAACTTTTTGGCACATTCATTTGAAATAGCATTGCCTATAGTTACTTCCAGAAGATATCTATTTTTACGTTTCGCAACCCCATTCCGTCGTGGGCTATATGTACATGAGGATTTATATATGATCCCTTATTGTGGAAAGGACTGAGAATCTGATTAAAGTAACCCCATGCATTATCAAATCTGATTCTTTTAATCCCGATGTCAAATTGATTCTTCATCATGTTATAATCAAAAGGGAATATGGTGGACACATCATATTTACTTTTAGAAAGGTATGTCCAAGTCACCCTAGTAGAGCCATCATTGAAGGATATAAACCATTACTTGAAATATTGGCTGGAGTTGAGGGACACCATAAGTCAGTTAGAATTAAAGTTCAAGTTTTCGCACATCTGTGGTTGCTAATGGGAAATGAAGTTTGACTCCTAATAGGAAATGAAGCTCTTTTATGTTTTGCAAATTCACATTCATTGCAATGTAGGGAATGCAGATTTCACAGGCGTTCGCTACCGCAACCTGTTCACCCCCAAACATAGAAAGGAACATTTGTTTCAAAAGAGAGAAAGAAGGATGTTCTAGTCTTTTGACGTACATGTGACATATTTTATTTCTTATGGTTTCGTCTCCCTCACGTATGTCCAGATAATATAATCCTTCTTTCTCGCTAGCATGTCCAATCATCTTCCTCGTTGTTTGTTCATGTACTAAACAACATTTTGAAGAAAAAGACAACATAGTTGTTTAAATCCTTTGTCGGCTTCTTAGCCTTATTAATAGATTTGAAATTTATTGAAAGTTTTGAAACATGAAGTACATTCTCTGCAAGAATAGTTGTAGATCATCGGCTACTGTGATTCTTTTGTCACTAGCAAGAGTGGTATGTGAAGAAAAATTAGAGGATGAGCGATACGAGGCTCTAGATTCAATGCCCCACACAATAGTTACCTTAGAATCAATAGATAAATAGGGGGTAGTATAGCCGAGAAGGTAAGTGAAAAAGTTGGCTGTTTCAATATTTCGAGAAACTTACTCAGCTTCTTTAGCTTTAGTTGGATCCAGGGAAATATTTAGTGTATCCAAGACGGGGTCACGTGACTCCACTGAGATCCGGAATTTTTTCAGGTTTATAACGATGTAATTTTGTTGTTAAAAATGTAGTTTAGACATCAGTGGATCCTCAAATTTGCCCCAATAACCCCACTGAAACAAATTCTTGGATCTGGCACTGGTAGATCCATACTACTTAGCTGACTTGATGGTTTTCCATCTTCCTTACTGAAGCTTGCAATGTTTGCGGTTCCTTTATCCATGCAATCTCCAACAGTTTTCTCGAGTGTGACGGCTTTTCTTGCAATAAGTTCAAAAAAGCGAGTTTTTCTCAAATGTTTTACAGTGATTTGCCTGAATAGAGGAAGTTAGGAAGGTTGGGAAGCCTCGTCCCACCTCTATTTAGTAGTTGTATTTTTTTCTTTCTTGAATAATGATAAAGTGAATTGACTTCTTTTCAAACTCTCTTTTCTCTCCTAAAAGTGTACAATGGAAGTAAATTCATGTATGGATGGAGAATCATCTTTTTCCAAGAATTTGAACTCACATCATCAAATTCTGGATTTTGAGTCCGGCTAGAAAGGCATAAATTTGATCTTTCTTTAAGAATCTTCTTAGCACCGTAGCATCGGTATTACACCTTATTTGGATACATTGATAAAAATCCCATTCTTGCCATAGCCCTCGTAGAGAGAGCTTGAGTACTCGGTGATACTTAGTGAGCCTCGGTGAGCTTGAGCACCTTATTTGGTTTTGATCTCATAAATTTGGCTGCATCATTGGCTTTTGAGTAGGGTTTTTTGACGGATTCTCATATTTCTATAGTCGTTCCGAGAAACATGCATTTGTCACTAATTTCTGGCATCATAGAATTCCATAGCCAAAAGACGTGATCATGGAATCTTCTTTAGCCCATGCAACAAATTTAGGATCATCCGTAGATGGACCAGACCCTATCAAGAATATTGATAAATATCTCTGTATTATTGCTGTGAAAAGCCTTATATTAAATACAAAGGCAAACAGAGGCAAATGGTGACAATATTTGACAGCCAAAGGCTAGAAAGTAGAAAGAGTCGAAAAACGAATAAAGAAAGTAAAGGCTAGAAGAATCTGAAGATCAATTGAGCAATACTCTATACTACTATTTCTGACACTAAGAAAACAATGATCGTTTCTGTCTATCTTTGATTTTGAGTGGGGGAGCTTCGGAATTGTACTTGGAAATAGCTTCAAGTAGAAAAGGAACCTTGAGTCCAGCATTTGACTTTTAGACATTTATTAAGAGGAAGATTTGCATCCTATCTTTATTTGGTTTTCTAGTGGTAAACTCAGTGGTGGAACGGGATCATCTCCAAATTGTGTGTCTATCCAATAAGGATGTTGTTTTACATGATTTTGCGACGTCTTGATATGATTTACGACTCTCCCCATCGTATACCGTTGCAATGTGTTGATTTTACGATGTTTCTGCTACGATTTGCGAGGCGTGTGATGTAAAAGGACCCCGTTTTGGCTTGGAAAATGCAATTTGGACAGGTGATTCAGTCCTGTCAGGGGTGGGGTACTGGAATAGTCTTGTTCGGTTATACTAGATCCATTATCATCTTCCTAATGAAGTGTGAGAATAACTAGAAGGACATGATTATTCTTTTTTATATCCTTTTAAGGATCTTAAATCCCATTAAACCCCCAATATAATCTCTTAAACCTGTAAACCCCTTAAACACCCCCTTGAAATTCACCTTAAACAGATACTTTTTTTTTTATATTTTAAGAAGCTTATCTAAGAAAAAAAAAATGTTTCAAATAAGCTTATACAGGTAATCCCTCGTCTTCTTTTTTTATATTATTATTAAGGTTTTATTCAGTTTTAATAGTAAACTTTTCAGCTATTCGTTTATTGCTTCTGTCTGTCTAAGGTTTACTAGAATGGTTATTTGAGTAACGTTTTCCTTTATGCAGGAAAGAGAATTCTCCAGAGGTTCGCTTAGAGACCAGGTTAATCTTGAAGTTTAACTACTATGCCATGCCTTCATTTTGCTTTTTTATACCGGCGGCTTGTTCCTTTTATTTTAGCCGTTAAGTGTCTAGGTAGGTCATAAGAATTTTCGGGTTTCAGCCTCGATAATATGGAACCGTCCATCTTTTCTTGGTGTTTACTTATTTATTCCTGTATGCTAAATTCTAGGGTTTGATTCTATCACACATACCAAGCCTACTCATGTACCAACCCTAAAACAACGTTGTTTTTTTATAAACACTAAAACACCTAAACACTCATCACAGCACCAAGCCACCACGGCATCATGTTAGCTTTAGGTCATAATTTTTAAATCCTTCTTTATTCCGTAGGAAGTGGGAGTAAAAAATAAGAAAAGGAAGCACTTAGTTTTTGGCTTGAAGTTTTGACAATCTGTTTCTTTGTGTTTTTTTTTTCCCCCCTTGTCTCCAGTAAAAGAAATGAAGCCACACTAGCTCTCTGTGAGAAGTTGAACAGGTTTGTTATTTTTCAAGAAAGTTAATCTAGTAATTAAATATGAAGAAAAACACACAGCGTGTGTGTTTTACAGTTTTTCCTTATCATATTATATATGTATTATCATATTGATAGGTTTATACTAACTTTGATTAGTATGGCATTGAGTTGTGAACATTGTTCTATTATGCCGCAGGGAGATCGAAGCAATCATAATGAAGCGGAAGAAATCAAAATGAAAGCAGCTTAGCTTCATGACAGGTTTTTCCTAAGTCTCTTTGCGGTTCTTTCTAATTATCGAATTTACTTATAATGATGATTGTCTTGCGGTCTAGGTTCTTACGAATGCAGTTAGGAGATTCTCATTTCGTTCTTTTTTTTCCTAGTTATTGATTCACTTATAATGGTGATTGTTTGCAGTCCTATGTATGTAGCAGACTAGAAGAAAAAGAAGCAAAGGTTGAAGTAAAAAAAACCACCTTTGGTAGACCGAGAAGGAAACCCTTAATTAATTAATTAATTTATTTATTAATTAACGTTGTGATGTGAATTCCATATTATCTGATGTGATTGTCAAAAATATTTGTTCCTTTTTATTTTGATGTAATTTTATTTCCATTGCAGATTTTATTGTGTTTTTTTCCTTTCTATTTTATTCTTATTTATTAAGAGATTAGAGATTAAAAAGAAATTTATATTAATTATATCTAATAGTTTTTTAATCCTTTGATTATTAAAATTAAACATTAATTACATTCTTAATACTCCATCCATTTCTTTTAAAACATATGAAGTTGTAAAAAAATTGTTTTTTTTATCCAGTAGTTTTATGGTGATCCTGGACCACCATGTTATATTTGTTCCACCGATAAGAATTCTTAAAATAAGGGTAAAATTGTAAAAGCATGACATTTTACATGGTAGGGCCTTGTGTGTTTTTCTACATTCTTATTAGTCCTGGATCATCAAGTCATATTTGGTTCTGGATCATCAAGTCATATTTGGTCCACAACTATAGTAAAATTTGTGTTTTTTATCAGATGTTTATTTTCTTTTTTCAACCATACCATAATTTATTATCAGGTGAAAGATTTAGGAAAAATACTATATTAATAATAAGGGGGAAGTGGCCGGAAGGACATCAAATCTCAATAATGGGTCTTAAAAGACATCTTTCATTTTGAATGATTAGAAAGGACAAAAAGATGATAGATTGGCTGAAATACCTATGGTGATTTTTATTTTTAATTATTTTATCCGCAATTTGTAGTAAATGCTTTGACGTGTAGTAACGGTTTCACAACTAATGCGGTTCCTAAGAATCTTCAATTGGATTTATTGCACATTTTCAAAAAGCATTATACGGGAAAATATGGTGCATATTTCTGTTCCAATCATAACGATATTTTAACTAAGAATTAAATACACAATCTTGAATATATATAAAAAAAATACAAAAAATCCGGATCGTTACTTTATTATCTTTCCGTAAAGTAACAATGAAGTAACTGTTGAAATAGTGTCCTAAATCCAATCGGGTTGGACCGGATCTGATCGGGTCGGAAAATTGCTATTATTTCTTTATGTTTATACATATGTAAATGACTTTCTATTATTTTATAATTGTCCGTTTAGCGGACCAATTACGATATTGTATATATATGATAATATCCCTTGTGTCAAACTGTGAAAGAAAGAGCATAATAGTGATTATGGTTGATGAGATCTCGACTCACTTTAAAAGGTTTGATACTTAAATGACTCTAGTCGCATGTACTAATAAAAGAGACATAAATAGTACGATTAGACTAGCACGTATTAGATGTTATCTATCATATTGAAGATAGGGATAGATCTCGTCTATCGAAGTGTAGAGACACTTGGATTGTACGTGGACGTGTATTTCGGCGGATTCTCATATTTCTATAGTCGCTCCGAGAAACATGCATTTGTCACTAATTAAGAGGAACCTTGAGTCCAGCATTTGACTTTTAGACATTTATTAAGAAGATTTGCATCCTATCTTTATTTGGTTTTCTAGTGGTTAACTCGGTGATCGAACGGGATCATCTCCAAATTGTGTGTCTATCCTATAACGACGTTGTTTTACATGATTTTGCGACGTCTTGTGATGATTTACGACTCTCCCCGTCGTACACCGTTGCAATGCGTTGATTTTACTATGTTTCTGCTATGATTTGCGAGGCGTCTGATGTAAAACGACGCCGTGATTCGGTCCCGTCAGGGGTGGGGTACTGGAATAGTCTTGTTCTGTTATACTAGATCCGTTATCAGCTTCCTAAGTGTGAGAATAACTGGGACATGATTTTTTTTTTTTTTTTTTTGAGAACATGATTTTTTTTTTTAGGTCCTTTGATTAAATAAGCTTATTTCAAATTTTCTTTTTCCTGGAGAAGCTCCCTTAAGGATCTTAAATCCCGTTAAATCCCCAATCAAATCTCTTAAACCTGGGGTAAATTGCAATTTTAGTCTTATAACTGAACACGTTTTGCAATTTTGTTCCTGACTTTCCTCCGATCACAAAATTAGTCCTATAAGTCGGTTTCTTTTTGCAAAATTAGTCCCGAGCATCGGAAAATGCTGACAGACTTATATTTCCGGCCAAACATGATGACATGACAATAACAACTTGCCATGTCATTTTTTTTTCCACATAAGCAAGCAAAAGCAAATTTTGGAAGACTAAGAGCATCACCAATGCTAAACTTGTTAAAAGGTTTACATTTATGCCACATCATCAATTTCTAAACTTTTATCTATAAACATTTTCTCTACAATCATAAACCTTTTGACAAACTTTATAACATGGACCCACTATACATTAAAAAGAAATCCACAACACAAAAACATTTTTTCTATTCCACACAATATTCAAAAAAAAAAAAAAAAAAAAAAAAAACCAAAAGAAGACAAGCTTGTCAGAAAATAAACCGGTCTAAATTCTTCAAGCTTTTGCCATAAAGCTTTGATGATGTGGCTTGCTCCAATGGAGGAAAAGCGTTTATAAAGCTTTACACTTTTTTTTGTAAACCTTTCTCCTTCACCATTGGAGATACTCTAAGAAAGGGGTAATTTTGTCCATTTCAACCCATCTTCTTCAAACATGTAGCTCTGCAAATCTTCAACCTTAGCAAATCAACCTCATCTTCTTTAAAACACCACCACCTCCTCCCCTTGGCCGCTGATGACGGTCGAATTATACCTAGTAAAGTCATCAATATTATCCTTAAATCGAGTTTAATTATATATACTTTATATTTAATCACATGTTTATAGTGCTTATTTAATGTTATGTGATTTATAAGATATAATTTGGTATTTATCTATTTTTATTATTAAAATATGATTTACTGTGCGATAATTATTGATTTTATAGATTACGGTGAATCGGATGATATCTACCGACAAAGGAAGAAAATCTCAAGATAAATCGGAGCAGAATCGGATTCATTAAAAGATCGAGATTGACGTAGCACGAAGCGTGGAGTAAGGAACAAGAAAAGCCAGCAAGCCAATCAGAAGGCAGTGAGCTCGCTGGCAGTGAGCCCATGATTCGCTGGGGGCGAGTTCGCGAAATCGCGAGGATCGGCTGAGGGTTATCTCTACACGTTTTAGGGTTTTCGAATCTATTTTTAGGTCGGCCTAAACTCCTATATAAAGGCCTGAGCACGAATTTTATTAGCTACACTTTTAGAACACCTTAGATTACGCTTTACAAAATACAATACTATATATATCTTAGCTTTATTTTATTATGTTTCTTCATCACGGAGGCGATGGATTCATCGATTAGAGATCGCATTGAAGGATTGGAGGACCCTCCATCTACGAGGGTAATGCCTATCCAAATATGTTGTTTTTATTCGTAGATCTATTTTATTTCGTTATGGAGTAGTCGTTTGTGTATTGATTTCGTGATGTAGTTAATTAACAAACCCATATTCATGTAGCTCTGAGCCGTACGAATGCGTTTTACGAGAGAATCTGGGGCAGCACTGGTCTCGCTGGCAACGAGCCTATGTCTCGCTGGTAGCCAGCCAGGCCGTTTCCACGATTTCTCTGTGAACGACTATGGTGAAAGCAAATTAGATAGGAAGGCTTCATATTGAGGTGACAACTTTTTGTAGGAGACATACTTGCTCATAGGATATAAGGGCGTTTTAGTGCATTCTCTTGGTGGTTTCTTAATGGCAATTGGTACATCAAGCAGGAGGTCATTTTGAGGTGATAAACCTCCTTTTGAGGTGATAATTATCAGATCTGCTGGTAGTGGTAGGACTAACAACATTTGAGGGATTGTCAAGATCAAGAGAGTTGCATGTTTCTGGAGGAATTTAAGAATCTTCCCCTGGAGGCTCATTGGCATTGCTGGTATGGGTGTTTTTGTTCATCTTGAATGGAGTTTCTTTCCTAGAATTGGTCTTTCCTGGGAACTTTTGGATCTTGGTCCTAGGACTTGCCACATGCTCATCCTTATCTTGATGACTGTTCGATCTAGAAAATCATCCAAGTTGGATGGCCCATCAGTCATATCCTTCTCTGGTTGATTGGAATACTCATTTTCTATTGGAACCCTAGTGCTGTCATCCTCTATCAGTTCTTTGAAATTTTTTCGCTGATCTAGCTCATGTTCTTCTATATTCCCCCTGAACATGAGGCTTAAAGTACATTTTATTTTCAAAGAAAGTGACATCACTAGTGGTGTTGATCTTTTGTGTGTGAGGGTCAAAGCATTTCTAACCTTTTTAAGTTGGGGAGTAACCAACAAACACACATTTCCTAGACCTGGGATCAAGCTTCCCTGGGTTATGGATATGTGTGTGTGAAGGCAATGCACCCAAAAATTCTCAGAGGTATATCCTTTCAGCCACCCCTCTTGTTGGGATGTGCTAGGACAAGAACTTTGATGCACAATGCCATTCTTTGTAAAAAAAAAAAAGGTCCAAGAACTGAGTTAAAATACTCAGTTCCATTGTCACTCCTAGGGATATCAATTTTAGTTTGATTTGTGTTTCAACAAATATACCCATGTGACTCGTGTGACCATCATGAATGTAATAAACCACCTTTTCCCGTTAAGTGTACTAACCCTAGCAGGCCCTCAAATGTCACTATGAATCATAGTGAATGGCTTGGTTGGCTTGTAGGGTTGTGAGGGAAAGGTGGAACGACAATGTTTAGCTAATTCACACACTTCACACTTAAACAAACTTGGATCTTTATTCAGAAATAAGCTAGGAAACAATACTTTCAAGTATTGAAAACTAGAATGGCCCATTCTAAGGTGCCATAACATAACTTTATTCTTATCAACCAAAGATAACTGAAAACAAAGGTTCCTAGGATTGTATGTATCCTTTGGAAGTTCCTCCTCCTCAAGAATATAGAGTCCACCCACCAACCTAGCACCGCTAATCTCTTTCCCCATATGAGAATTTTGAAATCTACGGCCATCAACAGAAAAAACAGTAGTGCATTTAATATCATGGTGAGCGCCATGGCGAGAGGCGAGGGTCTAATGCTTTAAGATTGTCTATGGCGCTGAAAATGCGGGGCGGGCAAGGCGAGAGGCGTTTTCATGGCGAGGTGCTTTTTTTTAAAATTAAAAAAATATGAAATTCAAGGGTAAAAATGTCAAACCAGTCAATAATTACATAAAACTTAGTCAACCCATCCCTATTCTTCTCATTCCCTCGCATTCCCGCTTCTGAAGAACGTTGCTGCCTCCTGCTTATGCGACCTTCCATGGAGTAAAAAAAAAACTGCATAATAATTAAAAAAGCTTTCTTCTTCTTCTTCTCATAATAACCGGCGGGTAGAACTTGGTAATAAAGCTATTGCAGCTTCAACCTTCAGGTAACAGCCTTCTCCTGTTTTTTTATTTTTTATTAAATTCGTTTTTTACAAGTAAGTGGATTAACAGGTGGTATACTATTACTAGTATGTTCTTAATTCTTAATTTCTTATGTTATGTAATTGTAATTTGTAAATTTGTAATGAATAATGATGGAATGCAACTATGCAGTATGCAAGTGAAGTGCCTAAGTGTTAATGTGTTATGGTTAAACAGTCTAATATAGAGATTAAGAAGAAGAAGTAAGGTTTTTTAATTATTAGGCTGTTTAGTTAATTGTGATTATTAGGCTTTTTTAATTCTTTTTAATTACTTTTTCTTCTTAATTAAGTTTATTATGTAACTGTGATTAAACGTGTTATTTTGTAAGCTTACGTCTTTTTTAATTAAGTGTTAATGTGTTATGTGTTCTTCTTCTTCTTCTTCTTCGTTTTAAACTTTAATGCGGTTTCAGTGTATCACTCTTAATGTGTTACTTGGAAGTTGGTAGTTTAGTTTAGTTACTTACTAATAAATAACAATTTGACCACTTCCGTTTTCTTCACAATGTTGGTACTTGGTAGATAAGATATGGCTGGAGAAGAGCAATCAGATTCATCCACAAATAGAAAGGATATTGGTTGGAAATATGCATACAAACACGGTCACATGAAAGTTTTGTGATAAAACTTCTAAGGGAGGCATCTCTCGCCATAAGAAACATCTAGGTGGTGGTTTGGGTGATACTTGTTTTGCCTAATGGCTAATGCCTATCTTTTATGTCATTTTGTGAACTCTAGCACTAGTATTAGTCTATTAGATTCGTTTAAAACTTTTGAAACCGGAAACCTTTTGGTTGATTGGTTCACCATAGTTTATCGGTAGTACTTGTTTTGTGTGTTAAATGCTTAAAACATGTTTAGATGACATTATTTGATCTTCTTTGTTGACTTTTATATATGTTAGAATCTAAAAGGCAAAAAAAAAAGCACTTTGACATCATTGCTCGCCATGGCGGCGCCATGGCGTCCAGGTGCCCATGCCACGCCTGGACTCCCCCTTACGCTTTAATAATGTAAGACATCTTTTAGGATAAGTTTGGGTGAGATAACAATTGTACCCTTCCCAACAATAGCATAGAAGGGTCCATCTGCTATCTTAACCTTTTGGTTACCAACACAGGGATCATAGGAGCTAAAAAGGTGGGAATAACTGGACACATGATCAGAAGTCCCTGAGTCTATGACCTAGTGACCAGGCTGATTAATTCCCACTTTGATTTTCCACTGGAGCCTTCCACTGCTTGAAACTCTTGAATGCTTCACTTTTGTGATTCATCATCACCACCCAAGTCATTCTTAAATAGTCATCAATAAAGGACACAAAATATCTGTAACCACCTAATAATTCCACCCTTGATGGCCCCCAATAATCAGAATGAATATAATCAAATGATGACTTTGTGTTGTGTATACCTTTTGGGAACTTGCTTTTATGTAGCTTCCCAAACACCCAATGCTCACAAAAGTCCAGATTCTTGACCTTATATCCCCAAGAAGATCAACATTTGACTACATCCATCTTTCACCCATATGACCAAGCCTCATATGCTAGAGCTTCGTCAGCTGACCTTGGTGAACTTCTAATGATCCAACAGCAGTAGAACTAGATATAGTTGAGCCTTGTAACAAATACAAGGTTCCCTTCTTGACACCCTTGAGTACTTTAACTGAATCTTTATAGACATTCAACTCTCCCCTTCACCTATAAATTTGAACCCTTTGATGTCCAATAGTCTAAGAGATATCAAATTCTTTGTCATCTGTGGAACATGTCTCACATCCTTCAGTGTGCAGAATCTACCACCATGAGTCCTCAACTGAACTGAGCCAATCCCAACTATCTTGCAGACCATGCTGTTAGCCATAGAAATATGCCCTCCATCTATCTGCTCATAAGTTGAGAACCACCCCTATGTGGATTAATATGATATGATGCCCCAGAATCAAGAATCCACACATCACCATGATGTGCTGAATCACCAACCACTAGAGCCAATTCCTCATCTGTGTCATGCTCAGCTGCAACAACAGTTGTGCCATATCTGTTCTCCTGCTTCTTCTTATTTGGACAGTTAATCTTCCAATGTCCCCGCTCCTTACAATAACTACAGACATCTGTGGATTTAGGACCTTTGGAACCAGATTTCTTGGATTTCTTCTTCCTAGGATGTCCATGCCCTTTCCCACTATTGCCACTATTAACCAAGCCAACAGTCTGACTGTCTGTACCAGATCCAGATGCCTTGTGTCTCAGCTCTCTTGCATGGAGAGATGATCTCACATCCTTCAATGACACAGTATCCTTCCCAACAATAAAAGACTGCACAAAATTCTTATATGATGCTGGCAGTGACATCAGCAAAATTAGAGCTGCGTCCTCATCTTCAATTCTTAACATCAATATTCCTTAAATCAAATAATATAGTGTTCAGCTGGTCCAGATGATCTCTGATAGGCGTTCTTTCATGCATCCTTAAACTGAACAAACGTTGCTTCAATAGCAACTTGTTGGTGAGAGATTTTGTCATATACAAGCTTTCAAGCTTCACCCATAGGCCAACTGCAGTATCTTCTTTAGCAACATCTGTGCTAACTTCATCTGATAAGCACATCATGATAGTTGAATGTGCTTTCTCCTCCACACTGGCCATCTCATCGGATGTGTCCTCCTTCTAAATCAACGAAGTCCAAAACCCTTGTTGTTTTAACAGGGCCCACATCTTGATTTTCCATAAACTGAAGTTGTTTCTTTCAGTAAATTTGTCAATCTTTTTTTTTGGAGGGATAAATTTGTCAATCTTCACGTTCATTACAGACATCTTTTCTTGCCAGAGAATAGACCTTGATCCCAGAACCTAGCGTTGAACATAACCTTGGTGACGATCAAACCCTAATGAGTTAGTCGAGTGGTTACTTCACTTCTGCTCTCGTGATGGCTGAAAATCCAAGCCAACATGATAAAATGATGCATGTTGAGATTATCGTCATTTCATCAATGAGAAAATTGAAAGTAAGGGTATTTCTCTCAATCATATCTCCTCCTAGGGTCAACTGGCGGACATTTTCACCAAGGCTCTCCCACCAACTAGCTTCATTAACATGAGTTCCAAGCTGGGTTGCATTAACATCTACAACTCATCTTGAGGGGGGTGTAGAAAATATAATTATGTTACTGCTATGATTATGTTCTGCTGGTACATGAATCAGTTATGTACTGTTTAATTGTGTAATTGTGTTTATGTGGTACTTAGGTTGGTGGCTTGGTTATTAACGTTGCCAGCCTGTTTTGTGCATTTATGGTGTTTTCCCGCCTACCGTCTTATAAGTCTGTTGGGATTTCTATCCTATATATTTACCTTGTAATTGTTCTGTCAATTATCAATGAGAATACATCTTTCTCTATTTTCTTTTTCTCTTTTTTCCACAGATCATGGTAGTGAATCTGTTAGATGATTATTTTGTCTTCGTACTCCCTCCCAAAGCTGCTATTCTTTTTGTTGTGTCAGCTCTTTATATCTGTTTGCCTTACTGAGATGTTTTCTCGTTGGAGAGGTTATGTATGGCTTGCGTTTTTGTTATATGGACTTTTGATCAGTGTTTGTGTGTGCAGTGAAATCAAGACTTTGAAAATGGTACTTTCAAAAAGGTTTGTTCTTAGTTTACTTATTGCAGTGAACTTATACATACCCTTGAATCTTGCTGTGGTCACTGGTACTGCTTTTGTTTATTCTCGCTTTCACGTTTGCTTTTCTTTTGAAAATAAATGTGGGGGAAGTCTAGGTTTCAACCACGAATGATTTCTCAAAGGGACAGATGATAATGAACTAACAATAGCCAATTTTCTTTTGTCCTTTATCAAAACTTGATTGTTACTGCACTGTTTCATATTAGTGTCGCTCTGAGTTTTCCCCCCGCTAATGCGGAGGGTGATGGGCGTTAACATGGGGGTAAGTAGTGCATATGCTTCCATTAGTATCATCAAAATTTGAACGAATTTTTCTCATGCAGGGAGGAAATGCCTAACTGCAGATCGAAACATTACGAAAGGTTTAGTTTTGACTCACTTTAGAATCTTGATTTGGTCATTTTTTTTCTCTTTGCCATTAGCAAACAAACACACACACACACACACACACCACACCCACTTTTTTGGTTTGGATTGGGTATATACTTTCATCTTTCTTATATCAGATTTTGATTAGTAGTCTCTTGTGCAGGAAAGGTGCTATTGGATCCTCCTTAGATTCCTTTGTTGAATAAGTCAGCCGTTTCCCTTGACTGTTTTTAGGTCTTGTACTTCGGACATTGATTAATAATATCTCTATATGTTTTTCTTTGGGCCATTTTTGGCCTTGGCTCTGCTCCATATCCCGGGTACTCGCTATCCACCCCTTTTAGGATGGGTGGTGATGGGGTGGGTGTGGGGTTCCTAATAGTTGGGAACTACATCTTTGTTGGGCACTTTCTTTGGTCATCTCATGTCGGTTACCAATATTTAAAAGGTTTTCGAGCATATTTCATACTTTTAACCTTTCTTATGTTATCTGTATTAGATTTGTTGATCTTGGGTTGCTTGCAGGATTCAAGAAGAGGACACTGCCCCCGTCCCTCAGGGGTAAAGTTGGCGAAGTTGTGGTTTTGTATGCGGATGTGGATCATGCTTTCGGTGCCTTTTTCTGTATTAGATTTATGTAGTTGTCGAAGTTAATTATCTAAGAGTTTCTTTTGGTCTATATACTCCCTCAGTTTTTATTTAACTAGGAAAAAACGTGAAACTATATGCGACTCCTCTTGGACTTTATACTCCCTCCGTTTTATTTTTAACTGTTAATTTTCAAATTTTGTATTGTTTTTAGGGCCAATTATTGAAAATGACGCTTTTTGGACTTAATTAGGCAAAAAGGACACTCAAAACAAACACTTAGTTATAAGGACAAAAAATTAATATATGGACCAATTTAGCCCTAACAAAATAAGCACCCACGAGCCCACGACCTCTGCAGTTAATATTTTCAAAAGAAAACTGAAGGAAAACGGAACGACCCCATGACCGCTCGGAAGAAAAATGCAAACAAAACTGAAGATCATTCATTCGAAGCCAAATCGGATAAAAATCAAGCAGAAACCAGCGAAATTAGAAGAAGAAATATGGCGAGGAGGAAGCAAGTAATTGATTAATACACTGACTGAAAAATGGTGAGGAAGAAGCAAGTAATTTCGGCAGAAAAGAGAAGAGCAACAACATGAAAATCGAAGAAGAAATCTGGGTAAGTATCTAAACAAACTGAAGATGCAACAAAAAAATACGACTTTTTGTACATGAAATCATAGCAGAGACTGTTTTCTTAGGTTTTGTGTGTAAATGAGTGGAACTAAATTGCAGTAAATACTAGAGAATTATAATGTCACTGCATAACGATTTACAAGCATCTGTCTTTATTCAAGCATCTGTCTTTATTCGAAGGAGAAATCTGATATCAGTGCATAACAAGGTTGAAAACATCATAGCATTGAATTAAAAAGAAGTAGAATGTCATGCCAATGAATAATGAGGCCACTTTATACTGCATCATGTAATGTCACTACATTGTGATACAAATATGTTTTGTGTGTAGATGAGTGGAACTAAATTGCAGTAAATAATAGAGAAGTATAATGTCACTGCATAAGGAATTAGAAGCATCTGTCTTTATTCGAAGGAGAAATCTGATGTCATTGCATAACAAAGTTGAAAACATCATGTCATTGCATTAAAAAGAAGTAGAATGCCATGCCAATGAATAATGAAGCCACTTTATACTGCATCATCTAAAGTTACTGCATTGTGATACAAATATGTTTTGTGTATAGATGAGTGGAACTAAATGCAGTAAATACTAGAGAAGTATAATGTCACTGTATAAGCAATAAAGGAAGATCTGTAAATTAGAAGCATGTGTCTTTATTCGAAGGAGAAATCGGATATCACTGCATAACAAGGTTGAAAACATCATGTCATTGAATTAAAAAGAAGTAGAATTTCATGCCAATGAATAATAAGACCACTTTATACTGCATCATGTAATGTCACCGCATTGTAGGCATAAGATTGCGAGGCATTGCGGCATAAAATCGTGGCATTGCGTGGCATAAGATTCAAATACCAAATCAATCCATTATCATTCCATGGAAAACACAAAAACTTACATGTCACCGCATTGACTAACCCATGTTAATTTGGTTTTTACAGACTAGAGAGAACAATACTGAGATCAACACTGAACAGTATGGACCAGATATTCAAAGGAATAAAAGGAAGTATAACGAGAAGAGCATCGAAAGTAATGAAGAAAACTCCATTCAAACATTTGTTTGATGCATTTGAAAAGAAAAAGATTATCATGCGAAAAAAGAAGAATGACATCTTTGGATGAGCTGATAATGGCATACAACCAAAAGAAGGGGGGTTTCAAGATTGGAAAGGAATATCACATGCCAACAAGAAATGATGTGAAACTCATATTTGCAATAGAAGATGGAAACAATGAGGTAGGGGACATGAGCAATAACTCAAAAAAGGAGATAACAATTCAAAAAAGATTGTTCTCTGATGTTAACAGAATACAGATAAGTGGGCTTAAAGAACTAATAAAGGAAAAGGTAAAAGAACCTAATTCAACATCAGTTGAGGACACGGTGAAACTACTTTGTCTTCTACTACTTGCAACAGTCTTCTTCGCAACATCAGGGCAGAACATACCATGGTCATTCCTATACTATATCGATGACTTGAGTCATTTAAGCTCATTTGATTGGTCATCTCATATACTGAAAGAACTGGAGAATGGGCTTAATCGAAAATGGTCGCATCCAAGATATGTAAACGGATGCACTGTGTTCCTGCCGGTATGTTCACTCACTCACCATCTGATTATAATTGTGTTTCTTTACAAAATCTAATTGGAAACCAATGTCACTGCATTATAATCCATATTTATCTACTGGTGTGCTACAGTACTGGTTCTGCGAACACACAGACATCATAGAAGATCTTGTCGAGCAGAAAAAAGAAAAAAGAGCAAAACAGGGAAAGAAAATTTTGGCAAACACATGGATTCCAAGGATAAAAAAGTGGAATCTAAGAAAACTGCAGGATATTCTAACAAAAAGAAAGCTGCAAAACATGGGCGAACATCAGGTAAATATTAAGAATGTCATTCTATCTAAATTTTGAAGATCAGTAAATGGTCACTGCATTGTTATTGCATGTCACTGCATTGTTATTGCATGTCACTGCAATGAAATGCACTGCACTGCATTATTGTTATAGTTCTTTATTTAATAACATAGAATACTTGTATGTGAATCCATGATAAAAGAAATAACTAAATACTTTAATAATGCAAAATTGAAACAGTTCAATGCTGAAGAATTAACTCCAACATTGACTGAGTTCCTCCTCATACAAAGCTTGGGAAAAAAGCAAGAGACAGAAAGCAGTCAAAAGGATCCGGATGATGAAATGACAGCTGAAGAGGATGAAAGAAATTCTGAAAGTGATGATAATGAAGAGCATGAAACAAATTCTGAAACTGATGATCATGAAGAGCATGACTGTGGACAGGAAAGCATGGAAACAAAAGGAAAAGAGAGTACATCAAAAGAGAATGAAAGAAACTCTGGAAGTGATGAACATGAATGTGCAGAGGATACCATGGAAATAGAAGAAGAAGAGGTGCAATCAGAAGAGAATGAAACAGATTCTGAAAGTGATGATATCAAATCTGGAGAGGATGGAATGGAAACAGAACAAAGTGACTGGCAATATGAAGCCAATGAGGAAGAAATGCAACCACAACAACACGATGAAGAGGTACAAGAACAACACACTCCTAAACAAGCACACAAACCTACAAATAAATATGGAAGAACTCCATCATTCAGATTGTTGACCCCAACACCATCACCACCAATTTTAAACCTACTTTTTCCATGTTTACCACAAAAGACAATCAATAAAAATTTATGTCACTGCACTTAAACTTCACATTTGCTACAACTGGTGCAGGATGTGCAGGATGAAGTTCAAGAGATAAAACAGAAAAACATCACCTTGTCAAGCGAAGTAGAAGATGTAAACATCAAAATTGCAGAACTAAAGCAAGCCATGGTATTGACAACTACAAATTACTAAAAGACCAAAATGCAGTGACATTACATAATGTCACTGCATCATACAATGTCACTGCAAATAGAAAACAATGCTTACACTAAAGAAGGAACTTGATTTACTAATTATTGTATTTTAAAATATGTTTGCAGGCAAAAGACAAGAGTGATCAAGCATGTGTTGGCATGATGAAGAAAAGAATTGAAGAGCTACAACATCAGAATCTAAGTCTAGCATCAAAAGTGGAAAACTTGAAGCAGGCAGAAGTGGATATCTCGAAGAAATATAAAGAACTTGAAGCAAAGCTTTCGGACATCAATGAGACATTAGAAGACACTACTGCTGAAAAAACTGAGTTGGAGATTGAAGTTAAAGTATTGAATGAGAAGATTGAGCTTGCAATGTCGACCATTAACAGGCAAAAAGAGAACATAAAGGAAAAGGATTTGTACATCAACAACTTGTTGGAGAGTTACAATGAACAAGGTGCTTCACGAGAAAAGATGGTCATATGTTGGAAGAGGAAGAAAAAAGCAAAAAGCAGTGCGAGGAGCTTACATAAAAAGTGGGAACACTTGAGCAAACATTATTCACAAGGGAGACCACAATCGGGAATTTGAAAGTTGAACTTGAAAGTGAGAAAGAGAAGAATGAAAGCCTCAAAGAGAAGATATAGAGTGAAGAAACAAAAATTGAAGAACTGGAAAAAAAGAATCAAGAATTACAAGATGAAATTGACAACATTGCAACTCACCAGGTCACACAAAATTTGGAAGAACAGGATGATGCTGATCAACACACTCCTGCTGCACAAAAACTTGAAAAACCTGCACGACAGCTACGACCTCGTACTCATCAACGGACCCCAGATTTTACAATTGAAAGGGGGTGAAGAAAAATGCAAGAAAGAGGACAAAGAAAGAGAATCCTGATTTCCAGTATGCCGAAGAAAAGAAGAAAAAGCAAAAGAATGATCAGAAAGGGAAAGGGAAAGATTACTACATCCCTAAGCAAAATCCGAGGTTTCGAGGAAAAATCATAATCCACAAAGACAAAGATAAATACAAGTGTGGACAACACATTTTTCCGGAAGTGCTCAAAAGAATTCAAGAGTTAAACAACAATGAAGGACAAGAGTAAGCAAAAATAACTTAACAACAACATACAAAATAAATCTTCTTGATGAATTGAATACTAACAATAAATTACTAAATGCAGGGCTGTAGTATGGGCAAAATCATTCGGAGACTACCCATATGTGAACGTTGACTCGATAATGGAAGTTCTCAATGAGCTACAAATAGACGAAACGGTAAAATTTTACTGTCACTGCATCTTAGTCTAATTCCATCTTACCGTCACTGCATCTTAGTCTAATTCCATCTTACTCACACTGCATTACTTGATGAAACTGAATTATTTGATAAAGAAATAAACTAACTTAGCCTAATAAGATTCGCAACAGGTGGTTCAAGGATTCATTGAGCTCTTAAAACGTGCAAATTTAGTTAAGCCGAACTACCACATATTCAATGCAGGAACATGGGTATGCATACAAAACTGGATTTGAATAAATAGCTTCAGTTCACATTCATAATATCATGAAAATGCAATGTGCGAGCAATATTTGAAGAGATTGAGCACGACAAGACATACGAAATGAGAAAACGATCGAGATGCTGGAAATAATACATCAAGGAAACAAAGTTTTTCTCCCGTTATGCTGTATGGGATTAGAGCCAAGGCCATACCACTGGGTACTCCTAACATACACTTTAGGAGACACAACATGGAAAATGCATCATTCAGCAGCGGTGAACCCAGACATACCCGATGTATTCATCAAAGACTGTGAAATTACAGTAAGTTATCAAAGAAATCATGATAAAAATTGCATCTTCTATCACTGAATTTACTGTCACTACATCTTCTTCACAAAAATCATGCAATATAACAAAAACATTGCACATGGACTGGTCTTATTTTGTAGTTATAGATGCTTTCACAAGCCATTGAACCAAACAGCCAGCAACCGATAATAGCAAAAAAAGTGGAAAAGGTTGCAAACCCACCTTTACAAGATAATGCAACGTAAGTCTGAATGCAATTCTTAACATAATGACCAAAAATAAGGATACACAATAATAACATAATCATTGAAATGTAATGCAGGGACTGTGCCCTTTACGTGTCATATTACATCTACAAGCTAGCACAAGATTTAGAAATTCCACCACAACTAGCAGCAGAACAAGTGCAAGGCAATGGTAGTAAATTCATTAGTGCTTGACAGACTTCACATACGGGACTAAAATAGCCGTAATTTTACTTGTTTTGACTATTCAGCTTGTTTTGCTATGTTGATGGTCAATCATTGGTATGATATAGTTGAAGAGTAGACTATCATAAGGCAGTAAGGGTTTTTATTGATGGTTCATAACTGATACTTCATTTTGGTTAGATGGTTCATAACCAGTGCTACATTTTGTTTACACAAATCAAAAATGTTTGATGCTTCATTTTTTTCATAAAATGCTAGTAAAATTTCTAATTGTTCTGCACAAATTTTTAAGATTCAAGTGAGTGCATGAAACCAACAGTAGGACAAGGAATTAACACTCAAAAGGCATGTTATTTCAGATGCAGTGACAACGATGTCACTGCAGTCAGCACAAAAACATTTCAGTTCATTCAAAAAACAAATACAAAGATACAAATAAAGCAAACAGATAGGGGAATAAAAAGAAGCACGACTGAATTCACATTCAGTATAAGAATAAATCTCATTGTATATAATCTTATAAAATACAAAAGATTCAATGGTTCATAATTACTAATTCATGTTTGAGGGTTCATTGTGTTTTAAGAAACTGGAAATGATTGATGGTTCAGGTTCTTGTGCAATGATTTCTAATTCTTTATGGATTGATGTTAAGATTTTATGTGGAAAAGGGAATTAAATGCATTAGAATTTCTATACAAAAAACTTCTTCAGAAAGATGCAGTGACACTGATGTCACTGCACTCACTGAAACAATCATTTGAATGAACTCATTAAACAAACACATACATAGAAACATCACAAACAAATTGGGTATAAAAAACAAATACAAATGACTTCACAATAACTACTACCTCCGGTCTAAAATATAAGTCACCGTTGACTTTGGCACGTATATTAAGGAGGCGATAACTAATCGAATTTTTGCACTATCATGACGAAATTACCCTCTAGCCCTTGTTCAGTCAATTGCAGTGTAAACAATGGGTAATTTCGTCATGATAGTGTAAAAATTCGATTAGTTATCGCCTCCTTAATATGCGTGCCAAAATCAACGGTGACTTATATTTTGGACCGGAGGTAGTATATAATAAGATCTTTACAATGAATAAAATAGCAACTAAATGAATTACAACTCTTGGCACTCAATGAGCATACAAAATGTAATAACATTAATGTCATTGCATTAGGGAAATCTCACAAATCATGCTTATTAAATCGAAAAGTCAACGCTTACAAAACCAGAAAAATAGATTAACTATCGATTAAGACGAGCAAAACAACCCTTCTTATTATGATGGCCAAACGCATGGCAACGACCACATTGGATAACACGAGTTGATTTCTCACCACGAGATCCAAGACGCTTCGTCCGAGGCCTACCAGTCGCTTTCTTGAGCAATGTGGAAGCACAATAAGATCTTCGTAATTATTCTTAAAAATGGACCAGAATTGGTTGTACTCCAAAATCGTATGAATCAACATAGATCGTGTCAAAAACAAGGATCCACGTGCTCATTCAAAGGAAAACCTGTACTCCTAATCACAACCAATCCATGAATACACGGATAACCATTCCGCTGCCACTCCTTGCATGAGCAAGCATGGATATCCAAATTAACACTTGCCGGCAGAGATGAAAAAACCTCATACTTATAATAACTACAACTAGCAACACCAAAGCGACTGCCCGAATCCATCAGCTTAGACAAAATAGAATCAACTTTTGGCCAGATCAAAGACTTGAATTATGCTGCAGCAGCACGCTTATATGAGAATCTTGTCATGATCTTGATACGAATGCCATCTACCATATTCAACATAGGAAGGTGCCTCTCCTTAAATATCCAAGCATTAAATGACTCAGCCAAAGTAGAAGCAGTATGACCATACCGACAACCTTCAAAATAAGCATTGGCCCAATTCTTCGGATCTAAATTTGCAAAGAACGTTTCTGCACACTCTCCACCTTCAAGTAACATATCAGCCATGTATTTCTCATACTCTTCAACAGTCGGAGCATAAGCACATTGGTAAAACAAATGGACCATTCTCTCACGCAAAGATTTACCTACTTATTTACCACTAAAGCAAGTCTTCAGATTCAACTTCAAATGGTAAATACAATAAGAATGAAATGCATCAGGAAACACTTCACGTATAGCATCCAATAGTCCAGGATTCCTGTCAGTCATGAACGTCATCCGACGAACTGGGATAAGCAAATTCTTCAAATGCAACAAGAACCATCTCCAATTATCAAAATCCTCAGAATCAACAACACCATAACACAGAGGATATATTCCTGGAACAATATCAAATCAGAACATCAAAGCAAAATAACACAAAACCAATGTCACTGCAACAAAAATCTCAATACCAAAACAAGAAAGTGCAAAAACACAGTCATAACACAAAAATCGAACCTAAATGCGAGAGGCGGTTGATACAGAACTCAAAAAGAAGGTATCAAAGCAATGCCACATGGAAAGTGATAAAAAAAAACCAACTCTCAAATAATAAAATAGAGTGTCACTGCATAAACTCAAGTGTCACTGCATAAAAGATAAACAGTTACTCAACATAAGACATACCATTATCACCATCCTTCCCAGTTGCACCCAACAAATGGCCAGACTGATCAAACTTCAAATGAGCCCCATCCAGAAAGAGCATTGGTCGACAATGTTTGAACCCACGAATACAAGCATCAAACGCAATAAACATCCGTTGAAAATGACGAGATTCAGGATGCACCTCTAAAATAGCAACAGAACCAGGGTTCGTTTCACGCACACTAATAACATAACCAGGCAAACTTTTGAATGAGGTTTTAACATCACCATATAACAAATCCCTTGCTTTGTTAACAGTAGACCAAGCAACTGCATAAGAAACTGCACGACCATGATCAATACAGGCCAAAATTCACAAATCTGATGCAGAGAAACTCGAGTCTTCACGAACCTTACGAAGAACACCTTCGAAAGAAGATCAGAAGTCATACGACGATCTCGCCCAAAAGATCTCGAAGACGTACCACAAGTATGAACATTGCACAACTTAGTTACATAAAAGAATCCACTTGATTTCTGTACATCGGAGCACGAACATACCAACTACAATTTTCTTCATTCATCTTAGCACAAACAACATAAATCCTACAACTATCATTCTTCTTGTACACATACTTAAAACCGGTTTGTATAGATGAGACTTTTGAAGGCACTCCCTAAAATCATCCGCACCACCAACAAACAATTGACCTTCTTTGATTACAATTTTGTCCCAACCAAAAGTCAACACATTACTATCAGTCGAAGACAAAATCATAGAACCCTCACCATCAACAACATCCTCAGATCCAACACAACTACCATCATTGTTATGCGAAGATGAAGAACCAACAACATCATTCCGCATAACCTCCACTTTAACACGCTTAGCACTATAAGATTCAAAGAAGAGCAATCATGGATCGCACATCATCATCGGAACATAACGACCACTTGGGATCATCAGCAACACATAATACAAATCGATAGACATATCCTTCAAATCCGTCCACCGATTTGAAAGTCTATCATGAATATACTTTAACGTATTATCAATCATCACTTGTGACAACACACATCTCTTCCTTATAGGTGCACATAAGAATCAACATTGTGAACACAATATAACCCTGCAGGAAAAAAAAAGAGGACTATGTCACTGCAATGGAGAAGGATGTCACTGCAATGACTACATCATGAATACGCATTCCAAATAACTTCATTCAGTCCAATAATTATTCAATATCATTCTGATAACTCAATACATTATATCAATATTGAATAAAATCACCTAAAATAACACAGTTCACAAAAAAAAAGATGTATGTCAATACATAGCAGTAATGTCATCAATATAAAATGATCACATCAGATAAATGTATGAATGTCATCAGATACACGAAATCAGGTATATAGACATCAAAACTGAAATTCAAATACACTGATTACAACATTCATTCAACAACATGGGAATATACCACTGTCTGTCCTCAATACAGAATAAATCCCAAAAAACATTACACAATCTGCAAAGCAAAAAGAACATGACATATCACCATAGTGAAACTCAAATAACTCTATTTAGAATGCAATCAAAATTCATGTAAAGCATATTCACAAAATTACAAAAAGAAACATCAAACTCACATAAAAAGAAAACACATACTAATTCCATCTGAAAATACACTGCATATAATGCAAAAATCATTCAAAAAGAACAAACGTACTCTGAAATAACACTAAATACGACTAAAATTCACTGCATACACACAAAAATAACATATATTACAAAATTCATTAAAAAGAACAAATGTAACAATGAAGAATAATGACTACTACAAGAAGTCACTGCATCAATCAATACTATAAACAAACATAATACAAGCCAAATCAGAAAAACAAAAATGAAGACTCACTGAACAAACACAGAGAAGAAGAAAAGCTAATTCAAACAAGAAGCAAAATCATTCAAACTTATAGACCACTTAGAATATTTACAGAAAGAATGCACGAACAAAATCAACAACAAACATGAGTAATAAACAAAATCTCGAAAAGCATCAGACAAATATGAAAAATCAATAACAGAATGCACGCAAAAATCTAAAAAATTACCAGAAAATTTGAAGAAGAAGATGAACAACGAAGCTGGATGATTTTTCGAAACTCTGATGCACAAATCGACAGCAAAATTACACGAGCAGAAATTGCAGAATTGGAATCCGATTACACGAGCAGATGCGGCGAACAATCCGATTACACGAGCATAAATTACATAAGAATCAGAATTGAAAGCATAATCGAAGCAGAACGAATGCGAATCAGAATCAGTTTTGTGATTATGAAGAGGAATTGAATTTGCTTTAAAGGCAGAGCTGAATATGCATTAAAGACATCGTATTTATGAAGGGTAGAAGTGGAAAAATAAAATAAATCCGTCCTTATAACTAATGATCTTTTTTGGATGTCCTAAGTGCCTAATTAAGTACCAAAACACGTCCTTATAAACAAATAACACTTGTTTTTATTTATGTGTCATTTTATATTTTCAATGCATCATTTATTATTTTTTTTCTTTTTTTACCAACAAAATATTTACATCTCCAATAAAAAAAAAGACATTTCTATGCTAAAACCTCTAAAAGTCAATTTGACTCATTATTACCCATGCATATATTCAAAAAATCAAAGGACATACTATATTTTGGACATATTAATTACTTTTTTAATATGTGTAATTCTTCTCTCTGTGACAAATAAAAAAAAACGGAGGGAATACTTGGTTCGATCCTATTTAAAATGTGTTTTTTTTTTCTTTTAATTTGACGGAAAGGGCACCGCAAAAGTAGAAGGTGCGAGTAACATGGAGTAGTAAAAAAGGTATAGTAAATTAACGGTACATTGGAAAAGAGTATTAACCCTCGTTGATTCCCCACATTCGGTGTTTGTCCAGCTGATCACAACCGTTAAACAAAACTTCCTCGTGAAATAAGCAAAATAAGAAGGAAAGAGGGAATTTCGGTGGTTATTATTTGAAATACGATAATACACCTTGTTATGAGAAATAAAGAATTTATGAGTAAATCGTATCACATTGTCTCCAAAGAGGAAAATCATGGTTGTTTATCTCAGGTTTAGTGATAGTCCCTTGGATGAAACCAATTTTATTCTTGGTAATCAAACCCTTATCCATAGCTTTGTTCCATTGATGATAATTGTTTCCATTGAAAAGAGGATGAACAAGCACAAGTGAAGGATTCTCGTTAGGATGGAGATAAAAATGAAGTAGCACGGGTAATTTCTTGCCTTCTAGCTAGCCAGCAGCCATGAAACCTTGAGGAATTCTTCAAGAAACATGTTTGACTTTCGTTGATCTTGATTATAGGTATGTATAAACTGTGTCATGCTTCTTCTACTTTTCCCCGGTAAAGCTGTACCTTTTGATTTCTTAGACTTTTTACCAGGAGGACTAATTCGCCAGTGTTATTTTCTTTTTTCTAGCTTTGTCATGGTTATTATTCATCAAATGCACACCCCCCTCGATCGATAAAATTTCATGTTTTATTACCCGTGTTTACAACCACAAGATAGTGCAAGTGTTCATAATTAATGGCCCGTTAATTTTGTCTCATTTAATTTTCCTTATTCGATCTTAATTTAGTTGTGGTTAGATCGAGTATAAAATGGCTCATGTGCTACTTCTGTTTAGCTTTATGAAGTAAACTTTTTTTAGTTTACATAATAGCTTGTTTGTTTAGTAAACTTTGATTCATGTCATTAAACAGAAATGTTTGTCCCGTGCACTTTTTTCAAGGAGTTGGTCTACTTTATACTAGTAGTAAATATTCCTGGTATTAGTGGTATTAGACAATTAATGTTATAAAATAATTTGCATTCATACAACAAACCAAAAGCAACGACAAGAGAATACTAGAAGTCATTCTCTGTATATTCAAAAATGAAAGTATATCTATATAGATATATTACTCAACTTCCGGATAATCATTCTATTGCTTTAGTCTCACTCAATATATATACACATACACACAAAGAAAGAGAGAGTTTATGCTGAATCTTTATCATACCATGTGCTAATCTATTATGCACCCAGTGGAAAAAAATCCAGCCAAGGGAAAAAGATTCATGACATATATGCTCTCGTGCACTGATTGCATCGTTAAAAACTTTTAACTAAGAAAACCCAGTAGGAAAAACCTGTTAAAGGGAAAAAGAGTACAATCATTGGTCTTCAGGGCCAAATGACATCTTGCATGTGCAAGTATTGGATCTTAATAGTATAAGTCAAATACTCATACTTTATCATCTTTGTAACTCTACTGGAGCTTAATTACAAATCCAAACTTTCTCAGATCAAAACTATCTATTCCCTTATAGGGTACCTTATGCATCATATATTGTGCATTTCACACACTTTGTATGCTTCAGGCATTTAATGCTTCCAGCGTCTTATAAACTTCAGGCACGCTTCTAGCATCTTATATGCTTCAGGCACGCTTCTAGCGTCTTATGTGTTTCTGGAACGCTTCTAGCGTCTATATGCTTCAGGCACGCTTCTAGCGTCTTGTATGCTTCAGGCACTATATTCGCTTCAGGCGATTACGACATTTCGAAACATGCTTGCCTCACTATATTCGCTTCAGGCGGTTTCAACATTTCTAAACATGTTTGCCTCTTTTATGAATCTCGTTCATAAACCAAGTGTTTGTATTCATTATCGTATCTCATTTTTCAAATGATGATAACATTAATTCATTATCTCAACACAATGAGATTTATATATGTTGGAACTAATATGTTTCTCACGCTCCAAGCGTTGAACATAATTAACAATATAACCATATACGATTTCAGATTCTTCGGGAATCATTACATTTTCTTCGGGGGTCGAAAATAACACGAGGGAATGAACTTCAGGTTCGTTTAATCCCACCTCATGTATGTATAACAAATGCATATTATTTGTTCCACACATATTATTTATCAACACTGGTTCACATTTTCTAGCCTTGACCTCTTCAAGGATTTGTGATTTCAATACTCGTCATGAGTATGTCATTACTCTTCCGGAGCCTCATAGACTATATTATTTTCTACTCGAGCATTTGCTAACTTTTCTGGAGTTCTCATAAATCATATAGTCATAACCTCTTCTGAGGAATTTTATTTATTAAGCCAATTGGTCTTTAACACTTATAGCGTTATTTTCATTAATTTGATACGTATCATCTCATGTCCTACTGAGACTTTCCTTCCCATGTCCTATTGGGACTTTTCCTTCTGGGACAAATATTATCCTTCTAGGACAAACTTTTGTGCGACATTTAATCCAACCAAAGCATTTGCAGCTGCTCACTCTTCAAGAGTAATTAAATGCATCTGGTGATAAAATGTGCATTATATAATGTTCTTCCACGAGATTTATAAACTTCAAGTTTACTTTCCTCCCCCTAATCTCGGGAAAACATTTCATTATAAGTCATATCTACGTAAGTTTACAATAACCCTTTGTGGGATTCAGCATTTCGATGTGATATCCCTATGTGGGATTCTACATGTCAATGTGTATCCATTTATATGAGTATCAACAAACATTAAGAGATATCGACTTAATCGGGAAGAACTATATTATCTCTTCAAGAGATTTATATCTTTTTAATTCTTCCGATGTCTCAATTTAATATCCACATTAGGGGATATCCGCACAACTTACTGCGCTTGAGACTTTGAAAAGATAAACAAAAATTATCATATCTAGATCATCTTCAGGATGACCGTAACATATAGTATTTGTGTCATAACATTGTCTTTACAACGATGTTGAAGCTTCATTATTCTCATCCGGATATTTCGCCGTACAACAAGTACGCGACTAGTGGTCTTTTAATGCCACTTCGTGAAAATCAATTTTCATTATTCTTCTGGAATTTAATATCGTTTTGTTCCACTTCTAGTGGACAAACCTTCCCCTTCAAGGAGACAAACGTTTGTGATATCCATCAGGGATATATTGACCATGGTTTTGTCTATGAATGCATACTTTTATGAACTAAATTAAATAAGAAAGGTAAAATTACTACTCGCATGCTATTTATATCCTATTATAAATAATAGGCATAAGTAATTTATACTACTAATACTACTGATCAAAGTACTCTTTGATCCTTTTATATCATGAATCTAGTGACATTCACTTCAAAGTGAAATGGTCTAAACCAAATAGATCGTGTTTCATGATCATTCCGTGATAATCATCTTGTTGAATATAAACCACTTCTTTTAATATTGCTACTACAGGAGTATATTATCGTAACGATAAATACAATCATTTTACAAGGATTAAAGAAGTGTCACGAAGTTCTTAGTGAATTTTCTCATCTTTAGACTTCAAGTCATTCGTTGGAACATCATTCTATTTCATATGGACTTCGAGTCCGTATTTATTTCTGTGAATTTCAGATTCATTTTTACGAGCATATAAGTGCTTCCGATGAGCTTCTGGTCCATCACTATATACCTTTAAATGAATAATCATCTTCAGGTGATCAAATCTTCTAATGAAAGTTGTCTGCAAGACAAAATGATCTTTTATATTAGACTTAGTCTTCATGACTCAATCTAAGAGATACAAAAGTAAATACATAAATAAATAAATATACATGTATACATAATATAAAATAAAATATAAAAATGAATTCGGTGTATACCGGGTTCTACTGATGTATCATTTTCCCTTAGCGTCATCAACTCACTTCTGGTGATATTTATTATGACGATTTTAAAATCACAGTCTTATTTATGTCATGTTCACTACAGGGAAATGACTGACGTGATTCGATACATCTTTAAATAACGGTATAAAATATCTAGATTTTATCATGTTCACTTCAGGGAACAGACTCAATACATCTAGAATATTTAACTGTCCACGTTTACTTCGAGGAACGGACACATCATAAATTTTGAGTTTAGTCACATCCACTTCTAGGGATTGACATGCGTAATCTGATACAACATAAATATTAATTTACTCAAATTCACTTCTGGGAATGAGACCATATAGTTTGATGTATCTTTAATATAATTTGGTCACATTCACTTCTGGGAACTAACTCGTGTTATTCGATATATCTCAAATATATGACTTAGCCACATTCACTTCGGGGAATGAACCTATAAAATCTGGTGTAACTTATATATTTCATTATGTGGTCCTATTCACTTCTAGGAATGGACTCGGGTAATTTGGTACATCTCAAATATTTCATTTCATCTCATTCACTTCTAGGAATGGGTTTGTGTCAACCGACACATCTTAAATATATAGTTTAATCATGTTCACTTCTGGGAACGGATCTATATAATTTGATGCATTTAAACCGTTTATACACATTCACTCCGAGAAATGTTATTGCCTCATCGTTTTTACCAATAATTTATATATTACAATATATAATAATATCACCGTATGATATATTGATCATAATACATAAATTGAATAAAATAAACTTTTACCTCCATAGTCTACCTCAGGTATAGAATATGATCACCATTATAAATTATTGACTCTAATCGGTCAATAATAGATATACATATATATAAGATGGATTCATAAAATATCCAGAATACCCGATATAATAGATCACCGTCTATAAAGAATAATCATCGATTGATGATTAAATAATAGAAGTCCAGAATATCCGATATAATAGAAACCCAACATCATACCAACATAATGATAGGAGAATTCCATAAGCTTCTCGCGCCATATTTCCATTTCCTTTAATTGATCTCCAAATAATAGAGTCGAGAGCCGTAAGTTTCCCAAAGGCACTTGGGATGGCGCTAGAATCTTTGCCGAACGATCGCCACCGGTCTTCCCGGAGAATCCACATCCGACATACTCAAACGCCCGCTTCGTCTTTTGATCGCGATTAGAAACCTGGAAATCAGATAAGGAATCATCGAGGATTTCTTGTATCCTTTTGTGAGCTTGAGAATTTATAGCTGGTGTTTCGCCATCAAAATCCTCATGCTCTGAAGAAATCTATGGTTGAAGTAGACGATGAATATAGAGAGGTAAGGAATTCCGAAACACGGCTCAATCAGTAGAGACTCGTCCTGATAACGTGTTATAAAATAATTTTCATTCATACAGCAAACCAAAAGCAACGACAAGAGAGAATGAAGTCATTCTCTCAGATATTCAAAATGAAAGTATATCTATATAGATATATTACTCAACTTCCGGATAATCATTCTATTGCTTTAGTCTCACTCAATATATATACACATACACACAAAGAAAGAGAGAGTTTATCTTTGAATCTTTATCATACCATGTGCTAATCTATTATGCACCCAAAGGAAAAAAATCCAAATGGTGGAAAAAGATTCATGACATATATGCTCGCAACTCGATTGCCTCGTTAAAAACCTTTAACTAAGAAAACCCAAGAGGAAAACTCATTAAAGGGAAAAAGAGTACAATCATTGGTCTTCGTACCAAATGACATCTTGCATGTGCAAGTATTGGATCTTAATAGTATAAGTCAAATACTCATACTTTATCATCTTTGTAACTCTACTGGAGCTTAATTACAAATCCAAACTTTCTCAGATCAAAACTATCTATTCCCTTATAGGGTACCTTATGCATCATATATTGTGCATTTCACACACTTTGTATGCTTGAGGCATTTAATGCTTCCAGCGTCTTATAAACTTCAGGCACGCTTCTAGCATCTTATATGCTTCAGGCACGCTTCTAGCGTCTTATGTGTTTCTGGAACGCTTCTAGCGTCTATATGCTTCAGGCACGCTTCTAGCGTCTTGTATGCTTCAGGCACTATATTCGCTTCAGGCGATTACGACATTTCGAAACATGCTTGCCTCACTATATTCGCTTCAAAGTGTTTCAACATTTCTAAACATGTTTGCCTCTTTTATGAATCTCGCTCATAAACCAAGTGTTTGTATTCATTATCGTATCTCATTTTTCAAATGATGATAACATTAATTCATTATCTCAACACAATGAGATTTATATATGTTGGAACTAATATTTTTCTCACGCTCCAAGCGTTGAACATAATTAACAATATAACCATATACGATTTCAGATTCTTCGGGAATCATTACATTTTCTTCGGGGGTCGAAAATAACACGAGGGAATGAACTTCAGGTTCGTTTAATCCCACCTCATGTATGTATAACAAATGCATATTATTTGTTCCACACATATTATTTATCAACACTGGTTCACATTTTCTAGCCTTGACCTCTTCAAGGATTTGTGATTTCAATACTCATCATGAGTATGTCATTACTCTTCCGGAGCCTCATAGACTATATTATTTTCTACTCGAGCATTTGCTAACTTTTCTGGAGTTCTCATAAATCATATAGTCATAACCTCTTCTGAGGAATTTTATTTATTAAGCCAATTGGTCTTTAACACTTATAGCGTTATTTTCATTAATTTGATACGTATCATCTCATGTCCTACTGAGACTTTCCTTCCCATGTCCTATTGAAACTTTTCCTTCAGGACAAATATTATCCTTCTAGGACAAACTTTTGTGCGACATTTAATCCAACCAAAGCATTTGCAAAAAATGCTCACTCTTCAAGAGTAATTAAATGCATCCGTGATAAAATGTGCATTATATAATGTTCTTCCACGAGATTTATAAACTTCAAGTTTACTTTCCTCCCTAATCTCGGAAAACATTTCATTATAAGTCATATCTACGTAAGTTTACAATAACCTTTGTGGGATTCAAAGATTTCGATGTGATATCCCTATGTGGGATTCTACATGTCAATGTGTATCCATTTATATGAGTATCAACAAACATTAAGAGATATCGACTTAATCGGGAAGAACTATATTATCTCTTCAAGAGATTTATATCTTTTTAATTCTTCCGATGTCTCAATTTAATATCCACATTAGGGGATATCCGCACAACTTACTGCGCTTGAGACTTTGAAAAGATAAACAAAAATTATCATATCTAGATCATCTTCAGGATGACCGTAACATATAGTATTTGTGTCATAACATTGTCTTTACAACGATGTTGAAGCTTCATTATTCTCATCCGGATATTTCGCCGTACGACAAGTACGCGACTAGTGGTCTTTTAATGCCACTTCGTGAAAATCAATTTTCATTATTCTTCTGGAATTTAATATCGTTTTGTTCCACTTCTAGTGGACAAACCTTCCCCTTCAAGGAGACAAACGTTTGTGATATCCATCAGGGATATATTGACCATGGTTTTGTCTATGAATGCAGACACTCTTATGAACTAAATTAAATAAGAAAGGTAAAATTACTACTCGCATGCTATTTATATCCTATTATAAATAATAGGCATAAGTAATTTATACTACTAATACTACTGATCAAAGTACTCTTTGATCCTTTTATATCATGAATCTAGTGACATTCACTTCAGTGAATGGTCTAAACCAAATAGATCGTGTTTCATGATCATTCTGTGATAATCATCTTGTTGAATATAAACCACTTCTTTTAATATTGCTACTACAGGAGTATATTATCGTAACGATAAATACAATCATTTTACAAGGATTAAAGAAGTGTCACGAAGTTCTTAGTGAATTTTCTCATCTTTAGACTTCAAGTCATTCGTTGGAACATCATTCTATTTCATATGGACTTCGAGTCCGTATTTATTTCTGTGAATTTCAGATTCATTTTTACGAGCATATAAGTGCTTCCGATGAGCTTCTGGTCCATCACTATATACCTTTAAATGAATAATCATCTTCAGGTGATCAAATCTTCTAATGAAAGTTGTCTGCAAGACAAAATGATCTTTTATATTAGACTTAGTCTTCATGACTCAATCTAAGAGATACAAAAGTAAATACATAAATAAATAAATATACATGTATACATAATATAAAATAAAATATAAAAATGAATTCGGTGTATACCGGGTTCTACTGATGTATCATTTTCCTTAGCGTCATCAACTCACTTCGGTGATATTTATTATGACGATTTTAAAATCACAGTCTTATTTATGTCATGTTCACTACAGGGAAATGACTGACGTGATTCGATACATCTTTAAATAACGGTATAAAATATCTAGATTTTATCATGTTCACTTCAGGGAACAGACTCAATACATCTAGAATATTTAACTGTCCACGTTTACTTCGAGGAACGGACACATCATAAATTTTGAGTTTAGTCACATCCACTTCTAGGGATTGACATGCGTAATCTGATACAACATAAATATTAATTTACTCAAATTCACTTCTGGGAATGAGACCATATAGTTTGATGTATCTTTAATATAATTTGGTCACATTCACTTCTGGGAACTAACTCGTGTTATTCGATATATCTCAAATATATGACTTAGCCACATTCACTTCGGGAATGAACCTATAAAATCTGTGTAACTTATATATTTCATTATGTGGTCCTATTCACTTCTAGAATGGACTCGGGTAATTTGGTACATCTCAAATATTTCATTTCATCTCATTCACTTCTAGAATGGGTTTGTGTCAACCGACACATCTTAAATATATAGTTTAATCATGTTCACTTCTGAGAACGGATCTATATAATTTGATGCATTTAAACCGTTTATACACATTCACTCCGAGAAATGTTATTGCCTCATCGTTTTTACCAATAATTTATATATTACAATATATAATAATATCACCGTATGATATATTGATCATAATACATAAATTGAATAAAATAAACTTTTACCTCCATAGTCTACCTCAGGTATAGAATATGATCACCATTATAAATTATTGACTCTAATCGGTCAATAATAGATATACATATATATAAGATGGATTCATAAAATATCCAGAATACCCGATATAATAGATCACCGTCTATAAAGAATAATCATCGATTGATGATTAAATAATAGAAGTCCAGAATATCCGATATAATAGAAACCCAACATCATACCAACATAATGATAGGAGAATTCCATAAGCTTCTGCGCCATATTTCCATTTCCCTTAATTGATCTCCGAAATAATAGAGTCAGGAGCCGTAAGTTTCCCAAAGGCACTTGGGATGGCGCTAGAATACTGCCGGAACGATCGCCAGCCGGTCTTCCCGGAGAATCCACATCCGGACATACTCTGAAACGCTCCGCTTCGTCTTTTTGATCGCGATTAGAAACCTGGAAATCAGATAAGGAATCATCGAGGATTTCTTGTATCCTTTTGTGAGCTTGAGAATTTATAGCTGGTGTTTCGCCATCAAAATCCTCATGCTCTGAAGAAATCTATGGTTGAAGTAGACGATGAATATAGAGAGGTAAGGAATTCCGAAACACGGCTCAATCAGTAGAGACTCGTACTGATAACGTGTTATAAAATAATTTTCATTCATACAGCAAACCAAAAGCAACGACAAGAGAATACTGGAAGTCATTCTCTGTATATTCAAAAATGAAAGTATATCTATATAGATATATTACTCAACTTCCGGATAATCATTCTATTGCTTTAGTCTCACTCAATATATATACACATACACACAAAGAAAGAGAGAGTTTATGCTGAATCTTTATCATACCATGTGCTAATCTATTTTGCAAGCTGAGGTCTTCACGTGGCTGAGATAGTCGGCTGATAATTATCCCGATAATTATCTAACGTGGTACCGTCTAATAAATACACGACATATTACACGTGGCTTAATGGAGTAGAAACATCCGTCGGTACTTATCCATTAAGTTACTAGCTGCAGGCTAGTACTATTAACGGAGGAGATAGATATTATATCTAATGGACATCCACATAATACGAGTATATTTATAACAATTAAAACATTTACAATATTAGCTTTTGCCCTTGAAAACTTGAAATGGAAACAATTACTCCCTCCGTCCCGTAATATAAGTCCTTTTAGGTTTTTCACACAGTTTAAGAAAATTAATAAATGATGTATTTTATTGTCTTTTAGGACTAAATTGCCCTTTATCCTACAAGTAATATGTTAACAAATGGTCTAGTAAATCCCCTGGATATGGCATAGTGGTAAGCGGTTGGGGTGATGTAATGCCACGCTGGACCGAAAGCCGGAGTGTGGGGGTTCGAGTCCTGTAAAGGGTCGGCCCCTTTTGGTAAGCGGAAAAAAGCAATGTTCTCTTTCCTCGAAATTGCTTGGGGCCCTCGATTAAACTCTCTCGCACTTCACGTGAGATCGGAGACGAGATGACTCTTCCGGTAAGGGTTTAATCGTTTAACAAATGGTATAGTAAGTTGTGCACCGGAAGTCAAAGGAGTTGCCTAAATGTTTTACCACTTCCACTTTCCAATTGCCTTTTTACATTTTGTTTTATAGTACAGTAATCCAAATACTAGTAATGTATTTACGTAAAAGTCGAAGAGGCAATGTTGACCAATGGGAGTGGTTGTTTTTGGAAAACATGAAAGGTTTGTAATTAATGGTGATATATCCTGCGTGATATATGAGGGGTATAATTGGCAAAATGAATAGAATTTTGTATTGAGATATGAAAATGATTTATATTTTGGGACACCACAAAAAAATTAAAATACTTATATTACGGGACGGAGGAAGTACTAACTAATACTCCATAGTTTTGTATCATTTCAGAATTTGTTCTGTTTTTATTTATCTGTCATTTTACATTTCTAATGCATCATTTATTATTTTTTCCTCCTTTACCTATAAAGTATTTACACATCCAATAAAAAAATACATTTTCAATACCAAAAACTCCTTTACCAACAAAGTATTTACATCTCCAACAAAAAAATACATTTTCAATACTATATTTTAAACATATTAAATACTTTTTAAATCTATGTGATTCTTCTCTCTGCGACGTATAAATAAAAACGGAGGGAGTACTACTTTACATGTACTGTGGCATAAAGCTCTTGTAAGCTAGAGTTTGTATTGTGGAATTCTTTTCAGGGGAAGTGTTTCAAATCTCTTGATTATGAAGAATGGAAAATGTTTCGGTCAGGGCCGGCCCGGTATATTTTGGATTTAAGGACAAATTCCTGAATTGGGTTTTTTTGTTGAAGTTGTTTTTTTTTTAAATCATACTTATCGCGTTTTTAACATTCGTAAATACAAAATTCAATTTATTAATAGTCTCAAAACATACCTACAAAGTAGTCTTTTGGGCCAAGTAAAATTTTTTATTGGGACCTTTTGTTAGATATTTTTTTCATAAATATTTTTTGTAATCTCTTGCATACGAGTTGCCGAACGAAATAATGTTATCGCAACGAAACGGTCAGGTCGCGGTGGATCGAGGGGGCAGAGCCCTTTCGCAGGGGTCAAGGGGCAAACAACTAACTCGTGGGGATTCGGGCAACGCCTCGAAACCTAAAACCAATATACGACCGATTCATGGCGGGTAAAAAATTTTGGGTATTTATCAAAAAAAAAAAAAAAAAAAAAAAAAACATATTATATTAGGTTGGATTGGATTGAATCTGTGTTGATCACAAGTCAAAATATGGTTAGGGTTTTTTTTTTTTTAAATAAACACGCATCAATTGGCCATCCCAAGATTGAGCGCTTTAAGATCGCGGTCTCTCTGGCCTCACTATAGGGCCGGCCCTGGTTCCGTTTGAAGTGCAACATAAGGATAATCATGGGAAATAATTACTCCCTCCGTCCCAATTTGTTTGGTGACTTATTCTTTTTTTGGATGTTCCAAAATAAGTCTCATAACTCAAAATAGACTTAAAGTTTTTGCTTTAATTGTCTAAATTGCCCCAACTTATTAATTCATGTCTCTTAAATATTGTGAAAATAATACTAGATATAAAAAGGTTAAAAAGGTAAATTGGTTAAGTTTTAAATGACTAGACAATTCATTAATTGATGTCTCCTTAAATATTGTGAGTTTCAAAATGTCCCAAACAAATTAGGACGGAGGGAATATGATTTATCAACCCGATGAGGACAATTTCAAAACAAATATTGAATTTTCAAATACAGTGTGAAATGCTATTATTGTTGGAATCGAAACATAATGTGTATGCCCATCCCCTTCTGTTTATTTTGTCGTTCTCATTTGTTTTTCATGTAAAATACACTTGCTACACATGCAATTTTTCTATATGTTATGTTACTTGTACTAGATTTATTTAGTAACATTTTTGTTATTTATATTTGATTGATTTCGCCGGGCCGCAATCGTGTTGGGCACGGCTGTCCTATTTTACTAGTTTACTTATTGGGCTAAGTAATTGAACAGCCTAAATGGAAATTAATTCGAAAAAGCATTCGACGTGGCTAGTTTTATCGACAAACTCCACTTGCTTTATATAAAAAAGGAGATTATCGTATATAGTTTGAAGAATTTGTTATCTTTCTTTGTTCTTCATTTTTACGAAAACGAAAGATTTTTACACTCGCTACCTTATTCCCTTAACGGAGCTCGAAACCCCATGCTATACCTTAGTGTTTACCATTAGGACGATACTTTGTTGGTTATCTTTATTCAGTAGTTCTTGAATATAGAGAAGAGTTACGGTGCAACCGCGATTCATAAGTTATATCAAGTGTGCAACCGCGATTACAAAACTACACAACACTATTATGTAATGGACGGTGATTTATCCACTACACATTGTGTGTAGTGAACAATCACTACACAATCTTGTCCATTCATTTTAATGGATACACTTTAATCATTGGCTAGATGTGATGATAGTGTATGTGCTCTACACAATATGTGTAGTGCACATATCATTTTCCTTTTTTTTCCGCTCCTAATGAGGTTCGAACACTGGTCTCTCCAGATTATAGTCTAATGTGCACATATCATTTTCGTTATGTAATAGAGAATAAATGAAAAACGGATAATGATTTTGACACAAAATTTATCCAAACAAAAGTCAAATAAACTAAATCAAATGATTAACCTTACTTTTTTTTTCTTCTTTCTTTTTAATTAAAACCTTTAATTGGATTATTTGTGTGAATTTTTTATAAACTCTTTTTTTTTTTTTTTTTTTTGCATACATGTTTTTTCCAAAAAAAGAATAAAAATGGAATAACTTCAGCGGTTGTGCCTTTTGGGTGTCGTAGTCTCGTAGAGGAGTTTATCATCTCCCACTCTTGGTTTTTTTATTTTTAAATACTCTACTTTATTTTATTTTATCTTAATATTCATAGTGGACCTGTTTGTTATTTTCCCATTTGTATCTTTATTTTCTTGAATTACAAGGCCAGTCGGTGGGAAAATCCAGAGAGAAATTAAACGGGAGAAATGGGGAGGCTTTTTGTTGTGAACCTTGAAGGAAATTTCTATACTTGCAAACACTGTGGAACTCATCTCGCTCTTTCTGAGGACATCGTTTCCAGGGTAGATCGGTTTTATTTATTTATTTAAATTTCTTCAGTTTTTTTTTCGTGGCCTGTGCCAGTTTTATGTTATTTGGTATGTTAATTTTTTGCTGAAATTTCAATTATGACGATTTGGATGAAGGCTTTCATCGATTTTGATGATTTTTGGATGACTTGATTGTGGAAACTGATTTTGAACGATTTGAAATGCTGGATCAATTGATTTAGCATTTGATTTAGATTCGTGTTTTGGGAATTTGATTGCTTTGGAATGCTAGATACTTTGCTTTAAATTAATAATTCACAGTCCTAATATCATTAAAATTTGGAGTAAAATTCTCAATATTGAGTGTATTATTATAGAATTTGCCTAAATCTATGACAAACCTGTTTGATGAGCTTTTCGAAAGCCTGAAAAAAGCTGGGAAAATGTTCTGTAATTTCCTTTGCTGTCTTGATCTGATGATTCTGTTTTTGGTTGTGATGAAACATAAGTTGTTGGGATCATTTGTTTTGTTTAATTATTAGTGTCTGTTTAGTACTGATCAATAATCGCCTCGGGATTCAACTTAATGCTGTTCAATCCATTCTTAAGCTTCGGTATTGATCAATATTCATATACGTTTTCATCAAAAGCTAAGTAACCCTTTGATTTATGTATGTGTTGCACCAGACCACCAGTATATATGTTGAAGTTTTTACTCGTATAGTCTCCTCAGAATTCAATGGGAGGCGGTGAATGAATATATATGCAACTGCAAATTGTTATTTTTAACCGAAAGATTGTTTCTATTTAAGTAATTTATGTTTGGTTATGATCAAATCTGATGCAACCTCGTGTTCTTTCCTTCAGGCATTCCACAGTAGGCATGGGAAGGCTTATCTCTTCAGTAAGGTGTAAGTGTTCTTGTTTTCTAACGTCCATTTTGCTGTCCAACGTTTTGTCTACAAAACGCCTATCAGATGTGCTGCTGCCTCAGCATTTCTAAATCCTATACACAAGTTGTTTTTTTTTTGCAAAGAAATCGAACTAAGAAAACAGAATTGTTTCAAGACTTTATATACGAAGCATTTGAACTTGGCAAGCATCCTAGTACACAGTGATAACTAACTGCAGAACATCGAACTATAAATTTTTTCTTGTCTCGGTTTATTCATTTCATATGCTTGCGACTTAATCGATCAGATGATTTGATCCATTAAGTTGTTTTGATTTTGGCAGGGCGAATGTGAGTGCTGGAGAGAACGAAGAGAGAATGATGATGACAGGATCCCATATCGTTGCTGACATTTTCTGTGTATGTTGTGGATCAAATGTTGGATGGAAATATGTAAGACCAATCACGAGTCGGGCTTTTTCTAATTGCAGCTCACAGTTTTTTCGTGCCATGACTCATGATGTTTTTCCTCAGGAAACTGCCCACGAAAGGAGCCAGAAGTACAAAGAAGGAAAATCCGTCCTTGAGCGGTCAGTATCTATCTATTCATAGTGTCTTTAGTGACACCAGAACATTAGACTTTTTCACGGTTGATTAAACAACTGATAATCGACCTATTACCAGTCGATTTTATCACAGTTGACCAGGTGAAAGTCGATTCTACACTTGTTGAGAATCAACTTTGTGCTGGTCGATTGTTTTTGGTGTGGTGCCACAACAAAAACACCATGGTGCCAATAAAAACGCCCTTTATCTAGTTTTCGTTTAATTGTTTCACCGGTTGACTGCTTTTGGTGTCTTTGGAGGTTTCGAGTTTGAATCCCGTTGTATGCAGTACAGAATCCATCGCGAAGATGATTCGATGTTCGTTGTGTGTGATTGGTTTGTTGTTGTGTAAAAATGATGACAGGTTTAAGATATCAGGGCCAGATGGAAGCAACTATTGGGCAAGCCATGAAGCATATGTTGCAGCAAGTGATCCTGAGGATGTTTAATCATGTCCTTAATCACAACTTCTTAATTATCCATTTCAATTGTACATTCTTTTTTTCTCCTCAATTGCTCTTTATATTAAAGCTTTAAAAATAATGAAATTCTTGCATTTGGGCAGCTGTTTTACCCTGTCAAAGGTTGTGGTAATAGTGTATGCCCAATGTTGTTATTGTCTCATTGGTGATACCATTTGTATTATTATATACATATTCTTCTAAAGTTGTTAATCAAAGCTTTTGATTTTATTTAATCTCTTTGTGTTAGATTTTTGTTTTAGATCATTGCTACAAGGGGTCTGTATTTTTCATAATGACAGTTTTGGTCCCCCAACTTATTTTATGTGTATTCTACTCACTTTTCTGTGTCTGTATCATTCTCGAAAAAAAAAACCTACATACCGAAACCAAAACATTGAAACAACTTTATCCCAACTGATTACACGTCCAGAAACGTTTTACTTTAGTCATTCTTCAAAAGAGAACTAAAACAACATCTTGAAAACAAGAAATTCATATAACCATAAAGAGAAGCAATAAGAAAGCAAATAAAGATCCGGCCGGACATACGGTCATCCTCCTGAACCATCATCCCGTTACACAAACCACTAAACATCTTCTCGAAACTTCTAGTCAAGAGACTCGTCAATCTCTATTTTGATGATCTGACCATCATCGAATCGATCTTTTTTGGGTGGCGCCGGTGGTGTTGGAACCATTGGTGGCCCTCTTCCTTTACTCTTATCCTTTGGCCTTGCCTTCAAACATAAACACATTTCTATCTTCATATTCATACTACCAACACCTCATTAAATTAATGTAGAAGTAAAACTTGATAAAATATAACTCAAAAGCTAAAAATGTATCAAATTTATACAATAAAAATACGAAAACATTACGATTTGTACAAGTGTAATCATGAATTCAAACATAACAGGTGCTAAGAATGTAGAAAAATGTATTAAAAAAATGATACGAAAAACAAGCCATATTTAATCGATTTCTGAGTTTTAAATCAAAGTAATTATTTAGAACTCACATTCCCAAAGGAGTGACTGAATCTTTTGCCTTTAGCAGTCTTCCTATCCCCTCTTCCGCAATAAACTGGAGAACAAAATTCATCATCCAAATTAATTAGGAATACAAAAATTAAATCAATTTTTAGTTGAAAGCAGTAATTAACTTACTGGAAGGTATGGTGGAAGAAGAAGAAGAGAACGACACAGATGATGAAGTAAAAAGTGAAGGAGGAGCGGCGGCGAGGTACTGGGAACGATTGGAAGATAGGTTCGGCGCCGCCGGTGCTGCTGCTCCGATTGCTAGTATTCCGGCCATTTTAATGGCTTTTAGTTACCTCTGCAACTCTTTATTTTGGTTGGCCAATGAGGATGATGTTCTGGATAGAGTAGCGGCTTCGACTGTGGTTTCAATTTTATCGTCTTTTTTTGCAATTTTATATATCGTAATAATAATGAGCTATTTAATGTGTTTATTATTATTGTTTTTTTTTTTTATTAAGAAAAAGAATTTTAATTAAAGAATATCCGCCAAACAGGCGGACAAAACGTCACCCGAAGGCGAAGTGTTCCAAGATGTCCGAATCAAAACTAACAAAGCATGTCGAGCTAAAATGTGCGCATGGACATTTCCCATACGCCGAATAAAAGTAAATGAAACATAAGTGAAACTAGACATCCATGTGCCGAAAGATTTTCGACAGGTCTGCGGAGCCTCAAGATACACGTCAAACAATCACTCTCTACATGTAGCTGTTGAATCCCCAAATGGCGTGCTTCCTCCAAAGCCAAAGAAATAGCCTTTAGCTCCATATATTCCACCGAGCCCCCTGATCAAAGTGATATGCAAAAACGAAGAATCGACCACGAGAATCTCGAAAAATGACTCCTACCCCTGCTCTTCCCGCCAAGAATCGACGATCAACATTGCCGCTTTATAACACCTCTCTGGGACGCACCCACTTATCCACAAAGTGTGGGATGGACGCTTGCATCTGATAAGCCGCCAAAGCCTCAGCCAAAGAGCGTATACACACCGCGGATACGTAAACAGTCTGATCATCAAACACCGCAGAGCAACATGTCTTCCAAATCCCCCACATGAGCCACACAAATCTCGCAGTGTCCTGAACACCTTGATCCTCTATTAATCGCATAAAGAAATCCGCAAAAGAGGCAGAACGAAGGCGCCTCAATATCCCATAGAATGGCGACACTTGCCAAATCCTATCTGCCATCTCACTCTCGAAAAGCACATGTCATAAAGTTTCCAGACCCTCCCCGCATGCCAGGCAACGGCCATCCCCCAATTGCCTCCTCTGTATTCCCTGGCCAACAGCGGGACAATCATCTAGGCACCTCCACAAGAAATGCTGAATACGTGGTCGCACAGAAGCCGCCAAAGAACTCCTCCATTTCTTACTCTCCCCGCCTGAAGAAGATGGCCCAGCCACAGAAAATGGCCGATAGAGTGATAAGGCCAGAAAGTACCCAGACCGAACTGTATAAACTCCCTTGCGATCATAATGCCAAATCCGCCTATCTGGATGCCCACCAGGGGCTATGATGGTCTCCAGAATGGCATCCGACTCCCATGGCCTCGAATACCGCTGAATCCACCGCACATCCCACACTGAATTAGGAATAAATAAATCGACACCTTGGAATCTTTTGGAAGCTCATGCCCTCGCAAAAGGTATCACGCGGAAAGAAGGTTGCCTACTTGTCCAAGCATCATGAAACACATACACCGAGTCCCCATCCCCCACTCGCCATCTCATCCCATTGAACAACGAGTCCCGCCTCCAGATACTATGCCAAAGAAAGGACGGCCGAGGCCCCAACTAGCTGCAAGGATGGTACTTTCCTCAAAGCACTTCGCGTATAAAACTCGAGCCGCTAGCGAACCCGGATTGTTCAGAATCCTCCAAGATTGCTTCGCCAACAAAGCCAGGTTAAAACATTCCATATCACGATACCCCAAGCCCCCCAGATTTTTCGGTAAACAACAGGCCTCCCAATTCTTCCAAAGTATCTTGCGTTTATTGTCTGTATCTCCCCAAAAGAAACTCCGAATCTCTTTCTCAAGTTCCCGTATGATGGTAATAGGAATCTTGAAACATTGCATGATAAATGTAGGGATAGCCAGAAGTGCCGATTTGATGAATACCTCATTCCCAGCCGGTGAGAGCAATTTATCCTTCCAGCCAGCCACCTTTTTACGTATTTTGTCCCTCAAGAAAGCGAACACCTGACTTTTATCCCTCCCCACCATAAAGGGCATCCCTAAATACTTGCATGAACCGTCCCCTAAGGGAATCTGCAGCTCGTCAGACACCGCCTCCCGCACCTCCACCGAGATTTTATCCGAAAAGTATAAGCTAGATTTATGAAAATTAATCACCTAACTAGAAAGAGCACCATAACTGTCAAAAAGTTCTGCCAGTGTCTCTACCGCCCCATCCAAAAGCTCAAAGAACAGCATACAGTCATCAGCAAATAACAGATGAGAAATAGAGACTTCGGCCTCGCGCCCAAATCGAATGCCCCGCAATGCTCTATGCACATAGTCATTAAGCAACGCCGTGAAGCCCTCAACACATATAATGAAAAGAAATGGCGATAATGGGTCCCCCTGCAAACAAAATTTGCCCAGTGATAATTACGGTGTTCATTTGCTGCGAATTTCGGTTTATGATTATAGATACATTATACATGAATATATAGTATATAGTATAAAGGAGAATAAAATAAAACTCATAAAACATTAATCTAATCCCCTTAAGAAAAAAATACTCTAAAAAAATAATTGATATAATATAATGAACGCCAACTTATCATCAATCATAAACGTTACACCTAAGATAGTGTAAATAAAACTCAATTTGTATTTAACTCAAATAACTCAATCTTTTTCTTGTTTTATTTTCGAAAGCCTGATCTTTTTCCTTATTGTTCCAATCACATCGTCGTCGTCAATGTAAACTGGACTCTTGTCATTGCTTGCATTAACATGACTCTACTTCTTTTTGTCTGTTTTCACCGTGGATGTGCTTGTAACCTTTTCAGGTTCTTCTAAAGGTTTCTTGTCGGTATCTTTAAGCAACTTTTAATTAGTTGAGGCTTGGATGGTAGATTTATGCACAGTCTGTGCAATCAGCTTTGATGTATCGTCGGTATAATCTATCTGCCCATTGAATTTGAATAAGAACTTGTATTCTTCTGTATTGGGACTATTCAGCTTATCATAGTAGTCGGAGTTGCCGTTTTCCTGTGTGTGTGTGTGTGTGTATCTTTAGTAACGTGTGTGTATATATATATTTATTTGGATATGTTACACTGGAATTTGAAATCATGTACTCCGATATGCCACATCCAACATACTCGTTTGTTGTCTCTCCGAACAAAGTGATTTCAACATTTTGACCTTCAGATTTCGCTATCAAATTTAGTCAAAACCTAACAGACAAAAGCAAATTGTTGTTAGTTGTATATATTTTTTTTTGGTTAAGCAAAATAATACTAGGTAATTTAGAAAGCCTTGGTTGTTGTTTTATTCTAATGTTGCCACAATTATAACATTGCCATCCACTCGGTCCTCAACTTACTGCTTTTTTACATTCCATACATGAGTTGTACTAAAGGTTATTAATATTTTTGACTTCTATGATTGTTGCTGAAAACTGATAAAATACACCCTGCAATGGAATGACAATTATAAGATATATTATGTGTTTTATATAATTGTGTGTAAACTGCTTGTCGTTTACCTTAGAAAGTGACTCTTATCAAGTACTATGTCACTTAGGTTTATCTCCGTTGGTTGATCTCTTTTTTTTGGTAATACTCGAATGTCTGGATTTTTGTTTTTCCTGAATATATTTAAGAAAATATAAGTGTGAGTGTGTGAGATAAATGTAATACTTTCAATAATCAAATAAAATAAAATTATGATAAGAGTAAACAAAGGCCCATTAAAAGTCTCTTTCTTGTTAATAAATAGTTGTTGGAAAAAAATCATTCAATCAATTAAATAAATAAACATTTAATTACTTTTCAAATCAAATCGCAAAAATAGAAAATTATTCTTTCATATTTTTAACAAAAAAAAGTCAATCAACCTTATATATAAGCCATTCATATTCCAGGGAAAAAAACAACTCAAAAACCTATTATATTCTTTCATATATTTCCAAAAAAAAAATAAATCAATGAATCTTATCTGTAATCAATTTATTTATTTCAACAAAAAAAAAAAAACAACGTCAAAAACCCATTAAAAAACAATAGTAACCAAAACCTATAATAAATGTACTATTTTTGTAGCATTCGACTCTCTTTGCCTTTCGGAGCAATATGAAGTGTTGATGAAAATGACGTGTTTAATTGTCAAACACATGCAAAGGCCCTAAAAATAAAAGTTAGATAGAAATTTGTTGATCTTGTGTAAATTGCCATGATGTTTTTTAGTTGGATCATGAAACTTCGTATGAGTTATTATTTGTTTGTGAATAGATTTGAAACACATCATAGAATTCCATAATCTGCAATATTGGAAGTACGTCGAAAATAACTTATTCGTAGATTCGTGACTGCTATAATAGGCCTATCATCTGGAAGTGAGTCGAGCATTTTGCCTTCATTTTTTGCCATGTCACCCCATAACGTTATCGGTAATAAATCATTTCTAAATAAATAGGTTAAACAATGTCATAAAAGTACATGTATGTAGTACAATTTCATGGGTACAATATCTTATAACGGGAATGGGTGGATTATTGGATAGAGGACGTAGATGTTAAATCATGGAGGATGAGAGTCTATCACGGTGAAGAGATAGTTGTTATAGGCGGAATAGGAGATGTGAAGAACGTGATTGCCACATGAACTACCGTTCTGATTATTGCTGCGGTGAAGAGTTACTTGGCAGCTGTACTGAGCCTTCTATTTGGCCTGTGGTTTTTTGGGGAGTGATTCTGATAAATAACATTAAATGAACCGATTAAGTGTGTTAATGCAATTATGGTGTTCTAAAAAACGAACGAAAATAATTATTTATATATATTTTCAACGGTCAAGATTGTAAACTGGATCACTAAGAATTGGACTGTAGTCGCTCCCCTTATAACGATGTTGTATTCTAACAATATAATGAGCTATTTGTTTTTTTTTTTTTTTCTTTAAAATAGACAAAGTTAACAAAAAGGACAATGTAGGGATGAAAACAAATATTTAGTTCCGTAGATTTTTTTTTTTTTGGAAAAAGGACGATTTAAATTCTTCTCATTTAAATTTTTTTGGAGTACAACAAAATACGTATTTTTTTTTTAAACATAAGATCGTAATTCTTCCACCATGTTTTTTTTTTCTTTTTATATTCTGACATCTCATTTGATATTTTTCTGATGTTTTTTTCAAGGTTATTTTCATAAAAAACATCGAAACAGTGGAATAGCGGATTTGTGTCTATTCCACTATAACGAACAGTGGATTTGAACCAGCCAACAATGGATTTGTCCTTATCATCCAATTTTTATTTTCATTGTCCTTATTTCCATTTTCTAGCTCTTTCTTGTCATTTATTCTCACCCCTCCCCCCCCCCTCCCGAAAAAGTTATTATTCGTACTACAACTGCTATACTCGTTGTTCACATATACTGTTACACCACACTATTTTTACAGAATCAGTCATGTGAAAGTCGAATCTATAGCTAACATGCGACTTCCCGCATTGTCGAACCAGATCGACAGTGGAAATGTCGAATGTTGACTATAGATGATTCAGCTTTCACATAGTCGTCAATTCTTCCGTGGTGCACATGCGCTATTGTTGGTAGAGTCGTGATTGTGCAAATAAAGGCATTTTTTTAACGAAACCTTTATTTATTAATACGAAGAAAATAGAAGGTTCGTACAAGCTGTTCATGATCCTGACCCTTCCTTATACCAAAGACGTAGACGAAGCGTAGCACTGCACTCTAAAAACCTATGAGTGGCAAACCCAGTGTGGAAAAATCTTGGCTCATAGGAAAATGTGCAGCACCCTACGTTTCCACAGCAATAAAGTCTCCCAAAAAAGAAAGTTACAAACGAAAATACAAAGGAGAAAAGAACATGTAAAGTGGAGTGGGTTCCGCTCTGCCAAATTTTTTTCGTGATGGTAGAAAATGATCTTCGATCCGTCAATGGTGGCTAGAACATCCGTTATGGTTTGCTCCCTTCAAGCTGCGTTTGGATGGTGTGTCGAATAAATTGCGCCAGGATTTAAGCCACAACAGCTTTTTGAGGTGATTAGACCATCCACCGGTGATGATGTTATAGAATCCTGCATAAATAATCGTGGGAGAAAGTAGTCTATCCATATCGTTAAAATAACAGGTAGAGGCAAATAAAGGCCTTCTAATAAAATGTAATGTTAGTATAACAATCACACAAACATGAACCAATGTTACGATGTGTTATGTTAGTGGGACCATTCATGATATGACAATGATATTTCTTGTTAAATAAATATTCTATAATAGGAGGTTCCTTAGTCAATGAATGATGTTTACCTTAGTGTTTAAAGTGATGCTCCCATCAAGTGTATGTGAGAGTATTATATATTGTGCATTTATGTACTATACTATATATGTCCATTATATGCAATGGTGGATTAAAAAAAAAAAAAAGGACACCAAAGTAAATTCAAATATACACGGGGTATTATTGATATTTTTACAATCTTTTATAACAAAACTAAATCGCTTTGATAAAAAGAAAAATCTGGATCTTAGTGAGGGCGCTGGACCCCTCTCTGATGTATATGCGTCCGTCAATGACTTTATGTGGTAATTTTGTTTCTGAATAAAAATTGAGAGTGATGAAGTTTTTAGATGCAAGCTCAATATCACAACTTGATTAAAACACTGCAGTTGAGAAGTTTTCACACCAAAGGCATTTCATCGACCATCTTTGATCAGAATTAGTCATAAGGACTTTAGTTGTTAAGTTAGTTTGTTACGTAATTTAACTGATTGTTAACAATATGTAAGTGAGTAATATTAGTTCTGTAATGATTGAAGTTCCATCATTTTCTTCGTTCAAATCGTTTTTGAATACATTTATTTGTTCTTTAAGCTTCATTGACCTTGAATTTTATCATGGTATCTATTAGGACCAAACGCTTACCGTTGTACTGAAACCAATTGGTGTTAAATGTGCCTATAAGAAAGGAGAGGGGCTCAACACTTGACTTGTTTTTTTTGTTTGAGAAGTGGGGGCCTATAAGAAGAGAATGAGGCCAACACTTGGTGTTTTTTTTTAGCTTTTGTTTTTAACTGTGGTGGAAGTGGGGCTTGAACTCGGGATCTCTTGCTCCGATAGAAAATCTAGATCCAAAGTCATATAAGAGGATGTGCCTCATCCCAAAACCTAGGATTTTGAAGTGAGGGAAGTTCATTTTTTAATATGGTGGGTGATAGTGTGATACAATAGCAAGCTTAGCTAACGCGACAACTTTAACACGCCTCGCGTGGGCTATAAAGAGCATAAAGGCGTGCCACGCACGTGGCACACAAGGCATATAAGGCATTATAAGCGCCAACAAAGAGCCGTTACTCAGAGACAATAAATGGGTGGCTCCGATACCATATTAGGATCAGACGCTTACCGTTGTACTAAAACCAAATGGTGTTAATAAATGTGCTACTATATTTCCTTATATCAGTATCATAACGTTGCTCTTGATTCATCTTGATTTCTTATTTAGTTTCACAATCTGTTCTTCCATGGGGAACAATAATCAGAACCAAAATCAAGGAGTTACAGTTGATTAGCCATATTGTATTAGATATATTTTTAACTAGGCATAAGGGCATTTTGTCCTTTTTTGACTCTAGGTTACATAAGCCTTCATCTTGTAACCTTCAATTTTCAATTCTTGACAAGAAGGCAAGCCTTCACCATCATTCTTTCAATATTATGCTTAATTCATGAATGCTAACACTAACATACTCGTATAATACTGAAATTCTACGATGTATGCATCGTAATCGAAACATATACACAAAAGATACGATTTAAATCAAAAACCATCCTAGAGATACATAACAATTATTAAGCTAATGAAATGATATAAAACACATATAAAAACAGCATAGAGTTGTTGTTGTTGTTTTTTTTTTTTTTTTTTTTGAGGGAAAAATAGCATACTCAAACCAATAACACCAAACCAAACATTTTGATTTCATTCAAGTAAATCCGGAAAAAAAAAAAAAAAGGGGTATAATTGTCCATGTAACAACATGGTATGATTGAATTTTACATTTGCCATATATTCCAATGCATGTTTTGTCGATTGGTATAATTCAAATATGTATGTGTTGGATTGAAGGTCAGTGCAAAATACAATATCATCATCTACTTTCAAAATAATTCAGATTTCTCTTAGCAACAACACCACCATTGCCATTATGTAAAGGTGATGAATTATCCAATGGATTTGGAACAGGCTTTTTTAAATGTCCATTATTTACAAAAGCCGATTCAGCTAACTCGATAGCCCGAGCTAAGCCAGCAGCTTTATTCTCGCATTCAATTTGTTCGTCTTCGGGACTACTGTCCGCTACTATTCCAGCTCCGGTTTGTAAGTGAGCAATCCATTCATGGCGTTTACTTACGCCGTTGTATGAATATATCGTATCGTATCGTTTTCCAGTAGGGAAAACTAGGGTTCTTAATGATAAGGCAATATCCATATCGCCTGTAAATGATATGCCTCCAAATCCACCACTGTATGGTCCACGCCGTGCTACTTCCATTTGATCGATTAACTCCATTGCTTTCACCTGTGATATTTTTCACAAGAACGGATTATTTAAGACTACCGTATACAGTGGTGGATACAGAAAAAAAAAAAAAGGATTTTTTTTTCGAGAAAAAGAACAGACTTTTGGCGCGCCACTGACGGTCCCAACAGGAAGTGCAGCATGCAGTACATCCCAGCAAGTAAGATGATCAAGTAATTCCCCAGTGATCTGTATGATCGAAACTGTGTATAAGTGACACGTGTTGTAATACGATTGGAACAAATGAAAAATTCTCAATAAAGAGTCTCTGCAATAGAATTTCCCAGAGTATATAAACGAAATGCATTCAAATTATATATACTCACTGTAGAGCTGATGTGCATCACATGTGAATATCTTTCAATGCTCATAAGCTTTTCCACCTTTACAGAACCTGGCTTTGAGACCTAAATCAATAATTACAACAAATCAATTATAAATCAAATATATACAAAAAATAAACAATTATTACAAGCTAAAATCATGAACCATATACATTTCTAACATAAACTAAACATTTAGAACCCTTTTAAGTAGCGTAACGTCACTGAAAGCAATTAAGTTAATCAACCTACGGAAAGTTGATTCTCAGTTGTACAATCAACCATGAAAATGTCGATTAACACTATGGGGTCGTAACGATATATTTGATGTGGTGCCGTTAAAGACGTACGTCTGTTCTATAAATAGAATAAAGATAGTAGTAGAGCAAACCTTGCCAACATCATTTCTTCCCAAATCAACCAACATTATATGCTCTGCAAGTTGTTTTTCATCTTTTAACAGCATTTTTTCTTGCATTTCATCCTCATATGGTGTCTTTCCTCTTCTCGTTGTCCCGGCCAAAGGCCGATTAACGATCTTCTTCTTTTTTACGCACGTTAGAATTTCCGGGCTCGAAGCAACAAGAATGCATCCTCTAGCCTGATACAAGAAAAACCGCATAACCCTTAACGATAATAATATAAAAAATAAATAATAGTTTATCTTAATTGATACATTTTCACTGGCATATCAACAAAATTGCAAAAGTAGTTAACGTTTTAGTCTTGTTTTTACACAGATTACAATTGTAACCCTAAACCGTAAGGAAATAACGAGATAACGCAACGGATATTCAAATACAAACCTGAATATATGACATATAAGGACTTGGATTGATTGTCCTCAATGCTCTATAAATTTCAAATGGATCAGCAAAAGTCCTCTTTTCAAAACGTTGACTTAAAACAATTTGAAAAATGTCTCCTGCAACAATATGTTCTTTTGCTCTTAAAACTGCCCTTTTATATTCTTCACTTGTCATATTGCTTTGGATTAAATTCAGTCCAAAATTGTTTGTCCTAATTTCCACTGTGCCTGGTGGAAGTTTTGGACTACAAAAGAAAAAAAAAGGAAATAATTATGGATCAAAAAGAAAGAAAGAAAGAAAAAGGAAGGGGTGTTATTGTAAAATTGAGAACTTACAGATCAATATTTTGTACTCTGGCTAATAGTCTTTCTAATCTCTTGATGCCATCTTTATAAGCTTTTTCTGCAGATTTGTATTGATCTAATTGCACCCAGTGAATCACATATATTTTCTGCAAAAAAAAACACAATGTAAAAAATTATATGTAATCGAGCCGAGTTGAGTTGATGCTCCCTAGGGTTTGAACTCGACTCAAATGAAAAAAACCCCAGACTCAAAACTCAGCTTGAACATGATCAAGTCATAAAAAAAACTATTAGATATTTTTTCATAAATAAATATTTTAATTGTCGTTTGCATACGAGCTGCCGTACGTACGAATTAATGTTATTGCAACTAAACAAATGCATGCATCAGTTGATGAAGGGTTCATGCATTTTCGGATTCATGCACCTTCCGATTCATGTTTTTCAACTATTGCACCCCTACATACGAATGATGATGACCTTCTACCTTTCGTGTAGTAGAATAATTTGGATCGTTTATGCCTATAAAAGGCATAACATGCAAACGAATTTCATATAGTTTGAAAGCATCATCAAACAAAAACTTTGATTGAATCAAACACCTCAATTGTATCCTCAGAGAGATTTTCGTTTGATCTCTAAGTGACGAATCGTGTAGGACGAAACAACTCTTAAAAGACAACGCTTTTGCGTGCCTTGAAGTTATTCTAGTCTGTCAAATTCCTAAGTATCAAAATTTTCCAACATAAACAAGATCAAACTGAACTCAACTAATAATTGATTATTTACATAAATAATATTTATTACTGTAATGAATTTTTTTTTGGAGTGGAATTAATGATTTATATAAATATAATTATTAAATATAGATCGATTAACTTGCAAGCTACTCGAGAGTAGCTCGATTTACATTGCAATTAATATAAAAAAAAAGGGGTACCTTTTCAACATGATCAAACACAAGAACATCATCATAGAGGCCAAGGTGTAAATCAGCCAGCTCCCTATCATCATGTGGTGCCTGTGAAAAAGGTAGTTTTTTCCTCTCTATATACCTCACTGTATCATATGAAAAATAACCAACCCATCCACCTGTCCATCATTCCATAAATATTAGGTTTACTTTAATTACCAATTAAGTATTTATTACATTTTTTCTTATTATCAATTAAACAACTATTAAATACCTTTCCTAAAATAAAAAATAAAAAATAACTATCAAATACCTTACAACTATAGCAATAACAAAAATCAAAATGTATGATAGATTTTTTTGTTTAAAAGCCACCAGATATCTTTTTAATTAACCGACTGTTAATTCAGAATCCAAGTCTCGGTCAATCGTCTTTAGAAAGTCACTTTTATTCAAAAGTAAACTCGCCAAAATGTATGATATATTTTTGTTAAAGCATGTGAAAACTCTTTAAAAAACTTGCAATTAGGTTGGATGAAGTATTATGTATAAAGTGCAAGAGGGTATAAATGAACTTTAGAGAAAAACAATAATCTAAACACATTTCATTGAATTATCAAAAAAAAAAAAAACACATTTCATTTCAAAAAAATAAAAAATAAATCTAAACACATTTATTTATTTAAAATTAAAAGTTAGCTGAAATAGTAACATTAATTCCAACAAACTGCTTTTGCAAGTGTCCATGACGACTTTTCAATGACACCTATATGAATAATATTTCTAGTAAATAATTGATCAGCTTTGTTATTCAATGGCATTTAAGAGCCCATATGGACTGCCACCAATCAGCTGACCACCTCATTGAATCATAATTTTTCATCTTTTGCCAACTTGGCATTTGACGCTCGTAGAAAGTTTAAGGAAATTGTAGCTGGTGCGAGGAAATTCTTACCCGAAGAGTTTTCGCATGTATCGTCTGTTAGATGTGCGGCGTACGCTGATACAATAATTAATATTATTATTCTTCATGCAGCGTACGCCGCGATCCAACTGATCGATCTTGACACTAGAGGAGTGCACGTAAGAATTTCCCACCCGTACATATATAGCTCAGTTTTAAAATAAAAACGATTTGTTGTAACGATAGTTTTGTCTTTAAACTGAAGCGTGACAGTTCAATATTACATATCGACTTTTCTTGATAACAAAAAAAAAAAGTACATAAAGCCTTTAATTTGCAATGTGAAAAATTGAAAAATAACCCTATAAGACAGAGCAGTGGTGGCCTTACGAGGAGAATTTATCATAGAGAATCATTTAGAAGATGATACAGTGCGATTTTCGACTGCACACATTTTCATTCTGAGAATGAAAATGCGCATGTGTAATCGCCATACGCGATTTCCGCATGTGAAATTCTATGATAAAACTTTCCCTTATAAGGTAAAGCTCAACTCTTTTTTTTAGCTATAGTTTATGCAATTATTGAAATGTTTGAAAAGTTGTTACACGAATATTAAATTAAATTAAAATGAGAAGAAAAATAAGCATATATTTACTCTGTATTCTAACATGTGGTATACAATATTTTCAAATAAAATAGTATACATTAAAGGAAGGATGTTTGTAGCCACAAGAGTGTCCAACTCCTATGGAAATAATTTTTTTTAAGGGGTTATGGAATTATTTTCAGATAAGAGACAAATTAAATGACAGAATTTTATAGACACAAGAGTGTCTAACTCCTATAGGGATTATATTGGTATTTGTTATGATACGTTAGATTGTGATATTTATTGTATTAGAAAAAGAAAAAAAAAAATTTACCGCAAAAGGTATCAGGAAGTCCAGAAATAAGTTGAGGGCTCCAACTTTCAGAAATAGCTCTAGGAATGGTGGTCGGATCTTCCAAAACCGTTTCTGTCAATTTCCCTTTTAAGTGGTCCAAAATCGTCACCTCGTTTTCTTTTGCTACGATCTCCATCGCTGGCTGAGCACCGACAGCACTATACCGACCCTATATAATCAACCCGAAAAATTCTATTAATTATTCGTCACGTTTTACATTTTTTAGGAATTAAAAATCATTTTCATGACCAAATCGTTGCATTGAAAAAACGTGCTTGGGTTGATCGGAGGTTAATTTTATAGTACAATCGTTCTAAAGGTTGTTATAATCGGATATCATTATTTTCATCTATTTTTTAATATCTTAGACACATTCATGTTTCTATTACATCTATTAATGAATATTATGCATTAATTAATTCACTTCAATATTTCCACAACATTAAAATTATGATATGACACCTCATGTAAAATTATTTGCTTTGGGATTATGTACTTGTCTTCGTCAAAACTTGTGGGTTTTCTTACACGTGATATTTAAAGTAGATCGACTCTCTCATTGCTTTTCAACATTTGACGAGATTAGGGGTGTAAACGAACCGAGTCGAATTGAGCATTGCTCTAAACGAGTCGAGTTTGAGCATAAATATTTCAAACTTGAGCTCGAGCCAAAAATATAGGAAGTATTAAGAACTCGAGTCGAGCTCGAGTTTTTAATCGAAACTTATCGACTTAATACGCTTTAAAACTTAACTGAAAAATCATTCAAATTATCATATGATAATAAAAAAATGTTATCTCGATCACTTACTAAATGATATTTTTATTAAGGAACGAAATAGTATTTTATTGACAACCGAACAATGTTGTTAATCAAAGTATTTGATAAAACCACAAGATACAAAAAACATTAAATCAAAGAAACTTCAATATTCTATAAATTGACTATAAATATTCGAGCTTGTTCATGAGTAGGCGATTAAGTATTACATTACTCGAAAGATCGCTTCGCTTAATTTTTGAGTCAAATCGATTTCAAATTCGAACCGATTTAAGCGAATCAAGTTCGTGACTGAAATCGATCTCAAACTACTCACGAAAGAGCTTTCACTCACTTTAACCCTTCGACTAGACACAATTAAAACTATAATCTATGATTGTCGCATTCTCTTGCCATGTTTGTTTATTTCTCTCTTTTATTTAAAGGTAGAGAAATGTCTATGTTAACTCTTTTACTTGAGGAATATTTTCACTCTTTTACTTGTACAAATAAATATGCATGCATCTCATTTAACTCTCGGTAACATGGTAGATTGTGAGTAATAAATTTCCTTTTTCATGTAACTCTTGCTATTACAGTGGATTGTGACTAATAAATTGTTTTTACCCCTTAAATAAATATTTTAGGAAAATAAAAAATATGGTAAAAAGTGGGGGAAAAAAAAAAGATTTACCACGGTTGCAGCTCCGAAGCTATTATCCACAGACTCAAAAATGAAACTCGGAGCCTCTCGGTCGTCTTCTTTAACTAAACACCGGTAAGCTAGCACCGGCGTTAAGTGATCGGAGAAAATGCATTTGAACAACGGAATCACATTTCCTTTTCTAGAAGCTTCCACGAATGTCGCCTCATCAATCTCTGCAACAAATTAAAAGTATACATCATTATAAAGGGTGATTCTATGGTAGGGAGGCCTTAATGCGGAGATGATATACTGTGAACATCTGACTGGGCACGATTTCATCCTGTTTGAAATTATCAGATTGCATCTGAAGCATGTGTAGTGGGATGTTGTCACGATGCAACTCTCTATTGCGCCTCATAGCACGTAATCACCCCATTATAAAAAACCAAAAATCTGGAAAAATTATGTAATAAATGTTACAGTTAGTCTGACTCAATAAATCAGTGTTTGTGTTAGTGGGACCACTCAACTCTCTAATAGGATGATGTGATGGTAAAACTTTTCATGATGTGACATCTATTTCGAAAAATGTCTTACTATAAGTGTGTTTCTGCTAACACATGAGAGACCTCTTATGATGTGACACACATGTAAAGCCGGGTCCCACTGCTTTATCTTCTTGGATAAAAAAAATGTGGCTAAAATATTTCTGCTCTATCTCAATCATGTGCAAAAAAAAAGATTTACGTCGTAAAATGTGTGCGTTTTATACCGTAAATTATAAAAATAAATTGATGTAAATCATGTTTTTGAACAAAATGAAGGCACCAAAGAAAAATTGCCTTAAAAGTAGTAGCACAATGAAATGTTACTGTAAAATGTCTCTGCGTAGCAAAGACCGCTGCGACTTGCTATGCTTTGTGACACCAACTTCACCGTGTTATGCTTTGATATTTTTTTGTGTGTAATTTAATTTTCTGTGATATTTGTTGACTCTTGATTTACATTTATTATTTAAAAAAGATTGTGACAGTATCAATACTCGATATGTATCGGTTGAATTTCCACATAAAAGTAAAGAGAAAGTTATTATACAACAGTACATATATCGTGAGTCGTACCAAGTTGACGGGTGTCATTAATTCTTAACTTTTCTCGAAAGGTAAATATATTATACATATCGTACCAAATGACGGACGTATATTATACATATCATACCAAAAGACGGACAACCAAGCGAGCTGCATTGGAATTTCGCTATACGCCGGAAGGAAACCGATGAACTAGAGCTGCTGTGGTGGAGGTCCGGCCGGAATGCTGGCGGCGTCCACTGTCTGCCGCCGTTAAAAGACACCCTGTTTGAAATTTGTAGAGACTGCATTTTGCTTGCAGCAGAACTAAAAAACAAAAAAACAAAAAAAAAGAAAAGAACAAAACCTCTGTGTGTGTAGCAATGTGAGAGAGAAAAGGAGAGTATAAAAAAAATAGAGTTTTAAAAATGTTCACTTTAAAACAGTGATATGAGGAAGGAAGAAAAAAGATGATACAAATATAATGGAGAATTAAGACAATTGAATGAATGGGAGGTGGAAGGTACAATGGAGAGGCTGTTGCATTTATATTGAGTAGAGGAAAGAGAGACGTGTATAACGTGAATTTTACTTGTTTTTGTGAAATTCATTTAACTTATATTTACAAAAAGTCGAGTAATTTTGGTTAAAAAAACATTCGGGGAATGAGGGAGAATGAAATATTTCATCAATTGAGTAGAATGACAGTCTTTTGAAACTTTTGCATTAAGGACAAAACTATTTATTCACTGTCGAAATTCACTTGTGATCGAAATTCATTGTTTAAATTTACTGTCAAAATTCACTAATTTTCAAAATTCACTGATTTTCGGGATTCACTGTCGAAATTCACTGATTTCGGGATTCACTGGGGAGATTCACTGTATGTCATTCTCGCTATAAAAATCATGATGTTGTCATTCTCCCTATGAAAAATATGTAGCTGTTCTGTTACTTAAAAATATTCCAGATTATGTCATTATCCCTAATTTCCCATTAAAAAAATAGGTGACTGAACCCCGACCTCAAAGGGCTCACATTTCCCTATTTTAGAGTTTCTTTATAATATCTTGTCGAGTAATATTAATATACGTCTTTTTAGAAAAATTTTAAAATTTTCTAGTGGTATAGTCAAAGCAATTTTTAATAATGCCAAGGTAAATGATGTAAAAGAGCTCTAACAAATACCGAAACCAAGACAGAGAATGCCCCTTAATTATGTCACTAGAATCATAGAACCTTCTCAAAAGAGATTAATTTAGAATTATATATCTATTATTTTCTTTCTATTTTTTTCTTAAAGCCTCTCCATCCTAACACTGATCCGACTAATCAAGTTCGGCGTGTCGCGCTGCTCAGTAGAAGTCGACTTTACTCGCAAATTAAGCTCTGGTCAAGAGCTATTTCAACACTGCTACCAGGAGGAGAATCGAACAGGTGACTTGCAGGTGATTCTCAGTCAATTATCACTGAAAAATTTACGCTTATTTTCTTTCCGTCTAACTATACAAATCTCACATGTTAATTTGATATAACCTATCATTCATAATTCTAACTTTCACGTAACTCTCACATGTTGATCAAAAGAAAGGAGTACCAAAAATCATAGCAGCTACTTTGTTTCTCAAAAAAATTATGTTAAGGTTTGAAAGAATTAAGAAAAATTAAGATGAAGATACACAAAAAAAAACTAAGAAAGAGATGAAGATTCATTCTAAGCAAGATTTTTTTTTCCTGAGCAAGAATTGAATCAAAAAAACCAGAACTAATTCATCATTGAATTGATCAATTGTGAATATAACAGAGCGGAATTACAAGTATTTAATCGAATTGGATTTAATAGAACTGATTTAATCATAGAAAGGCTCCTTGTATAGCTTTAATGACAGGAAATAACTGTCACTAACGACTCCTAATAGAAAAATCCGTCACAACTAACTTCCTAACAGCTTTGTGATGATTATGAAATTGTTACAGCTCCAAAACTGCGCGCCTTCTTAATTAGTGTTATAACAAATTTAAACGAAGGTCATCAAAATGATCAGAATCCTAAGGAGAACAACGTATAATTTTCTCGCGGCATTTCGTGAGGTATTTCAATTCTCGCTAATTTCCATACTTTCGTTTTAATATGATAGCAATAAGGAATTCTGGATGTTTTCCTTAATCAATCCGAATTCTATAAAGGAAAATAGGATTCTTAGTCATTTAACTATAGTACTTATTGTTTTAATTAGTTTTTTTTTTTTTTTTTTTGGTGATGATTTCTTGATCAAAAACTGTATCTTTCTTGTAGTAACACCTTAAATTGAGTTTATACTGCTGGAAATTTGTGTTAGCGTCAAAGAATTTATGGGGAATTAATAGGTTGAATGTATTATGTATGTTGTGGTATTGGTAATGTTTTATGTGAGCAAATATAGGGGTTAGATTAATTAAAACATGAACATTTGACTTAATCATGCGTAGGGTACGGAGTACCTACATTGTGGTTGTCAGGCGGATGTGAATGGTATGGGACACACATACGGATGATAATCCGTTTGTATTCGTTCATTATGCAACTTGACGTGATTCGTGATGAGAAAACTTCTACTATTAATGTACGTAGTTAAATTCCGGGCCGGACAACTTCTAAATTGCACATTGAGGCGTTCAAGGTGTGCTACATCGTGCGTAAGCTCTTAAATTAAGGAGGAATGATGAATTATGAAGCTTATGGCCTATTGATGGTTAAGAATCTCACGTTTTCTTGGCATTTATAGTATAGATTCCATGTTTAAAGAGCTAATTGTTTCAATGGTACTTTAAACTTAGAGACATTTGACAATTCTCTACTTGCTTTATTTTACCAGTAAATAAAGTAGTGACGCCTTTTGATGCTTTTATCATTTATTAAGTACTTACATTAATTACCGCGTGTCTTGCATGTCTTTCTCCTTGAGAAGATTTTCTGCAGGAGGAGGACAAGTTCGAGGTAAATGAAGATTAAGGATGGATTTGCAGTTGAGGTTTAGTGTGTTGAGAATTATGTTCAATATGAACTTTTATTAACATCTTCCATGTATGGCTTTTATGCCAAGCTTAGCTAAACACTTTTATTATTAATGTTATGAACGTTCTGGGAAAATAGTATTTTATTTTATGAGATGTTCAGAGTTAGAACAATGTTATGTAATTTTTCTGGAGATTCTTAGTTGATTCTATCAGCCCTGCGGTATTGACACACGGGGCTAGCTGTGGTAGAAGAGAAGTTCAGTGAACTTTTGTTTACGAGTCTTCAACATCTTTTCAACTCTCACATTTAATTCATTTGATACAATATGTTGGATTACATGAAAATTAAGTTACACTACTAGAATTTCTCGGATTTGTGACGGCGGTTTTCGTCACAAATTTGTCACTAACACTCGTTTGTGACGAATCAATGACGAATCCTCTTTCCGTCACGGAACACCCCGTTGCAAATTTTTGAGTCGAAATTAACCTTGTCACTAAGTTTTGTGACAAAATTGTGCCGAAAGTCATACTTTGTGACATAGTTGTGACAAAAAATTTGGTGATGAATCTGCGACAAAAATTATATTTTGCAACGAATGTGTGACAAAATTTTCCAATAAGTTTGTAATGGAGTGTTGTGTCAAAGTTGCTTCATAAAATAGCGACAAATGTGTGACAAAAAAATACGACAATTTTGTAACCAATTTTTTTGATGAAATAGTGATAACCATATCTCACAAATTTAATATGAATTTGTGATGAATGTTTACGATAAAATTGTGACAAGATTTTAGTGATTAGTATGTGATGAATTCATGTGACAATTTTGCTACTAAATTTAGCAATAAAAATGTGACATTTATCCCCTACAATTTTGAATTAATTTTGTGATGGTGTTTTACGATAAAATTGTGACAAAGTATTTTGACAAATTTGTAACAAATTTTACCTATATTTGTAACGGACTGTTGTGTCAAAATCAATAGTTGCTATGACTTTGTAACAAAATTTATATTTCACATTTTTATTATATTTATTATTTACAAAAATTATATTCAATATTATAAATGTTCTCTTAAATAAAACGTTTCAATAGCATAAATAATCAAAACACTTCCATGATCATGAAACTGAAGCGAATCATTTTATTCATAATTGAGTCAAATAGAATTTCAAAACATGAAATCATTATTATTCATGATTAACAGACAAATACAAGAGACTAATGGTTTTATCACCGAAAACAACTCAATCTTGTGAACGAGCAATCGTCTCTAAAAGTGTCCCGGTCTTGTTAAACATCCTGATGAACATGTTTAAAATCATGACGATCTCGCTTTCACCGCTAGCACATGTCCACTGTGGCTTCTTTCGGCATATCATCGGGAATCCGGGTCCTTTTGTTCCAAAGATATGGTAGGACAATCATCACTGCTTCTTTAAACTTCTCTGCCTTGGCCACCCAAAAGTAACTTCACCAAGAACATTCTTCGCTACTCGACACCCATGTTACGCCAACATTTGGTGGACAATCTTGAAGGAAATCGTCCACACCAACAATAGCTCTCTTTACACCCAAAATATCACCCTCAATCACATAAATATTTATAACCATCTAGTAAAATAGAACAAAATTGCTTAAAATTTACATGGTTTTTGCTATTCTAAATCTAATTTTAAATAAAACTATGAAGATGCAACAAGAAAAGATAAGCAGACACAATTGACTGGAAGTGCTTTCCGTAAGACGGACTTTCCTCACATTACAAGTGATGAGGAGTATAAAAAGTTTATTCTAGCACCGCTCACACATACTAATGCTATTAAAACACCAGGCCTAAATGCACCACTAACATCTCTTAATAGTTGCAGACGTGTATCGTCAATTGTTTGCTTTTTCATAGCCCGATGGATATAGATACAGTCATACACGGATAAAATTGTATGTATGTATGTACATATATATATATATATATATATATATATATATATATATATATATATATATATATATATATATAGTTTCAAAGATCTTCATAAAATGACTTACAGCGGGCATATCGACATAATAATTGACATGATTGAATGCAAAGTGACAAGGGCTGTAAATGAAGCACCATTCCTCTTTTCTTGCTTCATGTCTCTCCCAAATCCGTGTTTCTCGCAGTCATCTTAACATTTGCAACATTCAAATTGTCTTTTCATATAGTGAAGTTCATGTACTTTTTCAGAAATTCGATTCAACTTGTATCAAGTTCCTGAACATTCTACTACGTTAAATTACAATACGATGAGAGAAAATAAGGTATGAACACAATAACAAGATACAAAAAGACTCATACCTTTATTCTTCTTCATTTTGTCATCCTCTTCGATTTGTAAGAGATTTAGAATCTCCAAAAGCTGCAGTGGCAGTACATGAAACTAGTCAAAATCTGAATGTAAAACATTCATTTAGATATCTGAGCTTTTAAGTCAAGACTTACAATTCCGGTAGGTAATTGCGGCAACAAAGAAATTAAGGACACATGGTATTCAAATAAAGCTTTCTATTTTGCTGTTGTGAAATGCTCAGATTTGTAGCCTCCATCAGCCCAAACATCAAATAGATACTTGAAGTATAAAATAAGAAACTTCATTAAGTAGCGCTATAAATCAGATTAAAATTTTGCTTTAATACATTGGACAGTTAGCACCTAGAATAGATATTGTATGGTACTTACATTAGTAAAGAATCCATCGTATGCCGGTGTGTGTGTATAAGGAAATTAAGATTACCTCATAGGGTCGATTAGGAACCTCTAGAATGCACAACAGAGAATGAGCCTTTCTGTGTGATGGATCTTTGAGAGAGATTAGTCAGATAATGAACTAGTGCCCTTGCAACATATTCTTATCATTCCGTTAACTCGATAACAAGAGTGATGGGTCTATCAAAAGTTTAACAAAACTATTTTTGGGTATCATGAAATAGAACAAACCTCTCAAATAAATAAAAATAAAAACACAGAACAAATATGGACTGTTTAAACCATGAATAAACAAAAACATAACAACACTGGAGTGAACAATGTTTAAGGAATGAAATTAACTATGGACATAATGCTAACTAAAACAGTATCACAGTAAACAGCTTTGAGCATCACATAGGTACAGAAAATAACATTCACAAAGATAATCGAAATGAATGATTATAAAAATAGCTCAAAGTTCTTCCGGATTAGAAGTACTATAGGGCAAGAAGATGAACCTGAACAAGATTCTACGGCCACCACTTGAACTTTACATGAAAACAACATGAAGACTTGCATCAATCCATCATCAAACCTAAAAATTAAACAAAAATAAGTGTTAATATATAAAAATACGCAAAAGCAGTCGAGCAATTTACGCATTAATACCAATACACAATTAATAGATGGAAGCAACCACGAAGCAAAGAACACATAAGGCAACTACTTCTATTAGTGGAAAATACTAATTCCATCCAATATTTCAAACATCATTTTATGTGATTTTTAGTAAGTTTCAAATAACAGGAAGAGTGAACTGAGTCAACGTAATCATATAGTCTTGACGCTTACTTCATGAAGTGTTTTGAGTATTTCATAGTGAATCATTCATTAAGTGCCACCTTCATGTTTGGTCGAGCCCAATTAACAATATGTGATAAACATATTAGGACAAAATGGGAAAATCATTTCAAGAAAGATTAATTTACTAACGAAATAAAACAACAAAAAGATATGAACTGCCAGTACCATGAAAGAGTTGAACAAAATATCACAACTTCGTTTAAAATGCATAAATCAAAATAAAATATTCCATCAATCATAGCATTCAAATATTCCAACTAAACAAATCCAAACAACAATAATCGTACTGAAATACTAAAAACAAAAGTAATTTAGCAACAAAGAAAGGAAGTATTACCTTCAAGAGTCCAACCAAAGCTCCTAGGGTTGGCAGAAAGCATGGAAGTGAGAAAAGTAAAGGCGGTGACAGAGTGATACGGGAGCATAGATTGAATGCTAACACAACTCAATTCAACTGGTGACCTAATCAAAATTAGCAAAAACAATCACAATCCGCAAATGGAAATGACATTATATGCAAAATACTGAATCGAACACCATAAAAATACTAAAACAGAGCAAATGTCGAACCTAAAAATGCGAGCGGAGAGCGGCTTCTGAGTCTTGAAGCTAAATGGAGATTCAGCGGTCTGAGGCTTGGAAGCAGAGACGACTCTTGCATAAGGGAAAGCTGCCCGGATCCTGCAACAATTATTCTCGCTACCGATCCGCTATAATCCTCCACATTAGGAGCCAACGTACTAGGCTTTTCTCCAACACTTCCACACCTTCACAGGCAAAACCGTAAATGCTAGAGAGATGAGTGGTATTAAATCCATGTAAAACGATCCAATTTAAGACAAACTTTGTGTAAATGTCAGCAAAAGACATAAAGCAACAGAACTGCCACACACACATACGCACTTCAACATGATTATCTATGAATTCAGACAAGCTGCAATTTCCACAAGAAAGGACACACACTAGATTCTACGAGGGCACAGATTTCTTATGATCTCCGTCAAGGTGTGTGTTAACAAGAGAGCACCCCAATGCTAAAAGATGCCTAATTTACCAAAACTCTGCCTTTGACTTTAAAATCGCTATTAAACAACCGAACCAGCTAACTTTCCCACCATAGTTCAGAAAACAAAATTCGGTAATCACGTAATCTAGTCCGTAAACAAAGAAGAATTTTTTTAGCATCTTTACTTAAGAAATCCGGCCTCCCCGACTTCCTTAACTCAATTAGTCTTATAGATAAATCGATAAATCAATAAACCAAAAACATGCTTACCCCCGCACAGCAAAATGAATCATTCCGAGCAAAGTTTAAAAACGATCGATGTTAAAAAAATTGAAAAAAAGCGTAAAAGGACATACCATTGGCGGATTGTTTGTCGAGAAGAACACGGGGTCAACGTGACGGACGATATATCGAGGAAGGAGGAGAGGAAAGAATTGCAAAAGCAGAGATGAAATTATCGGGATTTTCTCGAAGGACACCCTTCTTATCCCTTTTCACCTCTTCCGGCGAAATATCCTTAGCCACCTTCCACCATCCTCTAATTTTCCTTTATTCCACACTTTTCTTTTCTAAATGCGCTACATTTCTCCAATTCATCATCTAATATTTTTAGGAATAAAAGGGAAAAACTTTGAGGAAGGAGGAGGAGATGGGAGCAGCGAGGGTTTTCCGAGTAAATAACGAACCTCGGGTATCGAATCATTAACACGTATCGGGTTTAATACCATGAACTCACTAACGAACCTCGGGTTTCAACCATGAACTCACTAACGAACCTCGAGTTTCAAATCATTGACTCATGCCAAGCTAACTAACGAACCTCGGGTTCATATCATGAACTCAGTAACGAATCTTGAGTTTCAAATCATTAACTCACTAACACACCTCAAGTTTCAAAGCATTAACTCATGACTAACTAACGAACCTCGGGCTTTGAATCATTAACTCACTAACGAACCTCGGGATTCACATCATGCACTCACTAACGAACCTTGGGTTTCAACCGACTAACTAACGAACCCCAGGTTTGAAATAACTACTCAATAACGAACCCTGAGTTTGAATAACAACTCAATAATGAACCTCGGGTTTGAAATCTACTACTCAATAACGAACCTCGTGTTTGAAATCTTGAACTAACTAACGAACCTTGGGTTTGAAATCATCAACCGACTAACTAACGAGCACCAATTTTGAAATCACTACTCAATAATGAACCTTTGGTTTGAAATCATCAACCGACTAACTAAACAACCCCAGGTTTGAAATCACTACTCAATAACGAGCCTCGGTAAATATTGAAATAACTAACAAACCTCGGGTTTGAAATCATCAACCGAATAATTAACGAGCCCGGGTTGAAATCACTACTCTCAATAACGATTCTCGGGTTTAAAATCTTGAAATAACTAACAAACCTTGGGCTTGAAATCATCAGCCGACTAACTAAGGAACCCGGGTTTGAAATCACTATTCAATAACGAACCTCGGGTTTAAAATCTTGAAACAACTAACGAACCTCGGTTTTGAAATCCTCAACCGAATAATTAACGAGCCCCGGGTTGAAATCACTACTCAATAATCTTAACTCCGTTTGTTTTGCCAAAAGTTTTTTTGAGATTTTTTTTTTACATCACATCACAAATCATTTCTTACAATTCTCCCACCAATCAAATCTTCAACTACAAATAAAAAAATATTAAATCATCTCTCATCATTTCACTTTATCAACTTTATTACCTTTTTTACCATTATTTTATTCATTATTCTACTTTATTTCACCAATTATTTCATAATCTACACAAATTTCAAAAAAACATCTTAACTTTCTAATCATTACTTCAATCACTTTATCTAAAGAAACCCAAAAAAAAACTCCAACCCAAAACAAACACAAAATGTTTTGTCACTAATTTGTAGCAATGATGTCGCAAATTATTGATGAACCATTTTCGTCACAATTTTTCATCACAAATCCAGGAAATTTGTAGCAATATTGTCGAAAATATGTGACAATTTTGTGATGTGGATAGATATGTCGGTTAGCGTGAGATTAGCAACGCAGACCAAGCCATTTTGTCACAGAATTCTCTCAAATTAAGGCGCCCAAATTTGGCGCAAAGATTTGTGACAGAATAGTCACATACATTTTGCCACGCACTTATTTTTTCACAATGTTGTCTCAATTTATTGCAAAAAAAAAAGAATTATGCGGTTTGTCACTAATTCGTAGCAATATTGTCGAAAATATGTGACAATTTTGTGATGTGGACAGATATGTCGGTTAGCGTCCGATTAGCAACGAAGACTTTCATGACCAAGCCATTTTGTCACAAAATTCTCAAAATTATGGCGCCCGAATTCGGCGAAAAGATTTGTGACAAAATTGTCACATACATTTTGCCACGTATATATTTCGTCACAATGTTGTCTGAATTTATTGCAAAAAAAAAAAGAATTATGCGGTTTGAAGCTAATTCGTAGCAATATTGTCGAAAATTTGTGACGAACATTGTTCGTCACAAAAAATCGTCACAAATCCGGGAAATTTTTATCATTATATTGTCGAAAATATGTGACAATTTTGCGATGTGGACAGATATGTCGGTTAGCGTCAGAGTAGCAACGAAGACTTTTATGACCAAGCCAGTTTGTCACATAATTCTCACAAATTATGGCGCCCGAATTTGGCGAGAAGATTTGTGACAAAACAGTCACATACATTTTGCCATGTACATATTTTGTCACAATGTTGTCTCAATTTATTGCAAAAAAAAGAATTACGCGGTTTGTTGCTAATTCGTGAGCAATTTTGTGGAAAATATGTGACAATTTTTGCGATGTGGACGATATATGTCGGTTAATGCGGATTAGCAACGAAAGACTTTTATGACCAAGCCGCTTTGTCACAGAATTCTCACAAATTATGGCGCCGAATTTGGCGCAAAGATTTGTGACAAAATAGTCACATACATTTTGCCATGTACATATTTTGTCACAATTTTGTCCTATTTATTGCAAAAAAAAAGAAATATGTGGTTTGTCGCTAATTCGTCGCAATATTGTCGAAAATTTGTGACGATCAGTTTTCATCACAAAAATTCGTCACAAATCCGGGAAATTCTAGTAGTGTTAATTGATTTTCGCTTACGCTTGCTTCCAAAAACTGATTTGATTCCAAGGATGAGACATCATATGTGTAAATCGAAAGTTGTGCTTTAGTGAGCTAGTTCGCAAAGCCTCTTTCTACTCTTATTGATGAGGAAAATCGATTATTTACAGAATTGAACATCCATATATACTCCAAATTAAATACAAGGTCGTAAACTATGGCACCATATTTTTTACCATTGATTTATGCATCTGTTATATAAGCCGTAAATTTAGTTGAAAGATCTTCTTTTTTTCTTTTTCTTTTTCCTTTTGAAAAAGACATAACATATTGTGTTTTTTTTTATTTATCTTAATACCCTTTTATTTAATGAATGAATCACAATAAAAAAATAAAAAGGTTTTGGGGCCGATGGCCAAGGTTTAAGGTTTTGTTTTTAGGGTTTTCATAAATAAGTTTGTAGTTGTGTAACGAGATAATTTGTTGTGGGGTAAAAAATGACGAGGGTTCATAATGTTGTTTCTATAGTTTTGAGGTGTAGTTTTTCTAGGAGGGAAGTAGATAAGTTAAGGAGGGAGTGAGGGCAGTGGGTGGGTGTGGGGGGGGGGGGGGTTTAGAGTTTAAGGGCTGGGAGTTGGGATGGCTGAAGGATCGGGAGGCTAGCGGGATAACTTGGGGTGGCTAGGGTGAGGGACTAAGGGTGGGGGTACAGAGAACTTGTTATTTAATCATATATATGACTTGGTGGATCATGACCAATGAAATTCTATAAATGTTTTGTGGTTCCCATAATTGTGGAGAATAAACTGCCTATTTTCAGCTTTTTTTCTATGTTTTTACCCATTGGACTAATGCTGACATGGTGCGGCTAGACCACAAACAAACTACTGATGATACATAACATAACTAAGAAAACTTTATTCATTCATTAAAAACCTCTGTCATATCCAATTTCATATGGTATTTTTGGTATTTAAAATAAATTTATTTTGAAGTATTTATTGCAACTGTGAAACCCAATTTGTGGACACGTTGCCACTCGTATTTATTACGACCTCATGTAGTATCTTGCAATATGTCCTATAAAGTATAAACATAAATTTTAACAAGTATTATCTATTTTTTTAAAATATAAATCATCCTACATCTTTATATTTGTCACACACTATAAATCATTCTATATTATCAATGCAATATTTATTATGTTTTTCTAATTAACCTTTAATTTATCATCAATCCATCCACTCATCATTATATTTCCACTATTTGGTTATTCCTATACCAGTCATGAAGGGTATAACGAATGTACACTGTCTCCACATTGGATCAAGAACAAGATCACAAAGATTAAAAACTGCAAATTCATAGAGAGCCATCGTACCAGACCAACCAGCATATTATAAATGATTGTCAAAGGGTACTTTAGTTATTTTTCCATACAATTTAATTATGATATTTATCCATTTTTTAATTTTTGTGAAAACCCTTACAATGACTTATATTTTAAAATTGATTGAGTATTTATCAATTTTCTATTAATGTAAACATTGTATCGCTGAATCTTCTTTATATTCTCATTTCAGATTTTTTTTACAAGTATATATATGCTTTCAAATTATCTTTTTTGGTTGAAATTCCTAGGATATACAAGGGCAAAAAGGGAATGGAGAATGTTACTATTTTCCCAAAACATAAATAAAAGTAAGTAGCCGTTGTAACACCATCTAAAGTCTTCTATGGATTTCTTTTCCTTCCGGAAATAATGCATGTGTGTAAGTTTTTCTTTTTGGAGAATTTTTTATTATGATACCTATGAATTAAATAAGGAAATTCCAGGCATATATCGTTGACAGTTATTAGGTTGCATAAATGCAATGTAATGTAATCACAATCCATCAATGAAGATTGGAAAAGAAACATAGATAGATTTGTATGTGTCAGCAAAGAGTGACTTGATCTCTGTTCTGGTGGAACTAATCTGTTTGTCAGCTGAGTAGGTGTATTCAATCTATGAAAGTCAGCTGGTGAAGTCTGATGAGTTTATTTTGTGTCAGTTGACTGCTGAGTCTGCTGAGGTTTATTGAATACAACTAAGTTCTACATCTGAGCTGGTTACAAGTCTGGAAGGTCAGCTGCTGCTGAGTTTCATCTGGTGCTATCAGCTGATGTTGGGCCCACTTCTAAGGTATTTATGGCAATTCCGACAGAGATCCTTCGGCGGTTAGGGTTTAGGGAATTGTGCCTATAAATACCAACTGTTGTAATCAATGTAATGAGTGTAATCCGTCTGAATTTCAGTGTATAATAAAACATCTCTTATCGGTCCGTGGAGTAGCCGACACAACATCGGAAACCATGTTAAATCTTGTGTTCTTCTTGTTTTTGTTATTATCTATGATTGTTTATGTTAGATTGCATCTGTTAATTATCTTATTCCATCTGGATTCCCTGGTCCTCAGTCATAACATACCGCGGTATCAAAGTGATCTGGTTCTGTTTGGGATCCATCTGTTCGAACAAAATTTTATCTTCACCAAGACCTTCACCGGTGCTAGGATTCTGTGATAAAAGTTATGTTTTTTGGCAAGAAAGATGTCTTCAATTAACGTAAAAATCGATGAATTTTCAGAAAGTAACAGTTTTAGTCTGTGGCAAATCAAGATGTGGGCCTTGTTGAAGCAACAAGGGTTATGGACTCCTTTAACAGATAAAAGAGATGCTAGTTCTACAGAATATGCCAATCTGGAAAAGAAAACACATTCAACCATCATGTTGTGCTTATTTGATGATGTTATCACTGAAATTGCTGAGGAAGACACAGCTGCCAAGTTGTGGTCAAAGCTTGAAAGCCTGTACATGACTAAGTCATTAACCAACAAGTTGCTTCTGAATCAGAGACTATTCAGTCTGAGGATGCATGAAGGAGATCAGTTGAGGGATCATCTTGATCAGTTGAACACAATATTACTTGATCTTAGGAATATTGATGTTAAAATTGTAGATGAAGATGCAGCCCTAATCTTGTTGGTGTCATTACCGGCATCATATGAGAACTTTGTGCAGTCCTTCATAGTTGGGAATGATATATTGGCTTTGGAGGATGTAAGGTTAGCCTTGCATGCAAGGGAGCTGAGACACAAGGCAGCAGACACAGACAGTCAGACTATTGGACTAGTAGTCAGTAGGAGTGGAAGGAGGCATGGGCAGTCTAAGAAGAAGAATTCCAAGAAGGCATGGTCCAAAACCCACAGACGTCTGTAATTACTCTAAGGAGTAGGGACATTAGAAGTCCAATTGTCCAAAGAAAAAAGGCAGTAGGAGAGAAATTCTTGCACAACAGTTGTGGCTACTGAGCATTCTGATGAGGATCTAGATCTGGTGGCTGGGGATTCAACACATCATGCTGATGTTTGGATCCTAGATTCTGGAGCATCCTATCATATTTGTCCACACAGATATTGGGTTTCTACTTATGAGCAGATAGATGGTGGTCATATTTCTATGGCAAATAAAAGGTCTGCAAGATAGTGGTAATTGAATCAGTTCAATCGAAAACATAGGATGGTAGATTTTGCACACTGAAAGATGTTTGACATGTTCCAGAAATGACCAAGAATTCGGTATCTCTTACTCTTTTGGACAACAAGGGGTTCAATTTCAAAGGAGAAGGTGGATAGCTGAATGTCTACAAAGATTCAGCTGTGGTCCTCAGAGGTATCAAGAGGGGAACCTTGTACATATTGCAAGGCTTTACTGTATCTGGCTCTGCTACTGTGGCATCCTCAGCAGTTCACAAATCATAGCAGACTATGTTGTGGCGGATAAGACTTGGTCACATGGGTGAAAGATGTTTGCAGGTGCTTTCTTGGTGAGTCTTCTTGGGGTATAAGGTCAAGACTACGGACTTTTGTGAGCACTTTGTGTGTTTGGAAAGCTACATAGAAGCAAGTTCTCAGTAGGAAAATTGATCGCGAGTAAGTCACTAACGTCGATATTACTAGAAAGAATACTAGGTACATCGCAGTATAGTAAATGCGAGTCAAGGTCGATCCCACAGAGACAATGCAACTTATAAGTATAAACAATTCTAACCTAATTGTTAAGGGTGATTTTATACGTTTTATAAGGATATATTTTATGTCAATTTCCCCCATATCTGGATGTTTTCATAGAAATCGAGCTTTATAATTGAAATATTGAGCAAGTGGTGTTTTCAATAGTTAAATTGCAAAACGTAGCAATTATGTGCTTAAATTGTGATTTTATATTATTTTGGAATATCGTTACGCTTTGGTATGTTTTTCCTACATTGTAGATTCACATTGTTGATGGAAAAGATGATTTTTAAAGAGATAAATCCGAGTGGAAAGGAATCAATCAGATTTATGGAAGAATAAAGGATATAAGGAAAGAAATCAAGTGTTGATCCAGCTGAACTGGCGTCCACTATGTCAGACGGGCGTCCAGGCTGAAGATTTGGATTCAGAGTCATGAGAAATTTTATGAACGGGCGTCTAGAATGTTGAACTGGCATCCAGAGGGGTAATTCGGATTCAGGATTGACAGATCGTTTCCTGGACGAGCGTCCAGGAAGACCAGACGGGCGTCCACGGCCGACTTAACCACAACCGACTTGTTTTCCTATTTAAACAGCTGCGCCCAAACCCTAAATATCATCAGATTTTCTTTACACAAAAAAACACACAGCAGCCGCACTTCTGAGGCTTTCAAGGCCGATCACCCGAGCCTTGTGCACGGGTGATCCGGGTTAGATTAGGATGCTTTTCTTTTCGTTTGTTGATTCATGGAGATCATCCATTGTACCAAACTAAGTGAGTTTATCTTTTAATTTATTCAATCCTTTGTTTATTTTTATGATCTTTGATTCGTTTTGTATCTTTCTATGATTTATGATGCTATTGTGTGACTAGATCGAGAGATTGGTTGCTAATTGTTGTCTAACGTTGATGAGAGTCGTTGTTAGGCTAGATCACCATAGAAAGAACGGATCTTTAATCGTTAATTCGTGACAAATTAATTGGTTAATTATCTAGGTTGTTAGATTCTAAAATACGAGAGTTAACTTGAATCTACACCTTCGTTTTGTATGGAAATTGGTCTCAACATTCGAGAGAGGAGAGATCGATAATTGAATTCACTAAGAGATTAGAATTCATAGCTTGAGAAACGGATTCACTAAGGAATTAGGAGTTCAGTATCTCGTGTAAAGTGTGAAACCACAATATTGAATTAAAATCATGAGATGAACTTGGATTGAAATCACTTGGTTTGTATATTGTTCGATTCCATGTATCTTTATTTTATGTTTTTCTTAGTTTTATAGCTTAGATCTATTTTATCTGTTCTATGTGTTTATATGTTTGTTCTTTCGTTTATTTGTTTTCTTGAGTAACAATTGAAAGGAATTAATAAAACTAGATTCAACAACCCAATTCCCTGTGGATCGACCCCTTACTTATCCCGCTTTACTAGCAATTACCCGGTATTCGGCCGGTTAGGAGTTAGTTTTGCATATATGTTAGGGTTTATAAATTGTTTTTTTGTTTAATGATGCAAAATCCTCCGAACACTAATTAAGAAGCAACATAGAGGCGGTCACTGACCAACAATAACATAAAAGAAAACAAACATGGTATTCCTCTCCTCTCCTCACCGATCAACTAACTTGGATTAGTTAATCGTTATGTTTACTTCCCCACATAATTTCCTTAGATTAATTGTGAGCTTTAAATGATTATTCATATTTATCAGCTACGGGTGCAATTCCTAACCCTATCTATTAGGAAATCACTAGTTTAACGCAGCGGAATTTAAAATTTGATTTCCTTTTACTATATCGTTCTTCGTTTAATGCAATAAACACGTTAAGTAGTTGGACGGTTATACCTTGATGATCTATAAGATCGTCGCTTTGACCGTCAACGAAGAGTAGTACAGTGCGCAAGCCGTCCATGCGTCCGGTCTCTATCGCTAATCCACACGAACTCCTCGCCGGAATCCTCCTTGGATTGATATCGGAAAAACTCTGGTTGCTAGACCGGCATTTTTCCTCCCTCACAAACTCACTATAGGTTGCTCTCTATTTTACACAAGAACAATGAGCTCTTGCAATTGTGATGTACAAAAGAGTTTGGCACCCACTTCCTTTATATAGGCAAAGTGGCGCCCCATATGGTGTGGAGGAGAAGAAAACTTTTTCCCAATAAAATAAGGAAAATCATTTAGATTGATTTATCTCTTTAATTATAATTAACTTTGCCAATATCCTATATTGAATATAATTATCTTATTACCATAAATCTATTTTTCAAAAATCAAATAATATCTTATATTAATATTATGGTAATCTTATTAATTAAAATGCACAATCCAAGTGTATCTTATACACTTAAAAGTGGCGCCCCATTAGTCAACTAATTGACTTCCGAAATATTCTTTAATTAATATAATTTGTATATAATTAATATCTTGTATTTTATTTATTAATAATAAATAAATACCACCATATCAATTTACCACTATAACATTTATAGTCTAGAGATAAACTTTCCTTATTTGGTTATCAACTATAACCGCATTTTAATCCGACTCGATGTTCATATGTGTGACCCGATAAGCTTCCGAATATGTTGGCCGTAGACACAAAGTGCAATTTACTAAAATGCCCTTCATGCCTAACGATCACGGGATAGCGTCTAGCAACACACCGTGACCCCGAATCATCGGAATAGTCAAAAGCAATGACTACTACCTTTCATGTGAAGCAGTTACCGTGTAACTTACAATCCTATCGCTATAATAATATCCATACGATCGTATCTCGAGTGTCAATACATTAACGACCGTATCTTAGAAATCTGGATATCAAGCTCTCTCGGGATAACACATTTACTCCCACTTTGCAAAGATTCTCGAGAGCTAGACATTCCTTATAATAAGGCCATTTCGGATATTCAATCCCAATCATAGGATACGCGATTCCCGGACGACCAATCATGTATACTCCGCATGCTTCAATATCATACCCAATCACTACCGCATGTTCGCCCCATGGCTAGGGGAAATCTCAATAGTGTCAAAGCATGACAATCCACACTGTGATGCCATGAATACTCAGGTCAAAAGGAAAATTACACAACCGCCACATAGTGTGACACTTAATGTAAGTGGGTCAGTCTAACGTACGCATTCTCTAATGCACGTCCACGTACAGTCCAAGTGTCTCTACACTTTGATAGACGAGATCTATCCCTACCTTCTATAAGATAGAAGACATCCAATACGTGATGGTCTGATTATACTATCAATGTCTTATTTGACAGTACATAGGACTAGAGACATTTAAGTACCAAACTTGTTATAGTGATTAGAGATCTCATCAACCATAATCACTATCATGGTTTCTCTATCACAGATTGATACTAGGGACGTTACTATACGTGTGCAACAAATAATATGAAGATAAACAATATATAATAACATAAGTGCTTTTATTGATCATAATAATGATATTACATGAACTAAATAGATTGTAATTGACCCGACCCGATCGGATCCGGTCCGACCCGATTGGGTTTAGGACACCTTTCCAACAATCTCCCACTTGGCCTAAAGCCAATCACCCATATGCCTAAGCCCGTTCAAGTGAACATGTTTCTCATGCTTTGCTTGAGACAATGCCTTGGTTAACGGATCAGCTATGTTATCATCCGTGTGGACTTTCTCTATCTTTACATCTCCTCTATCTACTATCTCTCTAATCAAGTGATAGCGCCGTAGCACATGTTTGGACTTCTGATGAGACCTTGGTTCCTTTGATTGAGATATCGCTCCATTATTATCACGAAGATGCAGGCCTTTGGACCTTCATGGAGGAACCAAACCAAGTTCGATGAATGAACTTCTTCATCCAAACTTTTTCTTTGCCGCCTCCGGGTCTGCTATGTATTCGGCTTCCGTTGTAGAAATGCTTTGTAGTCTCCTCGCTTGGAACTCTTCCACTCATTTGCTCCGCCCGTTAAGCGTGAAAACAAATCCAGACTGTGACTTAAAGTCATCCTTGTCAGTTTGGAAACTGGCATCTGTGTAACCTCGTAAAACTAAATCATTGTTCCTGAAAACCAGGAACATATCCCTAGTACGCCTTAAGTACTTGAGGATATTCTTGACAGCAATCCAGTGACCATCACCTGGATTGGACTAGTACCTACTAGTCATACTCAGAGGGTACGAGACATCTGTTCTAGTGCACAACATGGCATACATAATAGACCCGATTGCCGAAGCATAAGGGATCTTACTCATTTGTGCCCTTTCCTCCACTGTCTTAGGACTCATTCCCTTCGACAGGTAGACCCCATGTGACATGGGCAGCAATCCTCTCTTGGACTGCTCCATACTGAATCTCTTCAGCATCTTGTCTATATAGGTAGATTGCGATAGACCAAGCAACCTCTTAGATCTATCTCTATAGATCTTTATTCCTAAAATATAGGCTGCTTCACCCAAGTCCTTCATTGAGAAGTTCTAGGATAACCAAGCTTTGACCGATTGTAACATAGGCACATCATTCCCTATGAGCAGTATGTCGTCTACATAAAGCACTAAGAACACAATGGCACTCCCACTAACCTTCTTGTAAACACAGGGCTCATCTTCGTTCTTGATGAAATCAAACTGTTTGATTATCTCATCAAAGCAAAGATTCCAACTCCGAGAAGCTTGCTTTAATCCATAAATGGTTCTTTGCAGTTTACACACCATCCTGGCGTCATTGGTTGTGAAACCCTCAGGTTGTGTCATATACATCTCCTCAGACAGGTTCCCGTTAAGGAAAGCTGTTTTCACATCCATATGCCAGATTTCATAATCATGGTATGCTGCAATAACGAGCAAAATTCTAATGGATTTTAACATGGCAACAGGCGAAAAGGTTTCGTCATAGTCAACTCCTTGTCTTTGCTTATATCATTTTGCCACTAACCTAGCCTTGTAGGTAGTCACGTTACCGTCCATGTCGGTCTTTCTCTTAAAGACCCATTTACACCCTATGGGAACTATTCCCTCAGGTGGATCAACTAAGTTCCAAACTTGGTTGTCTTTCATGGATTCCATTTCAGAATTCATGGCTTCTAGCCATTTCTCTTTGTCATGCCTTAATAGCACTTCCTCATAAGTTCTAGGGTCCCATCTTCTATGAGATACACGCCAGTGTACCTTTCGGGTTCACGGCGTTCCCTGGTGGATCTTCGAGGTGCTAGTGTGTCCATGGTAGAGGCTGGCGTCACATCTGTATGTGGTGTCTCCTACACTTCCATCAACTGACTGTTATCCGTAAGTGGTTTTCGAATTTCTTCAAGATCAATCTTACTCCCACTGACCCTATCCAGAATGAACTCTTTCTCTAAAAAGTGGCCAGTCCTGGCAACAAACACCTTTTGTTCATCAGGATGGTAAAATCGGTATCCTCTAGTTTCCCTAGGATAACCCACAAACAGACATTTGTCGATCTAGCTTAAATTTGTCGAGGCATCATCCGCCTTATGTAAGTCGGACAATCCCGAGTTTGAGATATACTAGACTTGGTTTCTCTTATGCCATACCTGCATGGTGTGGATTAAACCGTCTTTGATGGAACTCGGTTCGATGTATAGGATGCGCTTCTAGAGCATACCCCAAAAATGATTTTGGGGAATCTGCATCTTCATCATGGATCGCACCATTCTAACAACGTACGATTCCTCCTCTCAGACACGCCATTCATCTGTGGCGTCCCTGGAGGGGTCCATTCAGGTAGAATCCCATTCTCCTTCAAATTATCTTGAAACTCTCCATCTAGGTATTCTCCTCCTCGATCGGATCGAAGTGTTTTGATTTCTTTACCTAGTTGTTTCTCCACTTCACTGCTGAATTCCTTGAACTTTTCGAAGCCTTCAGACTTATACTTCATTAAGTATATATATAACCATAGCGAGAATGGTCATCAGTGAAAGTGATAAAATATGAGTATCCTCCTTTGGCTTGAATTGACATTGGGCCACACACATCTGTATGTATGAGCTCAAGCAATTCATTGGATCTTATCCCTTTGCCACTAAAAGGTGACTTTGTCATCTTGCCAAGTAAACAAGTTTCGCATGCATCAAACGATTCGTTATCGAATTGATCCAACATTCCATCTTTATGGAGTTTGAAGATGCGGTTCTTATTTATATGGCCAAGTCTACAATGCCATAAGTAGGATTCATTCAAGTCATTTGTCTTGGCTTTCTTATTATTTATATTAAGTACGTCAACATTCATATCTAATATGTAGAGACTATTGCTAAGTATGCCAGTACCATAAAAGATTCCATCACATGAAAAAGAACAACATTTACTCTCAAACGTAAATGAAAAACCATCAACATCCAATGCGGAAATAGAAATAATGCTCTTCGTAAGAGCAGGAACAACATAACAGTTACTAAGTTCAAGTACTAGCCCACTAGGCAATGAAAGAAAATAAACTCCTACGACTAGTGCAGCAACACTTGCTCCATTCCCAACGCGTAGGTCCACCTCTCCTCTCTTCAGATCTCTAGTTCTTCTTAGTGCACCGCATATTCATACAAATATGAGAACCACAACCATGATCTAATACCCAGTGGTTAGACTTAGAAGAAGTAATGTTGATCTCAATCATAAATATACTGCGAAGTTGAAGCATCGAGATGCTTCTTCTTGGTACTCAAAAGCCTTTGCGCCTCCTCCAATGTCCGGTCTCACCACAATGGAAGCAAGCATCCTTGGATCTATCTTTTGCTATCTTAGGCATTGGCTTAGGTGTAGCCTTCGCCTTCTTGGACTTCTTCGGGGCTTTTGCCTTGCCCTTGCTAGAAGTGACCAGCAACACTACTTTTCCCTTCCCCGCAATGTTGGAAAGGTGTCCTAAACCCAATCGGGTTGGACCGGATCCGACCGGGTCGGGTCATTTACAGTCTGTTTAGTTCATTTAATAACTTTATTATGATTAATAAAAGCACTTATGTTATTATATATTGTTTGTCTTCACATTATTTGTTGTAAATATATATAGTAACGTCTTTAGTATCAATCTGTGATAGAGAAACCATGATAGTGATTATGGTTGATGAGATCTCTAATCACTATAACAAGGTTGGTACTTAAATGTCTCTAGTCTTATATATTATCAAATGGGACATTGATAGTATAATCGAGACTAAATGCGTATTAGATGTCTTCATATTTTAGAAGATATGGATATATCTCGTCTATCGAATTGTAGGGACACTTGGGTATGCGTGGGCGTGTATTAGAGAATGCGTCGTTAGGCGACCACTTACATTAAGTGTCACACTATGTGGCGGTTGTGTAGTTATCATTTTGACCGAGAGTCTTCATGGCATCACGGTGTGGATTGTCATGCTTTGACACTATTGAGATTTCTCCTAACCGCCACGGGCGATCATGCGGTAGTGATTGGGTATGATATTGAAGCATGTGGAGTATACATGATTGGTCATCCGGGAATCGCGTATCCTATGATTGGGATCGAATATCGAAATGGCCTTCTTATAAGGAATGTCTAGCTCTCAAGAATCTTTGCAAAGTGGGAGTAAATGTGTTATTCGAGAGAGCATCATATCCAGCATTATAAGATACGATCGTTAATGTATTGACACTTTCGAGATACGATCGTTATGGATATTATTATAAATGATAGGATTGTAAGTTACCACGGTAATCTGCTTCACATGAAAGGTAGTAGTCATTGCTTTTGACTCTTCCGATGATTGGGGTCACGGTGTGTTGCTGTGGCGCTATCCGTGATCGTTAGGCATGAAGGGTATTTTAGTAATTTGCACTTTGTGTCTACGGCCAACATATTCGGAAGCCTATCGGGTCACACACATATGAACATCGAGTCGGATTTTAATGGTTATCAACTATAATCGCATTTTAATCCGACTCGATGTTCATATGTGTGACCCGATAGCTTCGAATATGTTGGCCGTAGACACAAAATGCAATTTACTAAAATGCCCTTCATGCCTAACGATCACGAGGATAGCGTCTAGCAACACACCGTGACCCCCAATCATCAGAATAGTCAAAAGCAATGACTACTACCTTTCATGTGAAGCAGTTACCGTGTAACTTACAATCCTATCGCTATAATAATATCCATACGATCGTATCTCAAGTGTCAATACATAAACGATTGTATCTTATAATCTGGATATCAAGCACACTCGGGATAACACATTTACTCCCACTTTACAAAGATTCTCGAGAGCTAGACATTCTTTATAAGAAGGCCATTTCGGATATTCAATCCCAATCATAGGATACGAGATTCCCGGACGACCAATCATGTATACACCGCATGCTTCAATATCATACCCAATCACTACCGCATGATCGCCCCGTGGCTAGGGGAAATCTCAATAGTGTCAAAGCATGACAATCCACACCGTGATGCCATGAAGACTCGGTCAAAAGGATAATTACACAACCGCCACATAATGTGACACTTAATGTAAGTGGGTCGATCTAACGTCGCGCATTCTTTAATACACGCCCACGCGTACGATCAAGTGTTCTACACAACTGCGATAGGCGAGATCTATCCCTACCTTCTATAAGATAGAAGACATCCAATACGTCTTTGATGCGATTATACTATCAATGTCCCATTTGACACGATGCATAGGACTGAGACATTTAAGTACCAAACTTGTTATAGTGATTAGAGATCTCATCAACCATAATCACTATCATGGTTTCTCTATCACAGATTGATACTAGGGACGTTACTATACATGTACAACAAATAATATGAAGATAAACAATATATAATAACATAAGTGCTTTTATTAATCATAATAAAGATATTACATGAACTAAATAGACTGTAATTGACCTTCCCCGGTCGGATTCGGTCCGACCCGATTGGGTTTAAGACACATTTCCAACACTATCTACTCCGACAATGGCAGCAGACAATCTATACGCAATATACCCTCCTTAATAGGTCCGTAATAGTCCATACACATAAAGAACTAGAATTGCCGATATTGAGCGCTAACTCATACCGCTAACCCGCCTTGATAGCTGTTAAGGGTCAATTTGTAGTGTTTTATAAGGATATATTTTATATCAATATTCCCCATATATGGATGTTTTTCGTAGAATTCGAGCTTATAATCGATTAATTGAGCAAATGACGTTTTGAATAGTTAAAATGCAAAATCGAGTAAATATCGTGGTTTTATTATCTATTTTGTATGGTTTTACGTTTTGCTCGGTTTTGTCATCTTTTAGGTGCACAAATGTGGAATGGAAGAGGTCTAAATGATGTTTGATTGAAGATTAAATGTGGAAAGAAAGAGATACAAGAGGATGAAGATGAAATAAAGCTTGGGAAAATCCCGAAACGACTCGTAATCGACGGGCTAATCAAAAGGCGTTTTACGAAGAAGAGTCCTTAATGGAAGTTGTAGAGTTTTCCGAGAGCTTTTTATGACATTCGGATCATAATTTTTGAGGTCTACAACTCAAGATATGAATTTTAGAAGTTTCATTCCTAAATCCATAATATTACCAATTAATTCCAAATGACATACAATCCTAATTGGAAAAGGAATATTTCAGCATAATTTATTATGCATAGCCGACATACATATCTATATAAAGGCTGCAGCATGTAACCCTAATAATATCCGATAATTCATACATTATTCCAGGCCCATAGCGGCGGGGCGGCACTTTTTATCAGTTCCAGGGCGGTCACCCGAGCCTTGTGTTCGGGTGATCCGGGGTTAGATTAGGATGTCGTTTTTCTTCCGTTTTCGATTCATGGATTCAATCATGTACCAAACTACGTGAGTTTATTTATTTAATTTATTCAGTCCTTATTCGTTTTTTATGATCTTTAATTGATTTTGTATCTTTCTTTGATTATGATGCTATGTGTGAACTTTATCGAGAGATTGGTTTGCGATTGATAGTTACAACATACGAGAGTTGCGTAACGTTAGATCACCATAGAAAGATAGGATCTTTAATCATTAATTATGTGACAAATTAATCGATTAATTATCTAGGTTGTTAGATTCTAAAATACGAGTTAACTGAATCGCACGAGTTTTGTTTGGTAAATCGATCTCAACATTCGGAAGAGGAGAGATCGGTAATTGAACTCACTAAGGAATTAGGAGTTCATAGCTTGAGAAATAGATTCACTAAGAGATTAGGGATTTGTATCTCATGTAAAGGTGAAACCACAATTTGAATTAAAATCATGAGATGAACTAGGATTGAAATCACTTGGTTTGTATGATGTTTGATCCCATGTATCCTTAGTTTAGGTTTTTATTATTTGTTCTAGTTTAGATTTAGTTTACTTGTTCTATGAGTTTATTTGTTAGTTCTTCGTTTATTTGTTTTCGTTAGTAACAATTGAGAGAATTAATTAGATTAGATTCAACATCCCTTTTCCCTGAGGATCGATACCCGTACTTATCCAACTTTACTAGCAACTACCCGGTATTCGGCCGGTTAGGAGGTAGTTTTGCATGGCAGTATAGGTTTATAAATTTTCTTTTGTTTAATGATGCAAAATCTCCCCAACAAAAGTGGCGCCGTTGCCGGGGAATCGGTGTTTTGTTGAATTTAGTTGAATTAATTTTTCGATTTTGTTACGGTTTATTTTTCGTTTTCAATAAAAGTAGCGTTGAATAAATCGAGAGTTTTTATTTTGCCGTGTTTCGATGACCTTTGGGTTAAGAATGTGCAAAAGTTTTTTTACTCGATTTGTGAAACGTGAAGTGTTTTCTAGTCTAACCTCTCGTGCTATAATTTGATGAAATTTCTTTGTGTTGTTATGTGTATGTGTTGATCTGTTTTGAATTGATAATCTGTTAGGCTATTTAGGGTTTATCTATGGGTTGTTGTGTTGTTCCTGCATTCTGTTGCAAATTCGTTGTTTGGACAAGCGTTCAGGTAAGTGAACGCCCGTCCAGTCCCTAACAATGCAGGTAACCGAGCGTTTGAGGGGTGGAACGGACGTCCTGTGCAAAAGTTCAACTCTGATCTGATGACAAGAACCAGACGGGAGTCTGACTTGTTAAACGCCCGTCCGGTCTGCATAAGTGTGGAACGCCCGTTTGAAATTTTAAACGCACGTCCAGGTTCTGAATTTTTCTTGCTTTGATTTTTAATGCTTTATTTAACGTGGTTACTTTAATACGAGCTTCTGTGGCTAATTGTTTTTACGTAGATGTTCTGAGCTTGCATATTCATATCTTTCCATCTACGAATCCATGTTAAATAACTGCTTAACTTTTATATACTTGATTCATCTAGGCATGTTATAGTTACTGTCGGTTCTCGTACGCTATAACTGGTCTTCGTGTTAATTAGTAGCTAATGTCGGTTCCCGTATGCTACATACCGCTATGATGAATCTTGTGAGCTTTGAGACTTATGTGCTTCCTTGTTATTTTTATAACTCATTTGGGTAGTAACTGTCGGTTTTCCGTATGCTACGTCCAGTCCTTATGAGTTATATCTGTTTAGTATAGCTAACTGTTGGTTTTCCATAATGCTATCACCTTTGACGAGTCTTAAAGCGCGTCTACACTGCATGCATGTAATGAACGATCGCCGTTTATCGTAACTTTGTCATTATCTGGTAGACGTTTATTATATACATGTCATGCTGCAAATGAGTGGGCTAGTTTTCTTTCTTTTATTTTCTTTTATTTTTGCATATCATATAGATGCATATCATTTAGTTGCATGTCATCTAGTTGCATTGTTTTTCTATTTTTCTTTTATTTTTCTTGAGTGTAGTTAACTGTCGGTTTCCGTAATACTACCTCGTTTTCTTTATTTTTAGTTTCTGCATAGGCCGTAGTCACTGTAGGGTTGTCCTCCAAACTCGCTCAGCCTGAGCCTGTCAGAATTTATTTTTTTATTTATTTTATTTTTAGGATTGCATATCATGTAGATTGCATTGTAATATATTTTCATGTAGTTGCACCTAGCCTACTACTTTTGTAATATTTCATGTATATGTATTCCATCTTTATATGAGCTTAAATTTGAAATATCTCTATATCTCCTTTTCCATGTGCTTTATATATGTAATCTTTTCTTTTTCCCCGAAGACTCTTTTTGCACTAATCAAGTCTGCAGGATACTTTCTTCCTAGCTATTGTGCACTTTCACGATGTATTCAGTTAACCTGTGATGCTCCACAGTCTACTGAGCTATGCAAGCAATCCTGGTTCTTGTTGGTTCCTCCAGAATTGCCAGCATCCAATCAGCTAAGTTCTCTAATTTATTATTTCTGTATAACTTGAGGACAAGTTGCAATCTAAGTGTGGGGGAAGGGATAGATGATTTATGTGTCTACTTTCGTTTGCTCATATTTTTAGTATTTCTATGAAAAGTGCTTAATTTTCAAATTTTTTGTTATATCCCGAGTAGACAAAGGCATATCTTTGTTTGAGTTTATATCATTTTTGCTATATTCAGATATTTAGTAATTTTAGTTGTTTCACCCGACACTCTTTTCACATGCCATAGTAAATGATGAGCTAAATGTTGAAAGCCCACCCCATTTTAGTTGGAGATTTTTTATGATTATAGCATGTTTCTTTGCTTATGTACAATTCTTGAAAAGTTTAGTAGTTTGTATTCTAGGATTAAAGTATGACATCTTTGTGAATATCTGTAAGTTTGAATGTGATAAGTGAAACGTGATTAAGTCTTTGCAATAGTAATAAATTGTTTACTTGAGGTGTTATGCTCGATTGGTCTACGTGCTACTAGAAAATAATCTTTTCCACTTGCCAAATTGTAAATCTCTAAGTAAACATAATTGTAATTGTGTGTGTCGGAAGTCGGGTTTATGATTTGGGTGAGGTAGGTGTACCACGTATGTCCTATTCCACTATGATGACCAAAAGCTCACGACGACCGGGTTTATAGCGCCTTATGATTGGAGTAAGGTAGGGATTATCTTGAAATGTCCTATTACGCTATGAGGGCAATAGCTCATTCTGATGTGCGTATAAATGAGAAATAATTAAATCAACTTGCATAAGAAGTGGTATGAATTAAATGAAAGACTTAGTTATCGTATACCTTATCCCCAGTATAAACTGAAAGATATGTTGTAGGGATTATCCTCTAAGTATGTCGGAAATATTTTAGATACTCCCTATTAATCTTTTCGGGATCTGTATGTTTTGTGAAGTGCATGTTATGATTTTTGAATATTTCTAACTTAGATGGGAAACCTGGCTAGTTTTGGTTTGAATAACTTTCAAAGTGTGGATTTAGTGGAAGTTTATTATGGCTATGCACACACTACACGGGTGAACTTCTAAGTTATTGAATATACTTCATATTTGTATGGATGTTTATTTGTCTCGAGCTTGACTTTGTTTTGTTTTGCTCGGGACGAGCAAAAGATAAGTGTGGGGGAGTTGTTAAGGGTCAATTTGTAGTGTTTTATAAGGATATATTTTATATCAATATTCCCATATATGGATTGTTTTTCGTAGAATTCGAGCTTATAATCGATTAATTGAGCAAATGACGTTTTGAATAGTTAAAATGCAAAATCGAGTAAATATCGTGGTTTTATTATCTATTTTGTATGGTTTTACGTTTTGCTCGGTTTTGTCATCTTTTAGGTGCACAAATGTGGAATGGAAGAGGTCTAAATGATGTTTGATTGAAGATTAAATGTGGAAAGAAAGAGATACAAGAGGATGAAGATGAAATAAAGCTTGGGAAAATCCCGAAAACGACTCGTAATACGACGGGCTAATCAAAAAGGCGTTTTCTGAAGAAGAGTCCTTAATGGAAGTTGTAGAGTTTTCCGAGAGCTTTTTTATGACATTCGGATCATAATTTTTGGAGGTCTACAACTCAAGATATGAATTTTAGAAGTTTCATTCCTAAATCCATAATATTACCAATTAATTCCAGCCGACATACAATCCTAATTGGAAAAGGAATATTTCAGCCGCAATTTATTATGCATAGCCGACATACATATCTATATAAAGCTGCAGCATGTAACCCTAATAATATCCGATAATTCATACATTATTCCAGCCGCATAGCAGCAGCAGGGCGGCAGCTTTACTGGTTCCAAGGCCGGTCACCCGAGCCTTGTGCTCGGGTGATCCGGGGTTAGATTAGGATGTCGTTTTTCTTCCGTTTTCGATTCATGGATTCAATCATGTACCAAACTACGTGAGTTTATTTATTTAATTTATTCGATCCTTATTCGTTTTTATGATCTTTAATTGATTTTGTATCTTTCTTTGATTATGATGCTATGTGTGAACTTTATCGAGAGATTGGTTTGCGATTGATAGTTACAACATACGAGAGTTGCGTAACGTTAGATCACCATAGAAAGATAGGATCTTTAATCATTAATTATGTGACAAATTAATCGATTAATTATCTAGGTTGTTAGATTCTAAAATACGAGAGTTAACCTGAATCTACACCGAGTTTTGTTTGGTAAATCGATCTCAACATTCGGAAGAGGAGAGATCGGTAATTGAACTCACTAAGGAATTAGGAGTTCATAGCTTGAGAAATAGATTCACTAAGAGATTAGGGATTTGTATCTCATGTAAAGGTGAAACCACAATTTGAATTAAAATCATGAGATGAACTAGGATTGAAATCACTTGGTTTGTATGATGTTTGATCCCATGTATCCTTAGTTTAGGTTTTTATTATTTGTTCTAGTTTAGATTTAGTTTACTTGTTCTATGAGTTTATTTGTTAGTTCTTCGTTTATTTGTTTTCGTTAGTAACAATTGAGAGAATTAATTAGATTAGATTCAACATCCCTTTTCCCTGAGGATCGATACCCGTACTTATCCAACTTTACTAGCAACTACCCGGTATTCGGCCGGTTAGGAGGTAGTTTTGCATGGTAGTATAGGTTTATAAATTTTCTTTTGTTTAATGATGCAAAATCTCCCCAACAATAGCTGTCGACATTGACCAGCACGTTCCTAGGGTCCATTCAAGACAATGTCCTAATTAACACTTCACTAACAGTCCTTCATGTTAATTTACGAATTACGAATAACAGATTGGCCAGACCTACTACACGTTTTAATTATTCCTGCCGATCAACGTAGCTGTAGTGAATCCCAGTTTAGGTTTTCTAAAATATGCCTCGGTAAACCGGTATAGACCGCCGGTTTACCCGGGGCGGCTTTTCCTAATTTTTGGATCTACATTGCTCAATACGATTAAAATAAGTAAATTATGGGGTTGTTAAACATGCAGATTAACTAAAACACATAAATACGAACAGATCTACCATATTGAAGACAAAAAGGAACGTTCAAAGCTTCATACCTTCAACAATGGAGATCTAGCTCGATCTACTCAAGCTAGAGATGATGGAAGAAGGGAGGAAACCGAAAATAACTCTCCAAAGCTCAAGAAAACTTTATTGCATAATAATAATTGTAATGTAATATATAAAATTGAAGATTGTATTCAAACTTCATCTGAAAGCTCTCAAAGATATATCGCGGCTTTATATAGATACAATAGCCGACTTAAGACTCTCTAAAACCCTAACCGACCTAGATAATGCGGCAGAATCAATTTCGTGTTCCACAAGATGCCGGTTTACCGGGCCTAACCCTCGGGTTACAGGGCCTACTTTTCTCCTTTTTCTTCAGTAGGTTTCTTCTTGGACTTCAATCACTTGGCCCAATGTACTTATTTTGGTCCAGATCCGTTCTCCAATGCTCCAGTTTCGGTACATCCTATAAAACATGCAAAACGAGACAAAACAGTACCAAAACATCGGGAAAATAGTAAAGATGCAGAATTACGATCCTGGAAACACTCACATAACATTTGACACATATCCCACATAATAACGAGTCTATCTATCCTCTCTTGAGCAGAATTCGGGGTGAATATAGGTATAATTATTGGTATCATTTAGAGCGCTATCAAAAACATAATACAAAGGCATCACTTGATTATATTCATTCTGATTGATGCCATCAAAGGTGGAATCATTGGGTGGTCACAGATATTTTATGACATTCATAGATGACTATTCAAGAATGATTTGGGTGGTGATGATGAAACACAAAAGTGAGGCATTCAGTAGTTTCAAGCAGTGGAATGCTCTAGTGGAGAATCGGACATGCAAGAAGATTAAGAGGCTTGAGCAGGATAATGATGCAAATTCTCTTTGTGCAGAGTTTGATACATTCTATGAGGATGAAGGTATTGTCAAACATCATACAGTCAGGAATACACCTCAGCAGAATGGTGTAGCTGAGAGAATGATTCAACTCTTCTGGAGAAGGCAAGATGTATGATCTCTAATGTTGGTTTATCAAAGGGATTTTGAGCAGTGGCTGTAAGTACAACATACTACTTAATCAATAGGAGTCCTCACAGGGATCAATCTTAAGACACCATTTGAGATGTGGTCCGGCAAGCCTATTGAATACTCAGTTCTAAAGGCTTTTGGAAGAATAGTTTACTATCATATTAGTGAAGGGAAGCTGGAACCAAGGGCCAAGAAGGGAGCGGTTGTAGGATATGAAGATGGGGTGAAGGGTTATAGAATTTGGTCATCAGTAGAGAACATGGTCATACTCAACAGAGATGTGGTATTTGATGAAAATTCTATGCTCAGCTCATCATTGAGAGAGACTGTTGAGTCTGAAACCAGTGTTGAATCTGAGAGGGCTGAGAAACAGGTGGAGCTTCAAATGGAGTCAGCTAAGATGCAAGACTCAGCTGATCCAAGTCATCACTCATCTGATCTGGTTCTTTGAACGAGCTCAATCTAAGCCGATCAATTTGAACAAATGTCACCAAAGTCAAGCGGATATTAGTAGCGAGTATAGGTATCGTGAGCTATAAGAACCAATAAGATTGATGATATGGTTGGATATGCACTTCAAGTTGAAGAAGAAATGGATGGTTTTGAACCTACTACTTACAGGGAAGTAGTGACATGTTCTGAGGCATCTCAATGGGTTGCTTCCATAGGAGATGAAATAGAGTCATTACTGAAGAATCAGACTTGGGATCTAGTCAAACATCTAGCTGATAGAAGTGTTGTTACTTGCAAGTGGATCTTCTAGAAGAAGGAAGGAATGACTAAAGCAGAATGGGTCAAGTATAAGGCACATTTGGTTACAAGAGGGTTCCGCTAGAAATAAAGGGTAGACTTTGATGAGATATTCTCACCACTGGTCAGACACAATTCAATCAGAGTGTTACTAGCAACGGTGACACAACAGGATCTTGAACTTGAGCAATTGATGTGAAGACAGCTTTTCTACCTGGTGAGGTAGATAATGAGATATAAACGACTCAGACATAAGGAATTCAAGTTCCTGGAAAGGAAGATTTTGTGTGCCGGTTGAAGAAGTCCTTGTATGGACTGAAGCAGGCTCTTAGGCAGTGGTATAAAAGGTTTGACAATAACATGATCCAGCTGGGTTATAACAGAATTCCATATGACTGTTGTGTGTATCACAGTCAACTAAGAGATGGATCAAATATCTATCTTGTCATGTATGTTGATGATATGTTGATAGCTGTTGAAAAGAAGTCTGATGTTCAGAATCTGAAGAACCTTCTCAGTGATGAGTTTGAAATGAAGGATTTGGGTGCAACCAAGAAAATTTTGGGAATGGAGATCTGGAGAGATAGGAGTCGGAGAAAGATGTTCTTGTCTCAACATGGCTATATACAGAAGATTTTGGCCAAGTTTGGCATGTCTGCTGCAAAACCAATAGATACTCCAATGGTATCTAATGTTCATTTGTGTGTTTATGCTTCACATTCAGTAGAGGCAAAGGAGTATATGTCAAGAGTTCCTTATGCTAGTGCAGTTGGCAGTCTGAAGTATGCCATGGTTTGCACTTAGCTTTGATCTGGCTCGAGCAATCGGTGTTGTCGGCGAGGTTTATGGCTCAATCTAGAAAGAAACACTGAAACACAGTGAAAAGAATGTCCGAGTACCTTAGGGATATACACGATGTTGGTCTCATTTATGGAGGTGATACTCAAGGTGATCGCGGTGATGTGTGCAACAGAGAAAATCAACATCCGGTTATATTTTCACATTGGGGAATTCAGTTGTTAGCTGGAAAGCAACTCTTTAAGCCACAGTGGCTTTATCAACTACTAAGGCAGAATATATGGCTCTTACTGAAGCAGCCAAGAAGGGTATCTGGTTGAAGGGACTAGTCAGTGATTTGGGGCTACATCGGGGATCAAACGAGATTTATTGTGATGACTTGAGTGCAATTTGTCTAGCTAAGGATCAAGTTCATTACGAGAGAACCAAGCATATTGATGTGAGGTATCATTTTAAGAAAAATGAGAAGAAGGTTGTAGTAAAGAAGATCAGCATCAAGGATAATCTTGCTGATGTATTTACTAAACCGATTCAAAGAGTAAGTTGCGATTGTTATGCGGACTTCTTTGAATATTCAAAGCTTATAATCTGAAGTCTGGAAACTCAGCTAAGGGCAGGTCAGTTGAATGGATTCTGTCGAGAAGTTTAGTACAAGTACATCCTGGCATTGACGAATGCATCTGATACAAGTACATCTATTTATGCAATCTGGTTGACTGTGAATGAGAGTTCAAGTCAATGTGGAGATTTGTCAGCAAAGACTTGATCTCTATTCTGGTGAAACTAATCTGTTTGCCAGCTGAGTGATGTTTAGATAAGTAAGTGTATTTACTATGTGAATGTCAGCTGGTGAAGTCTGTTGAGTTTTTTCTGTGTCAACTGACTGCTGAGTCTTCTGAGGTTTATTGAATACATCTGAGTTCTACATCTGAGATTGTTACAAGTATGGAAGGTCAGCTACTACTGAGTTTCATCTGGTGGTGTCATCTGATGTTGGGCCCACTTCTAGGGCATTTATTACAATTCCGACAGAGATCCTTTGGCGGTTAGGGTTTATGGAATTGTGCCTATAAATATCAATTGTTGTAATCAATGTAATGAGTGTAATCCGTCTGAATTTCAGTGCATAGTAAAATATCTCTTCTCTGCCCGTGGAGTAGTTGGCACAACGCCGGAAACCACGTTAAATCTTGTGTTCTTCGTGTTTCTGTTATTTTCTGTGATTGTTTATGTTAGATTGCATATGTTAATTATCTTATTGCATATGGATTCCCTGGTCCTCTGTCATAACAGTAAGCATGGACGGAGGAAGGATTCGAATCCAGGGAGCACGATTTAAAATAATGTCGCAAGAAAAATATCGTAGATATATATTAATAATTTCATGGAAATATGGCCATCGATGATTTTGTTGGTCAGTGTTAATAAACTTATTATTAGTTATGTTTTTCATTGTAATGATTAATGATGAGTATGTCTTCTGAGTAATGAGTCGAGCCAAACTGAGTATTAGTGTTTCGCGCTCGAGCTCGTTCGTTTGTTAAACGAATAAAAAAATTTGTTCGAACTCGGCTCGTTTCAAAGATGAAATGTTCGAGCTCATGTCCGAGCTTGGCTCGTTAAACATATTTGTTGTCTTCCAACTCGAGTATGGCTCGAGTTCGGTTCGTTAAGGTATAAAATATAAAATGCAAATGCAAAAATAACAAGTTATAGATTAATATTACATATATCACGCTACACTGATCATTATAAAAATATGTAAATATTATATGAAATCAATCTATAATCTCAATTAGATAAATGAATGACTTATCCTCGTTTGAGTTATGTTACTATGTAAATTGATGTATTTATATAAACACATTCGCGAACATAATCGAACGTTCGCGAACCAAGATCGTGTCCGTACGTTAAACGAACGAACCTACGATCACGTTCGAGCTCGGCTCATTAAGCTAAACGAACAAACGATCACGAACACTAACGAGCCGAACACAATCTTGTTCACGAACGTCTCTGTTCGTTAACAACTCTACTTCTGAGTATGGTCAATATTAGTACCTTTTTTTCTCAATGCTAGCAATGTAAAAAATACTTCCTATAGTCCAATTGATGTGAGGCCGTTGCCAAATTCATTACTATTGTTTTATTTTATGTGATTCAGCTATGACATGTTTGTTATGCAGGAATGAAATGAAATGAAGTAAAATAATGGGAATGGAATGGAATAAATCTATTCCATTACTGCGTTTGGCATGTTAGTAATGAGTAGGGCAAGATAATGGATTAAGGTAGGGTAAATAGGGTATTGTATGGTTTATATGGTAGGATATGGTGGAAGATATGGGTTACGTGGCGTAAGGTGGGGTTAGGTAGAGTGGGTGAGGTAGCCCCACCCCACAAACATACTCTACTCCACCATCAACCACCCCTACCCTACCCTACCCACCAGCCCACCCTATCTTACCCTACCCCAACCATACCTTACCCCACTCTATGTACCCACCCTACCTACCCTACTTCATCACCTACCCTACCCTACCGTACCCTACCTTACCCTACCACCCATCCACTCTTACCCCATCACCCAACGTGTTTTGTCGATTTTTATTTTATTCCATCGCATTCCATCAATTTTCGGAAGGAATTAAAATAGATCTTTTTCATTCCATTAGAATAAAATTTCATTCCATTCCATTACCTCATAATCAGACACAAACATTGGAATGGAATGAAAAATCATTCCATTACATTCCATTCCCACGTAACAAACATACCATTATATTTTCAATGCAACATTTATGATACTTTTTCTGGCTTTATCATTATTTATTGCAATATGATAGATAAAAAAATGCCGCAGTAATTATACATAATGACTTTTTAGTCATTCCATTTTAAATTCAATGCATTAACACATTTTCCAATATGTGTGATTTTGTAATCTACGCCGAGATAGAGCGGGAGTATTTATAAAGATATCTATTACTCCCCGTTCTTATTTAAGCTATCGCGATTCTTAAAATCAAAATTTCATTTTTATCTGTCGTGAATTCATTTTCAATACATATTTAATAATCTTTCCGCTTTTCAATAGTATTCTTTTCATTTATGCAGGTTCGTTCGATCAATCAATCTTTTATATTGATGCGTATACTACATTTTTCAAGATTTTTAGTATTTTATAATGAAAGTCAATCGATTACTCATTTTCTTAATTTGTATGTTTTTACCGAATCGACGGATAATAAGGAGCGGAGGGAGTAAAGGATTTTGCGTATTGTTATGGGACTATTCCGACTTAAGCAATCACGGTTGATTTATTACAATTATTTGATGGCCACTGGATTTATTCGTAGAAAACTTACATGTCTTTCTACCTTGACCACATTTACTCCCCATTAAATCCATTTGGACAAGAATCCGTTTTCATTCAACTTGAATTAAGTGAAACAATTTTAAAAAAAATTATTTCTTCTGTGTAATAGTACTTATAAACATTGCATCTAATTTATTGGATGCGAAACTCAATACAAACCGAGAATAATATATCGGTTTGCACATGACGCCTGCGCAAGAATGATACACATAAATCGAGAAACTCAATACAAATAACTTCTTTCGTTTGTAAAATAAGCGATCACGATTAATAAACAGCGTATTAAGGAGGTGAGTTAATGTTTTAATTTGAATACTAAAATGACTAAAAACCCTACACTATAATTAATACGTAGTACAATATTGGTTTTATTCCTCAACTCCTGAATAAATAAGGATTGATGTAGAAAATACATTATAAATAATGCATTGAAATTGTAACTGCCTCACATAACATCGAACAAATTATTTTGACAATGGCATCAGATTATTTTGGAGCAGATGGAGTAATTAATATCTCAAACCCTATTTTATTTCAATAAAATCAAAATATTTCATATCGAAACGGATTTAAGAGAATAATTTTACTCGGTAGATTGTGCATCCTTATATCCCGGTAAATGGTGGTGGAGATTTGTTTCAGAGAAGGAGAGGCTGTGGAGGGTTGTCATTCAACTTTTACATGGCAATGATGGCGGTTTTAGTAATTGCCCAAGGACAAGGGAAGATTTGTGGTAATATCACTTCAAACTTGGGTAGGTTAGAGAAAAATGGGATGAATCTTGTGTCATGTCGTAGGTGGAGGATAGGGAATGGAAATCATATTAAATTCCGGATGGATTTACGGATTGGAGATGATGCTTTATGTCCCCGTTTCCCGAGGTTGTTCAACCTAGCTAGTGATAAAGAGTGTGTGGTGGGGGATCGACGGAAGATGACTGAGGGTGCTTGGGGTTGGTTTGGGACTGGATGAGGGAGATAAGGGGGAGGGAATTTGGTGAGCATACTGACGTTTGGGCTTCTCTTCCCGATCTTTATCTTCTTGCTGGACATGTGGACTCACCTTTTTGGAGTCTCAACCCTCATGGAGCTTTACTAGGCTAAAGAATTTACTGATGGAAAACACTACTCCTCACTCGATGGCTGGTTCTGCCCTTTCTCGCTAGAACAACATAGTTCTTTCTAAGCTGAGTATCTTTATTTGGAAAGCCGATCAATGTCGTCTGCCAACTCTTTCAAAATTTGTCAAAAAGAGTTTTAAGGCTTTCTAGCCTTTTTTGCACAACTTGTTCCTTAGCTTTGGAGGATGAGATCCACTTGTTCTTATGTTGCCCGTTCGCTTTTAAGATCTGGGACAAGATTTCGGCATGGTGGCGGTCTCCGATTAATACATCTTTGGATTAGGGATCTTTTCTTCAACATTTCCCCATGAATGTGAAACCAAAAAAAAAAAAAAAAAGCTATCAAAGGTTTGGGATGCAACCATAAAATTCACGTGTTGGTGCCTATGGAAAAGAATGAATAATCTCAATTTTAATTCCAAGTTGGTTTCGGATGAGACGTATATAAGGAAATTCAAATGCTTAGTTTCTCCTGGATTGGTCTTAGATACGAAAATTTTTCCTTAGTTTGGAATGATTAGATAGATTGCCCTCTGAATAGTTATAGCTACGCAATTTGGGGTACTCTTTCTACGTTTGAAGTACTGTATTGAGACTATTGTATTTTTCAATGTAATAATAATTGTTGTTGTTCAAAAAAATTGCTACTTGAAATATTTTAATTTCTGGACTAAATTGCCATGTTTTAAATATCAAAAGCTTAATCACTCCCCTCTTCTGCACATGTTTTTTTTTTCTTCTTTTCAAAGTGCATTATTATGGCCTGCTCCCCCTTTCCTCTCCTCAGGCAGTAAATACTTTCATTAGGTTGCTTTAAGTAGTGGGGAGGACATAAACAAATGGGAAACTTGGCTTATTTAATGAACAAAAGCTGATATTCTCCACATTAAAAGTGAGCCAATGTAATGTATATTGAGAAATCATAATGATTTAGGCACGTACATTTTAAGAATAAGAGTGATGTGGCATCATCCTAGTCATCCATGTGGCTTCTATATTCAATGGCTGTAGATGTATTAGTTAGTTAGATTCTCATCAAATCCAATGTTAGATTTCCTTGCAGGATGGATAAGGTTCTTTTTCATAGATCGTAATCAAGATTATCACATAATGAAATCTGCAGAATTGCTTTTCCTATCTTTCTATTTTGTTTAACTGTACTTAAATTTTGCCAAAAAAAAAAAAACAATGTTTCTAAAAAGTGATCCAAAGGGGGGCTGCTTTTTTCCTTTTTGAGTTTTTTATTTTTTGTCTGTAAAATGTCTGTCTTAGATCCATTTATATGTAACTTTTGTTATAATCTGTGTAGGAATCATTTCAATAGAGAAATCCCTCACACAATTTTCGAGTTCTTTATTCAATTTATTTAAATAATTTTGTTTCTTTAGTCGATAGGTGATATAAATGCTACTTCCGTCCCTAAATAATACTCATTTTAGGGAAATAATTTGTCTTTAATATTAGTCATTTTAGAATACAAAACATTTATTAAATTTTTCATTCCTACTATTCTTAAATTATTATCCATTCACTTATTTTACAATTGTTACATTCATTGCATTATTGTTGTTCAAATGGTAAATTAGTTTTTATCATCTGAAATCAATTACATTCATCCACTTTCTTAATGTGAATAAAACCCCCAAATTGACTACTATTATTTAGGTATCATGACTACGTAAGATATAATCGGTCTTCCGGTATGTTGCGGGTTTTTAACGAGAAGACTCTGAATTACCTATATAAAGAGAGATTGATTGTTTAACTATTGTCGATGACTATAACTAATTTATTTATAATATATCATTACATTGATCTCGTCGGTCCTCCGATATGAGATTGAAATTAATTTGTTGACCGAAGAACTCATTTATTTATTTTATTTTACGGATTTATAAACAGTATCTTTATTTTCTTTTCAACTTTTAATTATTTTTGTTTCAGAAAAAACCCAAAAATCCTATCTTTTGCTATTTCAAAATGAAATTGATTCATTTATTCTTGTGAAGACGATCATGCATACACTATCTTTCGTAATAAGAAGTACCTAATTCATTTTACTTGTTTGACACCCACTGAATTTCAGCACCAATGCCGAGAAACGATATTAAGAATTTGTATATATTTCTTTGTGATTTGCGTATATCTATCTTTGGTGTGCATGTCAGATTATAACTTTGGAAATTCCATATCTACTCATGATGTTTACATGTGTTTGGAGCTACATTCGTATCTAACAGGGTGACTTTTTGCACATTAAAAATGTTTGGAATGAGCTAGAAAAGGCCTCATAGTGACTTTTTACTTTATTTTTAAATTTATTTGCACCGCTAATTATTCATTCAGTAGACTCTATATTTGCATCAGTGAGCAAGCGCTTGTGAAAGTCGGTCTGAAATAAAACCATTGTCTTTTGGTGCGTTGTGAGCGACGTTGAAAAAAGTCGATTTTAATTTGCTCAGAACCTCTGAAAAGTCGGTTTTTTTCTCGAAACCGACTTTCATAAGGTCGATTCTATTGTGTTGTGCTGGTATAGTGGTCTTGCTTGAGTAAAGCAGCGGTGATGCAAATAATAGCTGCCTTTTTTACGAGAGAGACAAAGAAGAGAGATTTTTCATTCAAAGCGAAAATAAAAATCGAATCATGGATTCACCAGTGAAATACAAAGTCTATACTAGTAGGTTGTATTCGATTCCCCCTCTTGCCCATGTAATTCATTATAGTGCCCAGTAAACTATTTTTCCCCTCAAAAAATAAATTGATGTACTCATGTACATCAATTGATTTATGTATAGATTATTAGCATGTGTTTTGTTCATTTAAATAGTAAAAGACGTTCATTTATTTAAAATAACGAAGATAAGAGTCTTATTTCAACAAACAAAAAAACAAGTTTCTATTCTCCACTTGGTATTTCATTAGGCTTGCTTTTAAGTAGTGGGGAGAATGTGAATAGAAAGGGAATCTTGGCTTATTTTACACACATAAAATATCCGTTGTTATTGGCCAAAGTAATTAATGTATTTATCCCTACCACAAATTTATTTATTTTTGGTCCCTCCTTCCACTATTTTGATCCGTTCTTTGTGGGTTGTTTGCTATATTTCTTTAATAAGTATTTTATATTTGTCTGGTTTATTTAATAGGATTATTAGAAAGTTTTATGATGAAACTCTTTAATATCATATATTGTCTAATGTGTTTTATATGTTAATTATCTACTTCATGCTCAGTTTAAAAACTTTTAGGAGAGATGATAATTGAATATGATATGAAACAGAAGGTCGCGAGTTGAAGCATTCTTTGTCAACATTGTATCGCCATTTATATTGTTGAAGTGTTGAGTCTTTTTGTTCTTGCTTATATTGCTCATATATGTTTTTGCACAGCTTTGTTATAGGTCACACTTGATGGCCGTGCTGAAGTGCTTAAAATGTTAATTATCATACTGGACAAGCCTTAAGATGTTAATTATCATGTTGGCACCGCCTTGTTATAGGCCACACTTGTGGGGGCGTGTTGAAGTATTTAAGATATTAATTATCTACCTATAAATCGGCTTAAGCTTTGGAGATGGTAATTCAACAAATAATGCACAAAGTCCACTTGTCTATGGGGCTCTTTAATATCGTTGTCTAAATAATGCATTATTTAGATCTGCTCGTCTTGCCTATATGATTGCCTATGTATCATTGGAGAAGGACTAGTAGCACCATATGTCGTTTTGTTCTTGTGCATATGGAACTTCTTTTTCTCACTTTCAGGGATTCGGATCGTGATGACGAATAATGATACAATAGAGTCAAATAGCAATGTATATAGGAAAACGATCATAATGATTTCTTCCGATTACGCTTATTCAGGTATATATTGCTTTCCTACCAGAGAACTCATCCAATTATTTTATCTAATTAATACATTTAGTATACTTATTTTCATTTTGTCCTTAGTCATTTTAAATTGAAACTTAAAAATACTATCTTAGCTATCTTTTAAGAAAATAGATCAACGGTTCCGTGTGGAGACGATCCTTACCTAACGTATTCTCACTACATGAAGTAGGTTATTTATATTTGGTGGTTTGACACCCACTAATATAATAAATGTTTGTTTTAAACATAGATTTTGTTATATCTAAGTTACTGGTTCGTTTAGTTATGATAAACTATTAACATGAATATACTTAAACAAGTAATTTGAATAAATGAAAACATGGAATAAAATCTTATATATAAAGAACACAATGCAGGAACATTGCATTTTATTCACATAACATATACTTGATCAAAGTAAAATGCAGAAAAATGTAAATGTGAAAACTTATTTGGTGAAATCGTGAAACATTTGTTTTTAAGACTTTAATACCCGATTATGTGCCAAAGGTTATGGCATAATGAAGTCTCCCAAGATATAACAGTAAGTACCTTCTTTGGGTTGTAGCACTTCAATTAAGAGAAGAAGTCGAATTGATTGGGCTTGTTATCTCTAAACTTGACTTATGAATGCAGGAAATAATTTTGGCAGAGTTTCAGTATGGTATGCATATGCTTTTTTATGTGTCTTTTCATTCATTACTGAGGAATGTTTATAGGTAGAGTATTATTATTTTTGGAAGAGAAACATCCCTTCAAACTGAAGGAATTTTTGAAGGAGATACAATTATGTTCAATTTGAATAGATGCAACTGTAACAGAAGGATAAAATTGTTCAAATTTGGTTGCAAGAGTTAAATTTGAAACTGATGCATTAATCCATTTTCGAATTATTGCTTTGATTCAGATTTAATGTGTTGAGCTGGTACAAAAGAATATATTATCCCAGCCCAAAGCCCAAGTCAATGCACAAGCCGCAACCACAAGCCCGAGCCCAAACCGAACCAGCCGGACGCTTGGCGCACGTATGTTTCTAAACCATCAAAGATCTAGGTCGTCCCTCCTCCATAAAATTCTCTAGCCCGAAGGGGCTTAGCTCTAAGTTCCACACTACTTCATATGTAATAGTTTCACTTGAGCCATCTCTCCAATCTTGAGGCAAATGAATTACACAATATTCATTTAACACTCCCACATATTTTATTCTATCTTTAGGCATTAATTTCTCATTCACCCGATATCAGAATCGAGATTCAAAAGCCTAACATCAATTATTATCTGAGTGGTTTCCAAATATGTTTTTAGCGCCCAGAAATTCAATATGTAAGTCTATCAAAATCGAGCCTAAAATGGAATGTTCGCCACTTACACTTAGACCCATTTTGAGATAAGAATCCATTAAAATTCCAAAAATCCCCCACATGAATGAAAATTAATGCATGTGCTATGAAAACTCTATAGAAAACAAGCGGAGCTCTATTTCATCGGGCGAGGTGGTTTCTTTGCCTTTAACCTTCCCTAGTAGCTAGAATACTATTGAACATACTCATTAAGCGGTGAACTAGGTCTTGAACTACTCAAGCTATGGTGCATGCCTGACAATGATACTACACAATAGACCATGACTTTCTCGAAGTTCTTAGGGTTGTGTCTATTTTGGCCACAGACGACCTTGTTTGAGAAAGTGTTTTAGAGAATTTAGCCTACAAATTCTCACAAAAAGCGGACCCACTTCCACTTACATAGGTGACCTCATATAAAGTATTGCAAATACCCCACTTGTCTTAACCAAGATGTAGGAATAGTTAAAAGCTTATGCTTAACTTGGACCTTGATGAGACAACACTTTTGTTCTAATATAATGGGTGAGTGCTAATTGTCCCGCATTACTTAGTTGTCCCTTATGAACCATAATTTTGGAATCTTCAGTCACTATGGTTGGGTTGCCATTATAAGGGTTCATGTGTAATAGGCTTTAGTCCCATTCCGTTTGTCGAAATTGACATCGATCTTTAGGTAGACATTACATTAAGCGGATCCATAATTTTTACAATAATTTATGAATCCATGGAAATCACATCATTAGAGATCAATTGTTTGATGGTATTATGTCTACGACATATGTGTGATTTAACATTATACATACAACTTTGTGTGCGTCCTATTGCATGGATACTATCACAATATATGTTGATTGGAGGAATTGACTTTGGCCAACATGGAATATCCTCTAAGAAATTTCGAAACCACTATGCTTCTTCTCCAGCTATATCCAATGCAATAAACTCATGTTCGATAATGGATCGAGCTATGCATGTTTGTTTTAAGGATTTCAGGACGATTACACCACCACCAATAGTGAATACATATCCACTTGTGGATTTTGAGTCTTACAATCGGTTATCCAGTTTACATCATAGTATCCTTCCAATCTTGTTTGATATCTTGTATCTTTATGTCTGAGGTTCATTGTAAACTTTAAATACCTTAACATCATGTCAAAGGCTATCCGATGATCAAATGATCCTCACTTAGATTACTAGTATGGTCTAGTAACTTATAATGTACATCAGACTTCCAATCACTTGTGAGTATTCCAATTGCTTCACATGTTCACCTCTATTTTTTACTAAGTGTTACTTAAGTCAATTGGAGTTTTTAGAGGACTCTTGTCAAAAGCATTGAACCTTTCCAGAACAGACTCTAAATAGTGAGTTTGTGACAACACAAATACATCAATTGTTTTTGAGATTTTAATCCCAAGTATAATATTAGCAACTCTTATATCTTTCATCTCTAGGTTTTTGTTTTTTAGATTTTAATCCCAAGTTAACATTAGCAACTCTTATATCTTTCATCTCTAAGTTTTTAATCAACATTTTTTTAGTGTAAACGATAATATCATTACCCATGATTACCATGTCATCCGCATACAAACATACTATCACATAGGCTTTAGGTGTTGTCCTGATGTAAACACACTTATCACATTCATTTATTCTAAAGTCATTTGCCATCATAAGTCCATAAGTGAGCCTATGACAACATAAGTCCATCAGTTGTTTTTGAGATTTTCATCCCAACTATAACATTAGCAACTATATTATATCTTTCATCTCTAAGTTTTTAATTGACCTTTTTTTTGTGTTCACGATAATATCATTATCACTACCCATGATTAGCATTTCATCCATATACAAACATACTGTCACGTAGGCTTTAGGTGTTGTCTTGATGTAGACACACTTAACACATTCATTGATTCTAAAGTCATGTGACAACATAAGTCCATGAGTTGTTTTTTGAGATTTAAATCCCAAGTATAACATTAGCAACTCTTATATATATCATTCATCTCTAATTTTTTAATCAGCATTTTTTTAGTGTTCATGATAATATCATTATCACTACCCATGATTAGCATGTCATCCACATAAAAACATACTATCACGCAGGCTTTAGGTGTTGTCTTGATGTAGACACACTTATCACATTCATTTATTCTAAAGTCATTTTCCACCATAGGTCCATAAGTGAGCATGTGACAACATAAGTCCATCATTTGTTTTTGAGATTTTAATCCCAAGTATAACATTAGCAACTCTTATATCTTTCATCTCTAAGTTTTTAATCAACATTTTTTTGTGTTCATGATAATATCATTATCACTACCCATGATTAGCATTTCATCCACATACAAACATACTATCACATAGGTTTTAGGTGTTGTTTTGTTGTAGACACACTTAACACATTCATTGATTAAAAGTCATGTGACAACATAAGTCCATCAGTTGTTTTTGAGATTTTAATCCCAAGTATAACATTAGCAACTCTTATATCATTCATAACTAAGTTTTAAATCAACATTTGTTTGTGTTCATGATAATATCATTATCACTACCCATGATTAGCCTGTCATCCACATACAAACATACTATCACGTAGGCTTTAGGTGTTGTATTGATGTACACACACTTAACGCGTTCATTGATTCTAAAGTCATTTGTCATCATTGTTTAGTCAACATTCAAGTCAAATTTTGAGCCACAAGGGCCAAGGGCGGCGGCAGGGCCAAGGGCGGCGGCAGGGCCAAGGGCAGCAGCACGCGTGCATGTGTTTTTGAACCATCAAGGATCTAGGTCCTCCTTCCTCCACAAAATTCTCCTCTCCCTTGGGGCTTGCCTCTAACTGCCCCACTAATTTATATATAGTAATTTCACTTGAGCCATTTCTCGAATGTGGGACAAATGAATTACACAATATTCATTTAGCACTGCCACATATTTTACTGTAACTTTAGGCATCAATTTCTCATTCACCCGATATCAGAATCGAGTGATTTAAAAGCCTAATATTTACTATCCTAGTAGTTTCCAAATCTGTCTTTAGCTCCCGGAAATTCAATCATTAAGGTCAATTAAAATCGAGCCTAATATGGATTGTTTGTCACTTATACTTAGACTCATTTTGAGTTAAAAACCCGTTAAAATTTGCACAGATTTTGAAGTCTTTTAGCTATGAAATTTGATTACAGGTTCTAATGATTGTCTTCAGTGTGGAATTTAATTAAGATTTTTATTGTATCTTTTAATGTTCATTTTAACTGTAAAGTGTAGTCTTTGATTAGTTATTCTAATTGTGGATTGTAACTGTTTGATACAACTATAGATTTCAGGTATAATTCTTAATAATAGGTTTTGATTACAACCTAGGTCACTATTATTGCCCATTGTCAAGTAATGTGCCTCATTTCATTACACAAAAGTCACATTTTACTTATTACAACACACAACCCCTCTATTATACCCAAATATAAGGCACACAACCAACTATAAATATCACATCATAACAGTTACCGGTTTATAATTACTCTCTGCGTTCATTTTCAACCGATACAGTTGCTCAAAATATTTCTTTTAATTTTTATTTGATGTATTTTCATTTTCAAGGAATCACTTATTGTCATATTTCTCATCACGCATTTATATATTGTTTGGTGTGTAACTAAAAAGAAGATTGCATTAATAAATTTAAAGCTGTTTTGTCATTTTATCTTTAAAATCAGAACATTAAATCCGCTTTTTTAATATGTATAATTTTGACCACGGCCTCAATTAATAAGTAAGGAAGGGATAACTAGTCAAGACATTTTACTACACATGTTGATATTGAATTAACATTAAACCTGATCAGTGGCGGACCTATGTAGGGCCAAGGGGAGGCAACTGTCCTTCCTTGTTTCAAAAAAAATAACTAATCTATATATATACTAAATATTTTGTTTGCCTACCTTAATTTTTTCATTTGCCTCTTTTTAAAATTTATGTTGCCCCTTATCAGAGATCATGCGTCCGCCACTAAACCTGATGAAATCCACAACATTTCTTCTGGGTCATTACATATAAACTGATAAAATGTTTTGCATTTGATATGTCCTTGTGTTAGGTCGGTGGGTGGTAAAAAAAAGGAGTTATTATTATTGTGCCACGCCAAACCTCTACTGCACTGTGGCTTTATAGTTTGCTTGTGCACCTTAAATGAAAAATCTACCTTTACACCACAATGATTTTAAAACTTATTTCACTCTTTATTTACACCACAATTTCTACCTTTACACCACACTTTATAACTATTTCCACACCAATTTATTTTTATTACCAATTAGTCCCCCTATTTTCACCCACCTTATAACCCCCACATCTACTTACAAACCCCAAATTTTCCCACCATAAACACCTTCTTCATTAAACCCATTTCAAAACAAAACCCTTATTTCCATAATTTATCATCATCTTCTTCATAAATCTTCATCTTCATCCTCATCATTTTTTTTTCATCATATATTCATCTCCATTAAAAACCCAAATCTTCACCTTCAAACCCACCTTCAAACCCAAATCTTCATTTTCATAACAAACCCACCTTCAAAGTTTTTTCTTCTTTTCATCTTTAAATCATCTTCATCTTCATCTTCATCTTCTTCATATTTTCCCTTTTTTTTTATCTCATAACCATATCTATACCAAAAAAATCAATAGCACCACAAAAAAAAAGCTTCTTTGACGATCTATAACCATTTTCAATGGATGAAGGCAATGAATCAAAATCACACATTGGAGAAATTAGAATTCAAACACCATGGATGAAAAATACTTTTCAACTCAATAACTTACTTCATGTTATTTTCCTTAGATTAACATGTCAAAATGCAATAATGTACATGAAATTAGGATATTAAACTCTCATGTTGTGTTTGGTGAATGAATTTTGACAAAGTTTAAGCCTTTTGTATCATTAGATCTCGCCCAGGTCGATGCAACCTTACCAGGGTCGAGTCTGAGAGATGCAACCTTGGTAAAAATCGCATCTCCCATGCAAGATGCAACCTTCCCAAGGTCGAAATTTGGCCATTTTACTGCGTTTTGAGATGCAACCTTGACAAAGTTGCATCTAAAAACTCATCTAAACATCATGAAATTTTGTGTAATTGATTGTCTAACACCTATAACACGTAAAATACAATTGTTGAGGTTTATATTGATGTATAAGAGAGGTATTTGATCATGCAAAATAAACAAAAATATATAAGTAACAAGAATGAGATCGATACCAAATTCCATCAAACAAACATTAAAATCGATAGTTTTAGTCAAGCCATGTTCCATACACATTAGTCTAAACACACGATAGTAGTTTCAAATTAAAATCAAACATTGAAATCGATAGTTGTCTCCAACCCATGTCTCGAAATAGAAAGGAAACATACGATATTTGTCTCAAAATATGCAAAACGATCGATAATCATAGTTATACTCGTCGACCAAGATCTAAGAGGTAATCGTATTCACATTCTTCTTCATCTTTGTCTTCTTCATGTTTTTCTTCATCATTCATATCATCGCTCCTCCGTTCACCACTTGCTTCTTCTTTTCTTTACGTCGCTCCTCCTTGACTTATCTCTTCATCTATCTCTTCGTCAACGCCTTCACTTTCATTATCTTCGTCTTCACTACTCATCTCCACCAATATCTTTTCCTTGAGTTCTTTTCTTTTCCAATTTCTTTCTTCTTATTACATTATCTTCATTACCGATTTTATCCCTCAATTCAAGTAATAACGATTTTCTTTCCACGCGTTTATCCCCTTATTCTTCCACCCGTGTGCTTGTTTTTCCTCTTACATAAGGCGATCATTGCTTGCGTTTTCTTGAACACTCATCATCTGTGATATTTTTGCTTTGGCCTTTGTCACAGCCATCTACACATAGAAAATTAAACACAAGTTCATGATCATTTTCCATTCAAACAAACACACGATCGATCATTAATCTATACACATCCCAACAAAACACAAGCCGATAACCCCTCATCCCTTGAATATCACATACGTACAAGAATAATCACTACAGCGTGTGTTATGATGAAAGATGATTGTCCACTTACCTCCTATGATCAATCCGTGGAAGGAAGAAGCCCCACAAAGTGTCGGAAGAAGTGAGCATTGCATGGCTACAATTTGTTTGGAGAAAGGGTTGACAAGGGAGAGAGATTGTTATATCCTAATGGTCGCTCTGCGAGTCACGTTGGCGTCAAAGATTGATGAATATCGGATCTAGGCATTATTTTATTTTCATTTTGCCAATTTCACTTTTGCTCCACCATCCTTTTGAACTATGTTGTTGGTGGAAGTTCATTTTGTAAACAAAGCTCACTTTTGTATTTTCTCTTGGATCGTTATTTTCATCTTTAAATACGGCTCGTCATCGTTTGAAACTTAGTTTATAAGCGGAATCGCGTTTGAAGCGAGTTAAGTAAATGTTTGAGCTTTAAAAAAGGAAAGCGAGGAGAATCGACCCCGCGAGGTCGAAACAAGTAAACGACCCGTTGAGGTCGAAACCAGGGAGAATCGACCTATTGAGGTCGAAAACAACTCTGTTCGGAGAATCGACTTCACGTAAAGTCGTATCTACCTAGGATCGACACCAGGGGTCGAATGTCAACACCCATTTTTTTCAACACACGTGTAAAGCTCAATTCTTTGTTTACAATCGACATCATCAAAGTAGTTTCTTGCTTCTATCATCTTTATACATTCATAACATAACTCACAAACTATATGCATCAACAAAATTACTACTTGTGCATAATCCATTCTCATAAGCATTTTATCGAACACTTGGTAGGCATATAAAATAACTTGAAGAAACCTAACAATGGCTATCAAAATATGTTAAATGAAAGATGATAAACACTATATAAGCGTATACATACCTTGTTTAACACCTTTGAAGCAATGGAAATTGATCTTATAGTTGTTGATTGGTGAAGATGAAAGTATGAAATTAAAATGGGTTGTTGTTGATTGGTGATGATGGAAGATGAAAATGAGTTGTTGTTCTTGTCGATAAGTTTACTTTGATATCAATGAATTTTGTGGGAAATAAAAGAAGGAAGTTGGGAAGAAGATGAATGGGTTTTTAAGAAATAAAGAAGAGAAATTGGAGAAGAAGATGGAAGAGGGGGTGGGTTTGTGTGAGAAATGTAAAAAAATAAGTTGTGGAAGAAGATGAAATGATGGGTTTTTAAAAATGGAAAAGAAGATGATGGACAAGAAGATGGGAAGAATTGAGGAAATGAGTAGTTTTGTTTGAGAATTGAGGGGATTGGGGGGAGCGATTTTTGATAAGATTTGGGGGTGTTTTGTATTTTTAAAAGTTTAGGATATATATATAATTATTTAAATCTGGAAATAGTAAAAATATATTGGCAAAAATGATGTTTTTATTCAAGTTGTGAAAAGTGATTGTGGTGTAGTGGTAGATTTTTAATTATTAAAATAATAGGTGTGGTGTAAGTGGTAAATGGCGTATTTTTAAGTAAAATTGTGGTGTAAAAGGTAGGTTGAGTGTGGTCACAAATAATATTTCCAGGAAAAATACTACGTCGACCACTTAGCATTTTGTTCACGAGATAAACTAAACAAGGAAGTAGGAACATGTTTTTTTTTTTTTTTCTTTTTTTTCTATTTGGTATTAGCATCAGTTAAATGTCACTTAAAATATAGATTTATTGCCTAATGTTTTGACCAGGGGAATATAGTGGCGCAGACGAAATTCTAGTTGTAATTGCCACGAAGGTAGCCGATGGTATGAATTACAGTTGTGGCGATTAGTTATGTAATTCGTTAATGCCTATATATCGTTCCCCTTTGACTATTGATATTTAGACTTAGGTAGGAGGAAACTGCTACATTCACGAAACAATTAAATCGGAAACATTACCGACACATCATCATCACCATTCAATTTTTTTCCTTGGTTGCATCCAGCCAATCAATGGCCTGGATTCATTTTGATGTAGTATTGCTGTGAAAACATTCGGGGGACACATAGTATTTGCGTAGGGACGGACCAATGAATTTGTTTTAGTGATGTCGTAGATCTAAATTTATATTTCCTATCTAAAGAATTTGTTCTAGTGATGAATGTCACTGGAGCCTATAAATTTTATTTTTTTAATAATAAACGACGTTTTTAACAATAGCTACATCGTTTTAATCTTAAAAAATTATCGGATCTCATGGGTCGCATTACCCAACCCCTGTACAACGTAGATCCGCCCTTGGTCAACACTTTAGAAGGGTTTTAGTATTCTACGTTATAGTGATATTTGTCCTGTTTTGTTTGTGGATATAATTGATCACAAGATCGAATCACGTAAAATTTGGAGTCTTTCGTCTGAGTTATGTTTTTCTTCTCATTCATTGTATTTTATTATTGTCTGTAAGATTTATAACTCGGAGTTCGATCCTAACATCGTTGAATTAGTTTTCTGCCGAGCAGCAAAACTTTTGGAAGATGTGTTAATTTAACATAATATCGATCCTGAAAAGAAAAACATCATATCGGAAAAATCAAGTGTTGGTTTTACTATAAAAAAAAATATAATAAGAACATCTTGTAATACGTGTTAAAGTATATATATAGCATTATAATTATCTACCTCACGGTTAATTATCTTGTCAAATATTATCAGTTATTGTCAACAACAAAAAAGAAGCGGTTATTCTCCATCATGATGTTAATTATAAGGGTTTATGAAAATAATTACAAATGAAAAATCTATTAAAATTTTAATATCCAAATAGCAGCATCGTAAATGACTTTTCGAAACATGATAATGGCAACACTTTTGAGCGCATATTTTTCAATTTCGTTTTTCTTTGTATTTCAGTTTTCTTTGATATAAGCGTTGAAATACATTATTTTCAACCTTGATTTTAATTTGACGAATAATATGTCATATTTAATTCATATGTTTCTTATTAATAAACGATTGGCGATCTTTAAAATCGTTCTGCCAATGAAATTGGGTCAAGCACCGGGTAATTGGGCTTTGTGATGATAACCCGATTACATGGCTGGTGGATTTAGTGATTCATTAAAGCTGAGCCAAATGCGGAATACCTAGATGATTTTGGATCGTCTTTATTAACGTAGTTCACCAGATTGATGATGATCGCTTTTATTGGCTCCGTCGCGGGAGTGAATGATGAGTTGCATTTGACCAAGAAATGGCCAAGATCATTGAGCAACTTCGCTGATCATGCCATAAAGACCAAATCGTGGGGCCAATTATTGTGGCAGTTGTTGGAATAATTATATTATTTCAAAAGTTTATTGTGATATTTTTAATGTGTTGGAAAATTAATTTAGTCATGTGATATTTTAACAGTGTGTGAAATTTATTATACATCTGTTAATTGTAATTTAATGTTTTAATATTAATTTTCTAATGATATATATATATATATATATATATATATATATATATATATATATATATATATATATATATATATATATATCCTTCTGTTTTGACTCCTTCAAAGATGCATTGCTGCATTATCCTACTAGCCTCTATTTTCGGCTGATGTAGTTAAGATTCGCTGATTTAATGGGGCATCATTTTATGTTGCCTGCTAGCAGATGAAAAAAAAAAAAACTCAAGAAAAACAGAAGCACTGAGTTTATATTCTTATACTTTGTAGAATACCTTTTGCTGGGTTTATACATACATAATAATGCTATCATTGATTCCTGGTTCCTTTTCAATAAAACGAAGACTGTGTTTTATCCTAGTGGAGCATTTCAATTTGTCGAAATAAGTCGCTGGGACGATGTTTATTGACACGTCTCGAGTATTTTGTTCGGTTGATTATTATATTTGATCAACGAGGAAGATCGGCACCGTTCGCGCTTTGCATTGGAGATTATCGTGTCGGTGATTTTTACGGAGATCGTTACATGTTCTATAATCGATTATGAAGACCGTTATTTGTTCGAGTCTAAACTATCAAGATCGTTACTTGTTCGATGATCCATTACGGAGGGTATTACGTGTCCATGACATCACTCGAAGCCGGATATTACTTGGCGATTACCGTCGAGAGATATGATCTTCTAAATGGCGGATTGCCCGCCTCCAACACTTGAGGTCGATGGCGATGACATGCCCCGAGCTTAGGGTTTTGAACCAAGATTAACCTACATCATGTCGGTTAAGCGAAGTGGAAGATCTTGCATACCTAACTAAGTGTTCTTTCTTTAAGTTGTCTGAAATGTAGGGAATGTTGTTGGGCTGAACTCCTTTGGCCCATGATATTGAGAAGATCAAAATACCCGATATGTGTCGCGTGTATGGCGTGGTGATCTTCGCGTCAAAGACCATGACCTAAGCTGGAGCAAAGGTCGTAGGGTTTGCCATTTTAGGGATTATGATGCTTTTATTACAAATAGAGATTCAGTAAGCCCAAAGATAAATGGTGATTAGTCTTTGTAAAATAAAGAATATTTTTAAAGTAACTTGTGCAAGTGCTCTTATAACCAACGATTCTAATTATAGTGTGACTCATATCAATTAATGGATATTATACATGCTAATCGATGGTGAGATCGTTTATAGTGATACGTGTTGTAACACATTTTATTATACACGTGTCATTTTCCCAAAGAATTGTTGTTTTCTTAAAAAAGAAGAGAATGTACCCCTCTGTTCTTATTTATGCCTCTGGAGCTGGATTGCTTTTCTTATAATTAGCTAGCTAAAATATTGTAACTGAAATAGAAAATGAATGTTTTAAAGCTTTAAATACATAGTAACTATTGAAGTTGCTCTAACAAATTGCAACACTTTATCTTATAATATACATGAAATTTTATCGAATAATCCTTTATAAAAAAGTTATACCAAATGAATGTACTATGTTCATTTATTTATACGTTATTTCAAATAAATGAACTACCCTTATCCATATACACACTTCTAATATTTGCAATACCTTAAAAGTGATTAAAATTTATCATCTTACATCAATGCACCATCCAACTTATTTGGTTGGGCTTAGCCCAAACCAATCAAATGGGTATGAGATAGGCCCACCTTAGCACCATATCTACATATCATTTCTTATCGACCACAGCGCGTATTTAATATTTACTGACTTTTTTTCTATTTACTTCCATTGTATGTGTGTATTTTTTTTTTATTTTTGCCACACTATGAGCGAAAGTGTCATTGGCGTTCATTTTAAAAATAACGTTTTTATAGTACATATAATATCAGTTGTAGTGGCGTTATTTGCACTAAAAGCGATTGTGGTGCGAAAGTAATTTAAAAGATATCAGAATAAAGCGTGGTGATGACGATAAATTTATGATGAGCGATAAAGCGCCACTATATATATAGTCAAGCCGAAGTAAGGTCTTTTCTATGTCCAGAATGAATTGGCCCACGATACAACTCACTAATTAATTTCTTTTCTATTTTTTCTGGAAAATATCATCTATTTCAATATTGATAAGGAAAATGTTACTTGGATGATCAAATGATCACAACAAAGTGTCATGAACAAATGTATCTGTAATTTGATAATTATTGGACTCATATATAAATTCTCTCTTCCGATTCAGTTTTATTAGTCTTGTTTGACTTTTTACACCGCAGCGAAGAAAGTGTAAAAATCTTTGAATCTCATTAAATGATCAAATATTTTTACATTTATGACAAAAGTATTACTAAAAGACAAATGTAAAAATATTGGATCGTTTAATGAGATTCAACATTCTCTCTACACTCATCTAAATCTCTTTGAAAAATCAAGCGGAATTTAATAAAATGGGACGGAGGAGTAGTAGGTTTCATACCATTATAAATGGTATAAAAGTATATTAATGAAACTATCATTACTTTATTGATAGATGATGAGGAGTAATAAAGATAGGGTGTTTTAAAAACACGCCACATTGAATTAATTTGTGACATCATAAAATTTTGTAAAAAAATAGAAATACATACATGACACGACACCACAGCCGTTCGTTGCTCGATCGTAAATCTTGTGGTATCATGTTTGGAAAAAAAAATACTTGGTTAAATTTAGCATTATTTTCTTTTACCACCTTACCACACGAGAGAGAAGTCGACTTTTAAAAGATGATTACAGTGAGAATTGGTTTTGAAAATGTCGATATTAAAATCTGCACTTCAAATATCAATGATCACCTAAAGATGAGGTGAAGTTAATATAGTTAACAAAATTGTTGTGTCAAAGTAAAAAATGATATTGTAATTAAATGTATGCTGCCATTCAATGCTCTAAAATCCTGAAAATATTATAGGTGAAGTTATATATATATGGCTTAAAGCTTGAGATATTCGAGAATCAGTAATGAGGCTAAATCTAAAGTTCGATCAGTCAGTATGATATGACTTTTATTCAAAAAGTATGACCGGACCCAGAGCTGTTTAAGTGATATGATATGATGTCATCAATTTGGATGTCAAAATAAATTCAGTTTAGAAAAGAGACATGTATTTATCAATTGGTCTCTGACAAAAAACCACTAAGCACCCGTAAGGCGCTCGAAGAGCCTGAAGACCTTCTTCTAGTCCGGGATGGTGATTAGGCGAAAAAATCACTAAGCACCTCCATAAGCGCTCATAGAGCCTGAATGCCTTCCCTAGTCCAGGATGGTGAAAGAAACCGAAACCTTCAAACTCATGTTTAACCAAAGAAAAGGCTCTTCGTGACTTGATGATCTATAAATATGCAGGTGACACAGCGTAATGATCAACGTCTTTAGAGGCATAGTTTAGAAGTAAAACAACGAGGCGTTGTAGTGTCGATCTTGCGCTTTGAGTTGAGTATGAGAATTGAATACACTGAATCGACTTTTACAAGGAAAAAAAAAACCAGAAAGTCTTAAATCTGACTTTTCATTCACAGAAATGTTGTTAAATAATTCAAAAGCTACCAGCAAAGGGAGAATATGCAGGAAGTTATATCTTAGGGAATGTGAAGGGGCAGCAAATAGACTAAATTACCCTCAGCTAAGATAAATCTTTCAAAGGAGAGGAAACAATCACCATTGTGTCAAAAGACTAAACTACCCTCAACTAAAAATAGGAGAGGAATCCCTATTGTTGTCAAAAGACTAAAATACCCTCAACCAGAATAACACCATTGTAGTAGTCTAAGGATCATCAGGTTTCAAGTCCCACGGTGACTTTCTTTTCCTAAGATTCTCCTCGGTTTTACGCAACAGAAATAACCTAGAAATTTCCCCTGCAGGTGTCAGTTCTAACAGTTCTTGAGGTTCCTCTTCGTCTTCATCGTAAATCGGCGATCCAACCATAACACTGACCCTCTGCGACGGATCACAACTGCCTTTTCAGATACCGGAGAAGGTAACATGAATCTTGTCTTATCAGTATCTTCAGCTGCTTCATTCATAAGTTGATATTGACCATTAAGCCCTTCACCTTCAGCAACTTCTGCAATTAAAATGTTGTCAAAATCGAAATCCGGACAACACAGCAACAACAGAAAAACTACTTTTAAAGTAGTTTTGCTTAACATTTTTGTATTGTAATCCTCAATGTATCATATTTGCACTTTTAAATTTTCATCAATGCATGTGCCAAGTTTCTATTGGTTGGAGTTTGTTATACTTTCTATGCTTGGTTGTTTGGCAAGTGACATTTTGGATTAAAGATATAAACAAATTCATAAATGAGGTGTTAAAATGCAAGATAAAATATTAGGGATAGATCATAAAATTCATGAAACAAAAGGGATCAAAGTGTCATTATCCCTTTATCCAAAATCACTGAGAAGGGATATTTTTGTGACAATCAACAGAGACAAATATAAGCAGCAATAAACAAAAATAATTTTGATGCTGGTTGTTTACCACATCACACTCTGAAAATGTAAACAAAAAAAAAAAAAAATTACAGATGAGTAGGAGTAAAAAGCAAGAAACAATGGAGATAGAAATGCAAAAACTGTGAAAAAGGTATAAACAATGAAAAAATTGTACCCCTGGAGCAAATATAACAAAGTATATCACATGCTCTCTGCAATCTTTGGATTCATATGTGTTCCCAAGGAAAAAAGGTTATATAAACTATTATTATGTGCAAGGGCAGTCCCTAAAATAAAGCCTAAAGACACTTTAGGCCCTTTTTGTTTCACGATTCTATCTCCGATGTTTCATCTTGACACTTGTACACATTTGTCTATGCAATTCTTTACATTTTCTGTCCACTTTTGCCACGTGTCAAAGTTCTTATTCATTAAGACATTTCGTACCTTCGATGTTAGGACCAAAAGTATATTTATCCGCCTCACCGGAAATAGCAAGAGCATGTTCAGTAGGTGTTTCATCTTGCAGAGACTCATCCTGAGATAAAAACCAAATGACTAGCTTAGAAAGTTTATAACTATTTTATAATGGATCAAAGTGTACCAACTCAGCATTAATTTACTAAAGTTACATTAGACAAGCCATATACACCAGCAGCAATCTTGCTTCAATATATCCCACGTGCGATAAGTGGGAGAAACATTACCAAGATATAAAGTTGAAACAAAATGGACTTAAAAACTTAGGTTAACAATTTTAGACCAAACAAGGACGATGAGACTAAATAGTTACTGGATCCATTATGGCTTAACTTGTGCCATTAGGCCCAAGTTCTAGGGAGTTACACCTTCAGACTAGCTATAAAGATGTCTACAATGCTAAACAGATGGGGAGGGGGGAGGGGTGGGGTGGTGGGGCTTTTGATCTAGGACAAAGGGAGTATTAAATATAGGGCATATATGATATATGTCAATATAATACCAAAACACAACACATTTACCAGAGTTTTTTAATTAGTGTGAAAGTAAAACAGTGGCACTTTTTAAGGGACGGAAGTAGTAAAGTCTTCTTGAAATACCAATGGAGCAATAACCAAGTCAATTCATGATACTATGAGAGAAAGCAACAAAAAGTAAGCCACTGAATTGACATATGTGATAACTTTTTAGAAGAGATAGTTTTTTTGGAAAACTTGAAGCTTTTATTGATAATGTTAGGATAGTTCTGTGTTTTTAAATAAAAATTTAAGGGCCCACATTATATATTCAAATCTGATTGGTTAGAAAGCAACAAGTCAAACTAAGTTACATTGGACAAGCCATATACACAAGCAATCTACCTTCAAGATACCAAAGAAAGCATCTTTTGTAATATCCCACTTTTTCGAAAAGTGGAAGAAATGTTCTGGAGATATAAGGTTGAGACATAATGAACTTGTGCTTGGGTTAATCATTTTAGGCCAAACGAGGGCGATGGGCTTAAGTAGTTATTGGATTCATTATTGCTCAAGTAGGCCTAAGTTCTAGGCGTATTACAAATTCAGACTAGTAGTTTATATAGATATATACATTGTTAAACAGAGGTGGAAGGGAGGGGAAACCTTTGCTCTTGAGTCTTGTCCTATTTTCCTGTTTTCGTCGTTCTGACCGCTAAAGCTTTTAGGTTAGTTTTAACATGGTCTTGGAGTACGAGGTTAGGGGTTCATACCCCACTACTGCGTCATGAATTACTCTTCGCTGTAACAGCTAAAGCTCTTAAATTTACATGGTATTAGAGCACGAGGTTAAGGGTTTATACCCCTATTTCTGCCCCATATATTAATGAATAGAATAAAGTGCAGAACAAAGTTGATAAGAAACTTTACTTTGTAAATTGCGGTTAAAAGCATATACACCAATCTTGCTTCAAGATAAAACATTCCCCCAACCCCACCCCCCACCCCACCCCTGTTTTCCTTATTGCACAACCAAGTCAATTTTATGAAACTATGAGAGAAACCAACAAAAAGTAATCCACTGAATTGACATATGTTGAACAGATTACTAACAGAAAATGCAGGACACGATATAACAAAGCCGAAAATGATACATGCACAACTCCAGACATAAAACTTTAACACAGATGTCATCTACATCTGTTAGTTAGTGAAACTCAATAACCCGATCGACCGGTTTTACATGATATAGTAACTCAATAAGTTGCATACTATTCTCTTAACTATTAATAGAAGGTGGACTTATTATGTGGGAGATACAAAAATGAATACATAGAGAACTGCACAAACAACATAGAGAACTGCCCATTTAGCTTTTGATTTTGTCTCACATACCAACACAACATTTAACATTATGTTTCCTATTTCATCCCTATTATTCACCCAAATCAATTCATTAAATGTTGTCTTTTGGTATTTCAACGTGTAAAATTCATTTACCGATCAAGGGTATTTTGGTCCTTGAATACTTTAAAGTAGTTCTTCAATTAGTTGCCTTAATATCCACGCCTAAGGATGAAATACCTCATAATTTGGGATAGAGGGTGTATTTGTGTTTCACGAATTTTGCAATTCCATTCCTAATGTTTTATCTTTTAGCATTTTAAGCTCTAATCTGTGAATTTTTTTACATTTTCAATTGTGTCAAACAACCAGAAAGGTAAGACATGTTTCAACAACAGAAACTCAACATGTAGCAAAACAAATAGACTCAAAAGGTTGGGGGGATGCATAAATAAGGGGTTAAAGTGTAAATATGAAACGTCGAACATAGAATAAGCATTGTGAAACAAAATAGATCAAAATGTCGTACTCCCAAAATGAAATGCACCTTATTTCCAGCTCCATAAGAACCTCCATGATCGTTCATTTCTGGATACTCGAGAATCTTTTCAACAAGAAGTGCATAATTGTTCAACTCTAAGAAAAACCAAGCTCCATCCTCTTTGTACTGTATCCCCCCATCCCCCAACAAAATAAACACCAACATCCATTAATTTCAAAAACATTTCCCAAAAGAAATGGTTAAAAACAGGGAAAATTCATGAAATGAAACAGAGAACGTTAGGAAGGAGTACCTCCGCAAGGAGTTCAGATGCAGCTTTTCTAACCACTTTTTCATCAAATCCCCACCCTTTTTTCGCCAAATGTTCCACAGCAACCTCCATTCTCGCATCTCCAAGTTTATACTAAAATAAAAAAAAACCCACAAAAATAAACGGATGAAAAAACCCACAAAAAATCAGTATCTAAACCTAAAAAAAAGCGTGAAGTGAGCAAAAAGGTGTACCTTTCTTGGTCGTCCTCGTGGTGCCATTGTTGTCAAAGAATAAAGGTCTGAACTTTCTACAGAAAAAAAAAGGTGGTGGGAGTGAAAACGGTCTTCTTGTGTGAACAAGAAAGTGGAAATAAGAGATTTGGTATATGGGGTTTTGAAGAAAATGGTCGAAAACGAAATGCGCGTTAGCAATGAAACAGAAATGCAGAGGACACATGGTACTGCTCGCTACTCAGAACTCAGAAGAGAGAAGTGATCGTTTGCAGTAGTACGTTTGCAGGACTAAAACAAAACAATCATGTAACAGAAAAAGGAAATGCAAGAGACCTTTTTTTTCCTTTCTGTTTTTATGAAGTACTGTTAATTTGTGAGTCTGTGACACAATGATTATCGGTATACCAAATTTTTATACCTTTGAATATGGAAATATATTGTAAATAGTGTTTTAGTTTTTTATTTTTGCTCCGGTTGCAATTTTAGATGGAAACTTGGATTTGTTTTGAAGTTTTAGTAGGGTGGCAAAATTCTAGCTGGATTTTTGTAATCTGAGAAAAAAATTGGATTTTACCATGAAAATTATAAAATTCGTCATTTAAGCCAACCAAAAAAAAAAAAGATTTAATCTTTTAATTAAGCAAAGGTATGAGTTGAATTTCGCAATTGTTTCTCGATTTTTGTCTTGTCAACGCCATGTGGAGGCATTTTCGGTACTTGAATGCATGTCCCATCAGTTCGGTACGTAAGTTTGGTTGTAATAGCAATAACACTTTAGGGAATTCTGAATTTTGCATGTTCCATCAATTTGGTTCGAACACAATTTATGTCTGAATTGCAAATCCACAAAACAATTAATCGATATGAGCCTCGAAATCTTTCTTCTGTGCTTGATTCCACTGATAGAATCCTAAATTAGAACCTAGAGTTCTATTACGTTAAAAAATAGTGTATTTGTTTGATTGAATCCTAATTAGAACCTAGAGTCCTGTTACGTTAAAAATAGTGGATGTATTTGATATATGATAGATTAATTGTTTGAATCACAATAGTGAATTTGTTTGATTCAATCCTAATTAGAACCTACAGAGTCACTATTAGGTTAAAAATAGTGGATGTATTTGATATAGGATAGATTAGTTGTTTCAATCTATTATCTTAAAAATAGTGGATTTGTTTGATTTAACCAAAAGAAAAAGAAAAAAAAAAAGCAAAAATAGTGGATTTGTTTGAATATGTAGGATAGATTCCATTGTTTGAATCATATTACGCTAAAAATAGTGGATTTGTCTGAATATGTAGTCACACAACATAATGATCATGTCTCCATGACCACGAGCATAAAGTTTAATGGTAAAATAGCAAGGCCTTGTAATGTCTGTTTTGTCTATGAGTTGAATAGACATTTTTCAAAAAAGGAAAAAAAGAAAAAAACAAGTTTTAAATCTGACTTTTCATTCACAGAGATGTTGTTAAATATTTCAAAAGCTAACAGCAAAGGGAGAATATGAGGTTATATCTTAGGGAATGTGCAGGGCCTAAAAAGACCAAACTACCCTCAACTAAAATAATTCTTTCAAAAGAGGAGGGAAACAATCACCATTGAGTCAAAAGCCTAAACTACCCTCAACTAAAATAGGAGAGGAATCTCCACTGTAGTCAAAAGACTAAAGTGCCCTCAACCAAAATAACACCATTGTAGTCTAAGGATCATCAGGTTTCAAGTCCCACAGTGACTTTCTTTTCCTAAGTTTCTCCTCGGTTTTAGCAACCGAAATAACCCTAGAAATTTCCCCTGCAGGTGTCAGTTCTAACAGTTCTTGAGGTTCGTCTTCATCTTTGTCGTCGTCGACGATCCAACCGTAACATGGCCTACGCGGGCGGATAACGACCGCCTTTTCTGATACTGGAGAAGGTACAATGAATCTTGCCCCATCAGTATCTTCAGCTGCTTCATTCATAAGTTGATATCGACCATTAAGCTCTTCACCTTCTGCAACTTCTGCAATTAGAATGTTGTCAAAATCGAAATCAGGACAACTCAGCATTAACAACAAAAAAACTACTTTTAAAGTTGTTTTGTTTCATGATTTTGTATTGTAATCCTTAATGGTTCATCTTTGCACTTTTAACTTTTCATGAATGCATTTCTATTGGTTGGAGTTTGTTATACATTCTATGTTGTTTGGCACGTGACATTTTGGATTAAAGATATAAGCAAATTCATAAATGAGGTGTTAAGTGCAAAGATAAAATAATAGGGATAAATATGCAAAATTCTTGAAACAAAAGGGACCAAAGTGTCATTATCCCTCTATCCAAAATCACTGAGTAAGGGTAAAAAGCAAGAAACAATGGGGAAAGAAATGCAAAAACCGTGAAACAAAAGAACGAAATATCCCCCGTAAAACCAAAAACAAAAAAACAAGAATATGTACCTGCGGTATCATCTTGTGTTTCATTCTCTGCGGTTGCAGCAGGCGACCCTCCAGAAATAGCAAGAGCCTGTTCGTGAGGCGTTTCTTCTTGCGTATTAGGTGACTCCTCGGGAATTCCAAGAGCTTGTTCGTTAGGCGTTTCATCTTGCATCGTAGACTCATCCTGTGATCAAAATTGAATGAATATCTCAAAAAGTTCATAACAACTATTTCAAGATGATCAGCATTTACTCCTATTCTTCACCAATTATAAATAAAAATTTAAGGGTCCACATGATATTCTCAAATCTGATTGGTTAGAAAGCAACAAGTCAAACTAAATTACATTGGACAAACCATATACACAAGCAATCTACCTTCAAGATACCAAAGAAAGCATATTTTGTAATATCCCACTTTGGAAAAGTGGAAGAAATGTTACGAAGATATAATGTTGAGACATAATGAACTTGGTAACTTGGGTTAATCATTTTAGGCCAAACGAGGACGATGTACTTAAGTTGTTACTGGATTCATTATTGCTCAAGTAACGCCGTTAGGCCTAAGTTCTAGGGCGTTACAGATTCAGACTCGTAGTTTATATACAATGTTAAACAGAGGGGGAAGAGAGGGGGAACCCTTGCTCTTGAGTCTTGTCCTGTTTTCCTGTTTTCTTCGCTCTGACAGCTAAAGCTTTTAGGTTACTTTTAACATGGTATTAGAGTACGAGGTTAGGGGTTCATACCCCACTACTGCGTCATTTATTAAACAAACAAACAAACATTATTAGAAAAGGATCAATAGAACAAAGTGCAGAACAAAGTTGATAAGAAACTCAGTTTTGTATATTGCAGTAAAAAGCATATACATGAAATAATCATGCTTCAAGATAAAACATTCCACCCCCCATCCAACCCCACCCCTGTTTACCCTGTTGCACAAAGACATTGGCAACAATCAAGTCAATTCATGATACTATAAGAGATACCAACAAGAAGTACACCACTGTATTGACAAATGTTGAAAAGATTACTAACAGAAAATGCAGGACACAATATACCAAAGCCGAAAATGATACATACATAGCTCCAGACACAAAACATTATCGCAACCATCATCTACATCCGTTAGTTAGTGAAACTCAATAATCAATTGACGGATTTAGATGATAGGGTAACTCATTAACACAGGGTGGACTAATTATGTGAGAGATACAAAAATGGGACACTAAAAAGTAAAAACAAAAAGGATCAGTTACTTTTAGTCCCTTTTGTTTCATGGAATGTGTAGTTTCATCCTCAATGTTTTGTCTTTGCTTTTCAACCCCTCGTTTATGAACTTTGTTTTACATTTTCAGTTCAAAGAGACATGTGTTAAGATAGCTAACATGGAGCAGATAGATTCAAATAACAAAGTATAACATGGTGAACAGCCCAAAACAACATGAAGCATTCAACAAATGTTAAGATACGAGACACTAAAAACTTTAGCTACTTTTAGTCCATTTTGTTTCACATAATTTGCATTTTCATCCTCAGTTATGAACTTCATTTTACGTTTCGTTTTTTAGTTCAAAATGACAGATGTTAAGATAACTAACATGGAGCAGATAACAGGTGGAACTCCCCAAACAACATGAAGCATTCAACAGATGTAAAGATATGAGACACTAAAACCTAAAAGGAAAAAAGTTGCTTTTAGTCCGTTTTGTTTCACAGAATTCGCACTTTCATCCTCAATGTTTCATCTTTGCATTTTAACCCCTCTTCTATGAACTCTTTCTTACATTTCCAGTTCAAGGTAACACATGTCAAACAACGAAATATATGATATGCTTCCGACCAATAGAAACTCCTATCAAAAATGGACTAACAAGGTAAAAGCAGCGTAGATGGAAGGTTAAAGTATAAATATGAAACGTTAAAGATAAAATTACAAATATCGTGAAACAAAGGAGACCAAAACGTAATCCGAAGACAAAATGTACCTTATTTCCAGCTGCAGAAGAACCTTCAAGATCATTACTTTCTTGATACTCCAAAATCCCTTTAACAAGTAAATCATAATTGTTCTCCTCAATGAAACTCCAAGCAGCATCGCCCACATCATACTGTTTTCCCACAAAATAAACAACACAAGATTCAAACATATTTTCAAGCAAATTTTTAAAAGAAAAAAGAAAAACTATTAAACGAGGGAAAAATCAGGAAATAAAAAACAGAGTAGGTAGTACCTCCTGAAGGAGTTGTCCAGCAACTTTTCTAACAATTTTTTCATCAAATAACCAGTCTCTTTTTGCTAAATGATCCACTGCTACCTCCATTCTTGCATCTCCAAGTGTATACTGAAAATAAAACCCCATAAAAACAAGAACAAAAATCGGGGGAAAAAAACCCGCAAAAAATCAGTATCAAACACACAAAATAGGAACAAAAAGTTGAACCCTTCTGGGTCTTCTTCGGGGCGCCATTGATGAAGCTTGAAAGTTGCTGTTCCTTGTGATCCAGAAAGTGCAGGATTTTGGTTAATGGGTTTTTCTTGCTGTATTCAGCTTTTTTTCCCCCCCACTTTTTTATGGTCTGCAAGGCGATGTAAACCCTCTGATTTTGTTCTGTCAATATGAATAAAGATCGTCCTTGATGCAAATAAAAATAATAATAATGAAAGAAAACAAAACAAAATGCGTGCTAGCAATTAAACAGGAAGCCAAAAGGACGTTTTCTGCTACTATATACAGAAGAGAGAAGTGATCGTTGGGGGAAATGTATGCAGTATGCGTGATGCACCCAAAAGCATATTGTTATTAACAGAAGTGGAAATGCATGCCATTTTTCTTCAATTCTATTTTCATTTATCAATAAATTCAAGAGTAATCTTATTGACACCGCGGTTGTGTCATCTGAAGATAATGTAAGTCTGAATTAATCATAATGTATATTTATCGTTATAAACAATGTGTATGACCGTTGTGTCATTGGTTTGACACAACGATTATACTCGTATCAGTATCTTGATAGAAAGTCCTTTCAGAATGAGTAGCATTATTTTCGGGATAAAATTTGGTATTGCCCAGACAAATATATAATAAGACAACCAAAATGTAAACAATTGCTCTGGCAATAATAAAATGATATAGTTACCAACAATACCAATCACCTTTTAAAATTGATAATGATGTAGTTACAACCTAAACATAACGAACGACGCAATATGTTTTATATCATTGTTTATGATAGATTTATACATTGTGATTAATAAGTCCTACATAATCATCAATGTAGTAAAAACGTGTTGTGTTTGGATAGTTGTGGTTGTAGAATTACTCTTTCAAAATAGAATTTTTTTTATAATACAATCGTTATATAAAGTTTGTACCAAGTGACATACATTACAATCTTATATTTGTAATCACTCAGACACAATAAAAATGTATTATATTCTATCCGTTCTAAAATATAAGTCATTTTAACTCTTTTTGTTTGTTCCAGAATATAAGTCATTTTATATTATCAATAAATCATTAATTACAGTTTTAATTATCTTCCCCTAATTCATTTACAATCAAACTACTTTTCAATATTTTACCATCATTTCATTAATGATAGTCAAAATATATTTTAGGCATTTCTCCTTAATATCTATGATATTCAACCGTTTTCTTGATCTATGTGAAAATACTCAAAATTACTTATATTTTGGGACGGAAGGCGTATGAAAGAGAGTAAAAATAAAAGGTTCTAAGGTATGTGATATCACTTCCATACAACCGTTGTATCACAAAATCTCTCAAATAAGATGGTGCTACCATCAGTCACGATGAGTTACAAAACCAGTTTTGTACTCCCTCTCTCCACACAAAATATAAATCACTCCACATATTTTTACTTATCTCAAAGTATAAGTCATTTTACATTACTAATGAAGAAATTTATTGCTCTTTATTTCCATCATACCTCTATTTTTTTTTTAGTGTATACCTCTAATTTTTTTAACAATCCAACTAATTTTCATTACTTTATAACAACCTCATTAATGATAGTCAAAAGACATTTTAAACATTTCTCTTTCTATTTTAAAATTATGGCATTCAACCACTTTTCTAATATTTATGAAAATACACAAAATGACTTACTATATTTTAGGACGGGTGAGTATATTGATTGTGATAGGTTCATTTAATAATTAACGGGTCGTGCATCATTATCAGTGATGTAAAAATATGTATTATCATTTGATTTGACACAATCATTGTGTTAGTAGTATTTCCTTTAAATTAAAGGTGGAACATGTGTCATTAATCCACATGTCTAATTCTTGTCTCGATATAATTGAGAGATCTATCTTTATTTATCACCCTGTACCGAAAAAGATTCAACTTGACAATCAAATTACCCGAATGCTCGGAATTCCATCATGTAGAGAAAAGTTATCTCGAAAATTGGAATATTAGTTTTTGTCATCAAATTTGTTAAACAAAAAATATACATATAATCCACATTGTATATAGAAATGTATTATGTAAATAACCTAAAGCATATTTTTTTCTCTTCGAGTTAGCACCCAGTTTGCAGGTCGAAAATGAATTGGATTTAACTCGAGTTATGAATAGGTGAAAATGAAACTCAAAAAATACTAAGCCACGTAAATACATAAAAGATCGGATCAACTTATTGAAGTTTTAATGAATAAAAACCAAGAGATTGTTGTAAAATATACCATAAAAATATTTAAAAAAATTAAGTTGAAATAAATAAAGAGATGCTCAAGTCGTATCACATCAAATAAATAAATAACGACTCAAGACACTTTTTTTGTCACGTAATAAAACATAGTCTGATCGCGATTTCTTTTGACAACAAATTTTACAATACAGTCGTCGGATGAGGGTTGTAAATGACATAAATTAAAATCTTTTATTTCTATTCTGTTACACACGATAAAAATGTATTACGTAAAAAATAGTAAAAATAAAATATATCATTTGATACAACTATCATACGTTGCACCACGAAATATAGTAGTCAATGCATAGCTGAAAAATATATTATATGTACGTGTGCAGAATATTGTTGTTGAAAGTGCCAAATTTTTAAAAAGAAGATAAGACACGGGTTTTTTTTTTTTTTTTTTTTTTTTTTTGAAGGTAAGACACGGGTATTTCTAGCGATAAACATGCATTTTTATGAAACAAAAGTTATGAAAATTATTATTTACTTAATTTAGGTAAGGTCGGAATTTCTGTCGCGTATACATCTTATACCCGATTCTTTTGGTCTTCAACCGGGATGCGAGAATTTCCAACAAGTTGGATCGGGAAGTGTTCGAGACAAGGAAAAGTTGAGACGGAATTGAATTGACCGTGGGGGTATTCTAAATTTTTGTCACCTAATACCAAGATAGCATTTATTAGATTTTTCCTCATATATCTAATATCTTTTCAAATATTAATCTTGAAAAAATTCAAATATTGAAATAATTCCAGTAATGATAGTCAAAGTGTATTGTAGATTTTGTATATTAAAATTAATGTTATTAAATCTACGATGCGTTTTTAATCTACGTGGCACTCCTAAAAACAGTTTTATTTAGGAATGTATGTGGAGGCTTTGGAGATGATCGTCGTTTCAGAAATTTCTGATATGCGGAGGCGTTTGGGTTATCAATCTTTGGTGGTGGAAAGTGATGCGCTCTTGTGCATCCAACGTCTCAAGCGCCCTAGGAAGGATCTTACACCTTGGGATCTATTGGCCTTGATTGTTTTTGAGTTATCTTCTAAATTTAGTCCGTGTTTTTTGTCTTTTGTTAAAAGAAAAAGGTGGTGTCCATACCCATTGCTTGCTAAAGTGAATTTGAATGTTACCAATGTTCGGTTTGGGGTCTTTTCTTTCGGATGATATTGTGACTGCTTGTTCTCTGAATATGATGCAATAAAACGAGTTGTTCAATCAAAAACAAAACATTATTAATCTTACAAACAATCAATTGCACAAACTATATAATAGATTATTTATTCTTCTATCAATCACTTTATCTATCTTATAATAACCAATGACTTAATCCATTAAATAGAAAAAAAATACTTTTCTCCATTTAATTATAATGTTGCCAAGAATAAATTTCAACACGTATATTGGAAGCTAACTTAGAGACCCTGAATTTATAATTAAAAGCACTAATAAATCGATCAATCAACCAAACTCTTTAATTAGATTATTCTATTTATTAATCCGAGCTTCTTACTACCATAAATCCAAGACTGAACTCTTTCGGATATAGAATTGCTTACTCTATTATGTGTATAGTTACCGAGTGTCTTGTGTTATAACCACTATTTTTGGTCAATCCTCTATGGATGGTTCGTATGTGAATCAAGGCATTGTCTTGTCCTTGGCTATAATAATTCACTAGTGATCAATATTCATGATCAACATCATAAAATCGCCCGATCGATAAGTACCAGAACTAACAAATGAGAGAACCTTCTTTCTAATCCTCGCTAAAAGGAATGGGCTCCATCTTTGTGACATACATTCCCGGCTAACGATCTTAGAATGGTGCCAACGTGGACGTTCTTGGGAAAGCATTAACAAGTTAACTATAACGCCACATCAAACACCACCCTGAAACAAACATGAGTCTAATCACATCAGAATTAAGATGAAATTCATAAATGGTCATATTGATTTAATGATATTCTCTCACTTTGGAATTACTTCGTTATCATCACATCAAATCGGTCAAAGTCCTATGTGATCACATCACATATGGGTGTTGTAGCTAAGATTCCCAACATCGACATCCCGGATCAAATTGTCATGCTTTGCAAGTGTTTGTGAAATGTAGCACGAAAGAAAGACAATTTATGTAATTGTTTTTATTTAATAAATGATAGATTTATTTCATCTTATTATTTGCTTTGTGCTTATATTTAATACACTGCTGCAAACCTCAAGTCGTATCATATGTAGCCATGTAACTTAGTGTGTGTCACACATAAGGATTAAGTTTATGGTGATACACTTAAAATTTTAGTCCGTGGTGAACTTAATCAAAGTATGGGGTCTATTGATTAAACCACCATTAATGCGCCCAGAACACTTTATGGTGTGACCGTCTTATCCGAACCGTCGATATTGGTTATCTAAGTGGGGCATTTATATATGATGTAGTCATATATGGACTGAACCGATTTAATATGCATTTCTCATATAATTCCATGATTGAGAAATCTCATTAAATCACAAGATGGTCATATAAGGATTAACCTTAATCCTGAAGTGATTGCATACTCCTACTTAGGGCTGTAAATGAACCTAAGTATTCGATTCGATCCGGAGTATTCGGCTCGAAAAAGCTCGATTCGGGCTCGTTTCGTGGGTTCGAACTTCGAGCCGAACCTTACAAATTAGATATTCGGTGGTCGAGCCGAACATGTTCGAACATGTTAGGCTCCGGATATCATAAATTCATATCTGATTCGAGCGAACATGTTTTTTAAAACCGAGCGAACATGTTACGATTTTTTAAAACCCGATTTCGAGCCGAACATGTTGAACGGTTCGACATGTTCGAGCCGAACCGAGTGAGCTTTTTCCCCAAATACCAGGACCGAACCCGGGCGAATAATGAAAATATAAGGCTCGGACATTTCGAACCGAGCCGAGCCTAAGGTTCGAACATACCGAGCCGAGCCGAACCACGCCAGGGTTCGGTAGGGTTCGGCTTCGTTCTGAGCCTACTCCTACTTGTTTTAGGATAGGGTTTGATGTGTTCGTTAAGGATCGCTAAAGCGCGCGGTCGAATCACTTTCACGTTAGCCTTTGATACGGAATGAGTGAGAAGTGTGTGTCTCACATATATGGAATCTATTCATTCTGTGGGAAGTAGAAAGAGGATCCCCTTATTTGTTAGTCCTAGAAACTGATCGATCCGCGGAGTTCGTATTGGTTATGAACTATTTGATCACTAGTGAGTTAATGGTAAATAAGGATAAGATGTATTGAAGAAGGTTTACGGAAATAATCCCGCTTCATTACGGATAGTCTATGGAGGGTTAGTCTGTATGTAATGATTATATCAATGGACGCTTATCGACTCGACATTTTGAGAATAAGTTATATCTATAATTGATAGAGTTCAGTTTCGGATTTATGGTGGCGTAATTCCGGAATTAATAAGTTGAGTAGAAATATTACATGCGATGAATATTTTATTCAATTTATTGTAGCTTTCTTGGTTATAGGTCAATGGTCTCCAGGGTTAAGCTCTAACACGCGAGTATTTTCTCGTTTTGTGGAACATCGAGAATAAATTAAATAGTTGGTCTATTTAATGAATATGCAATATTATTTATTTAGTAAATAATATGTAAAATGGAAAAGACATTTTCTATTAAATTTAATGGCAAATGTTAAATCATATATGTTGAATAAATTATGAAAAGAAATTTTTCTAGATTATGTCACATGTGTAATTAATTATTTATTTGTTAGATAATTAATGGAAAAGAGATAAGAGATTGATTTTTTTGGGAATTATCTCTTATCTTATGACAAATATCTTTTCCTTATGGGAATAGGTAATTATGGTGTGAAAATGATAACTCTCTTGTCTTGTTATTTTCCTATATAAAGTGAGTTTCTCCCAACACAATCTGCGCCACTTACACAAAATAGAAAAGAAAAATTAGTTTCTTGTTCTAGTCATTAAGAGAAGAAAAACCTATGGTTTTTCTTGAGCGTATTCGAGGAGGTTCTACGGTGAGGATCGACGTCCACCAGTCGTTGCTAGGAGATAAAATCCGGAAGACTGCGGCTTCTCCCTCTCTGTCGATTTACTATTCCTTTTCAATTAGGTAAATATTCAACCTTCTCATAGTTGTATTAATTATTTATGTGGATCATATCGTGGTAAAATCGCATGCGAATTTATTCATAGCTTCCGCTGTGCATGATCGAGCGTCTCGATCGGTGCTGTGAATCAGATCTGACGATCCAATTATGGATCGGATCCGGATTCGGGTTTCTGTATATCCAGCAGTGTTATGGGCACTAATGGTGGTTTGACTATAAGATCCTAAACTCTAGTCAATTTCAGCATAGACTTGATATTCAAGGAGTGTCGTCGAAAACCCAATCGTCTCATAAATGACTCTTATGCACTGAGCATTATGGTTATATAATGAACACTTGGGGATTTTCTATCATGTACATTTAAATGCATTTATAATAAGAAAATACATGGTTTATATAGAAAATGTCATTTTTTAATTAAAACAATACAATATTGTTTTCCAAATAACGCATATCAACAATGACAGAGACTGCAACCAAAATTCTTGCACAAACATTAATCAGTTTTTGCCTCCAAAATCATCTTCGAACCGTCCTAAGTCAACATACATTATACCAAACATTTTCAACATTCATTAAAGAAACTACAAGACATGTTTACATCGACTTTCTTGAAAAGCCAGAGTTGCAATTTGTAACGTTCTTTTCCTGGATACCGAGTCCTTATCTAGAAATGGGATGTTCGGCACGTGACATTTAGAGTGAACCCTAAATCCCACGCAAGACTCGTGTCATATCAGAGTAATTAAAGCACGCGTGGAAGAAAAGAAACAAGCAAGAGACTCGGGAAAATTGACCCCTAAGATCTTCTATTAACCAACTAAACCAAACTACAATTGTTGTCGAAATAGAATCGAAAATAAGTGCTAACATCAATTACAACTCAACTTGACTTAAAAGGAAAGTGTTGAAACACAAAAAACTCCTACTTTGGAGCTTTTCTGGTTGTTGGCCACCATCTCACACATTTGCACACGATTATACCGTCTAGCGACTACATTTTTTCGGAAAAGAAATTCGCGAGTAGTTTTTTATTTTAGGCCGAAATAATAATCTATAAATGTTTCTGTATGAATAATATGTGCAAGATTCTAGTTTATTGAACATTAGAAAATCATGTTTTAGGATCTATAATAAAAGATGATCTTGTTGATGTTTTAGTTGGTAATTCAAAAGATATTCATGTATGTTATGTGTAGTTAACATGCCTTTAAGATTATATCTATTCAAGAACATGATACTTGCTTGAATATATGATATCATTGAATCTGTGTTATTTGTTAAATGATAAAGATGTGGAAGTCTTGTTGCGATAGTATTCGAAAGGTAATACATGCTGATAGAAAGAATGTTATTAGGTGATTATGTTATATGGTTATGTGCTAGTTCCCATATACTTGTTATATGTTGTAGAAAGCATGTTCTAGGATTTTTTGGTATATGTGAAGTTCAAAGTTTATGAGTCTTGATATAAGTCAACTAGATGATATATTTTACGATGTTTTTCCCCATTCTCATGCATTTATTTGTGTTTTCATATATATATATATATATATATATATATATATATATATATATATATATATATATATATTCGAGCAATTATTGTGATGATTTGTTATCTTTTGCGTAAATAGTAAATATTATAAAAACCATACTTTTATCGATTATCAAGGTCTATTGGCCAAGTTTTATTATCAGTTCGCATGGTATTATTGTGTTTTGTTTTGTAGCACAAATACGAAGCTCAAGATCCTAGATTTTGGAGTGTCAAAGCTTGGATTTGATCGCGATTCGATTCGATGCATAAAGAGCGGGAAACCTCATTTTGAAGTCCTTGGCGTCCGCCAACAGTCCTTGGCGTCCACCAAGGATGTTCAGAGCTCAAGTTGAAGATTTTACACTGTTGGCATCTGCCAACACCAGTTGGCGTTTGCCAACATCAGTTGGCGTCCGACAAGTCTATTCAGGAGCCCGCGAACTTTTGAAGATCGGATTCACTACAAGCATATAATGCATGATGAGCGATACCACCACCAACCACATCGAGAGGTTGGTGTCCGCCAACACCACTGGCGACCATCAAAGTGTGTAGATATGGCATTAAAGACATAACATTCAATTTTCAACAACATTCTTACACTCTTCCATTACCCTAGCTTGAAGGCACCTCAATCTTCAAGGCTTATCTAGCCAAAATCCACCATAGTTTAACTTAAATTCAACTTGTAAACATTAAGAATTCTTGTTTTGATCCTTAGAATAATTCTTGGAACAAGTTTTCATCTTTTGGTGTAAACTCCATTGGAGCTACTTTGAATTGAATTCAAGTTTTCTTCTTGAAGTTCATAGCTTTTAGTTGGTAAATTCTTAGCCTTTACTTGCTATTTAGTTGTTATCATAGATATGAAATCCATTCTTGACATGTTCTATTTTTCAGCTATGAGTGATTAGTTTTCTTACTAGCCAAGATGATGTCTTTGTGATAGTGCTTTATATCCATTAGTTGATCAGGAATGTTTGTGCATAATTCTTAGTCTCTTGGGTTGCTATCTCTTCCTATTTGTATTGTATTACATGTTTGTGTTGGATTCATGACCTGACACTTACACACACACACACACGCACACTTAATTGAGTCCGAAAGGAAATTCTTTGTGTGAGAAAAAAATAATTAGAAGACCGAAAGGTAAAACCCAATCTTAAGTGGAACTCAATTTCTTATTTGGGGTTATAGCTTGTCTTTGAATCCTAGAGCTTTATCATGTTGAATCATTAGGTCTAGAGTTTCTTTAGACTAAGGATGAGGCACAGAGTAATCACAGACACTCGTAGATTACATGTAGCACCGGTAATACACACTTGAGAACTATTGGAAGGTTGGAAGGTCATTCATTACAATGATGCTAGTAGAGATATACTTGATCATTATATTGTCTTGGATAGGCTTTTTATCTTTTGATTACCCCTTAGGTTAGTTGTAATTGATTGATCTTACTAGCTTGATCTTGAACACCCTTTACTTTCTTGTTTATTGTTGACTTCGACCAACATAATATAGTTAATTGGTACTTGACCTCACAATCCTCGTAGGATAAGACATTGACTCCACTTACTAGCCGACAATTGACCCGGTATACATGCCAACGATTTTGGACATCTAGAAAAGAGTGATCAAGTACTAAGCATGTGATGTAAAAGAAGTCATGTAATATCATGAAAAGATGATGAAAAGAAAAACTATTAAAAAGCATAAAGAGATGCTTTAAGCAAATGTTCATGGTCAAATATTTTGATAGCAATAAAGACAATGAATCATCGAGGTCCTCGCATCGATCCCATTCACGGGCAATAATAACGAACAATGTCGGTCACAGTCGGCGATCCCGACCATGAGCTATAATGGTGGTCAATTTTTGGTTTGTCAAAGTTAAGCGAGGCTCTACTAGACATCGTGGTACTCATGAACATAAGAAATCAACATGCTCTTCATGTTGGGCTCTACTAAATATGATATGTTATAATGAACCTAAAGTAAAGAAAATGCATGCTCTTCATGTTATTTATACTAAACATGATATGATGTTTAAAACCATAAAAGATGAGCGACATGATCTTAAGTAAATGATATGATGAATATAATGAAAGTTTATATGTTATGTTTTAAAGTAGTAATAGTATGATACGTCATGTAATACTCAACTTATGTGAATAACTACTTATATGTTAATAGTCTTATACATTCACTATTTGCGAAAAGAACTTGGAAATATATTATGATCTCAACAGTTGGTATGAGTTCCTTTTGATGTGAAGTTTCCCTACTAGGCCTCGTAAGCTCACCCCTTATCTTACATCTTAGCTTATCATGAGACACACACTGAGGCGGTCGGGAGGATTAGCAAAAGAGTCCATGTAGCTTCTAGTCCCTATTCCTGCTAGTGTCCATGTCCAAGTTCCAAGAGGAGCTTTGCATGTTAACCTCATAAATGTAGTGCCACCTCATCTCAATGTATCAGTGGACTACTCATGGTATCAGGACGCCTTAACCTATTATGTGACATTTTATGTCCTGAGTGTGATGTTGTTGATATGTAACGACGAGTTGGTCAATGTGGTGGACTTCTTGTTTCTTTGTTTCACTACTTTAAGTTAAGTTTAAAAGTATGTTGAACTATTAGAAGTAATGATGGAATAATGAATGTTGTTAGAATTTGATGACTTTTAAATGGAATGAAGTATTATGTATTATGATTGGTGTTTTAGTAAGCCGAGTTTGTCGTTTTAGCTTACGCACAATTATCGTAGCATAAGGCTTTGTGATTCGTGATGGAAAATAAGGACATCTCAGGTCATTGCCAAACAAGTTGATCTAAAATTGCTCGGGTTTCAGGTTAGATCGTTATTATACCAGAATCAACAACATCCACCAAAAACCACCACTCATTAGTTACAACCATAAAAATCCATTAATTAAGTAACGAAACACAAACTAAAGAGGCAACTAATCCAAAAAATAAATAAGGCTTTATATGGAAGCATTGGGTATTATTTCGTTTTTCAGTGAAACAATTACAAAACAAAAATTAAGAGAGATGTAACAAAAGAAAAACTAACCCAAATCGAATTGATGAATCTATAATTGCTTGCAGTCTTGCACCGTTCCACAATCGATTCGAACAAAGGGGGCTGATGGTGGTGGTTTCATGAAGACCGGAAAGTGTGGAAGGTTAATGAGTAAAAGAGAATTAAGGACAATGGAAGGAAGCGGCCGAGTTTAGGTTGAAGTTTTTTAGGGTTATCGAGTTTGGAGCTTTATATATGGGAATAAAAAAGAATTAAACACATATAATATATATTATATTTCATTAAATACTACATTAAATCAAATTATAAATTTATTTAGTTTTTAATTGTATCGTAATATAAGTTCATTTAAAATACTGAATGAAACATTTATTACATTTTTCTTTATTTTACACTATTTAGTATATATTCATCCACTTCACAACTAGTATTACCTAATGAGAGAGTCAAGAATATTCTAGACTTTATCATTAAAATTAATAATACTTAATTCATTTTTTAATTCGTGTGAAAATCATTCTGAAAATTTAGACTGATTTTATAGCTCCATTTTCTTCGATAAAAAACCGATCGTAAAACTCTAGTTCATCATTTTGCATCCGGCTGGTCCAATTCAAACTGTTAGTACTTCGGGCTTTCAATTTTTCTATACACCCAGTGACAAGAATACAACTTCCTGCACAAACATTAGTTAAATTGTTGCCTCTAAATTCATCTTCAAACCGTTCTAAACAGTGCATGACGCAGGATCTCCGGGTGAGAAATGATAAATTTTTTAAAGCCAAATAAAAAATTTAAAGGAAGTCAAACGATATCTTTGTCATATATATATTAATGTAATTTTTCCTGGATCGAAGATGATTCTTCTTCTTGGTTGTATGTAAATTTCGCATGTTTGGTTCTAAATAAACATACATTATACCAAACAATTTTGAACAACTTACAAAGATACTACAAGACATGTTTACATCGATTTTCTTGAAAAAACAAATATACAATCCAACATAAAATACAAACTCCCCATAGCATAATATTTAAGGGTTAAAAAATGCTTCAAGCAACTAAACACGAATCTTGTTTGCAATATTTTGCCATAAGGTAGAAAACCACTGTACCGTCATATTTTTGGACGGTACCTTCGTATCTACAACAATGCTGTCGTATTTCGAAATCAGCTGAATTTTGTGAAAAAATATGGCGGTGCCTTTTGTATTTCTAAAAATAGGACAACAACTTTATAAAAACAATGGTATCATCCAAAAATGAGACGGTACCGCCGTTTTCTACTCTACAACAGAGATCATACAACGCTTTTCACAGCAGAGGATCTGTGGAATTCATTGTTTATACGCAAGAAAAGTAATAGAACTTGAGAAAGAAGAGGAAAACATCTATAGTGACCAGAAAATGTATCAATAATGAGGGGAGAGAAGAATACAGCAGCAATTCAGATCGATGTACTGTTTAATCGATCGAATAATTAGCACTCCTACACACTAATTAAGTATATATATGTATAGAAGTACTGTCCTAGATTGTAATTTAAGTTACAACAACTTCTATAACCACTAAACTAACTTTAACTGCCCAATAACCGGTTTCAGGAGAAGGTGTTTGATGTATTGCTCCAATGAGAACTTGATCACCTATTAACACATGATTGGCTATGTGTTAACTCCAATACCCCCCTCAAGCTGAAACTGTGGTGAAGCTTTCACTTGATCACCTATTAACAAATGATTGGCTATGTGTTTGAAGGCTTGAAGGCTGAATAAGTTCCCAATTTCTACAACAGATAATGAAACACAGGGGCATCCAATGGCTTTGTTAGAATATCTGCTAGTTGATTCGTTGTTCTGACAAGCATTAATCTTAGGAAACCTGCTTGAACAACCTTAGCCCTTGTAATGTGACAGTCAAGTTCAATGTGCTTTGTCCCTTCATGGAAAATAGGGTTCTTGGCAATATGAATGTCACTAGCATTATCACATAAGAGAATAATAGGCTGGGATCTGTAAATCCTTTAGATGTAGACTAATCACTGAAGTTCACATGTGGCATTTGCTATTGCCCTATATTCTGCTTCAGAGGAACTCCTGGCTATTGTACTTTGCTTCTTAGATTTCCAAGAAACTGGTGTTGTTCCCAAAAACATAATGTACCCTAAAATGGATTTTCTGGACTCCTCACAACCCGCCCAGTCAGAATCTGTGTACCCTTTCAAGATCAGATCATTTCTTGCTTCAAATAAGATGCCTTGACCAGGATTATTCTTTAGATATCTTAACAACCTGTTGGAAGATTCAATATGATTCATTGTGGGGTGAGATAAAAACTGACTGAGTTGCTGTACTGAATATGCTATATATGGTCTTGGAAAGGACAGATATATTAGCTTCCCTACTAAAGTTATGTAAAGTGTATTGTCTGCAAGCAGTTCAGAATCCTATGATGTCAACTTCTGCTTTGAATGCATTGGTGTACTAACTGGGTTAGCTTCCAAAAAACCATACTCCTCTAGTAGATTTAGTGTGTATTTCCTTTGGTTGATGTAGATCCCTTTATCAGGCCTTGCAACTTCATTACCTAGGAAATACCTTAGATTACCAATATCCTTAATTTGAAATTTTTGGTGAAGTACTTGCTTTACCTCTTCTATTGGGCTCATAGAAGAACTTGTGGATATAATGTCATCCGCATACATGAGAAGAGCTATCAAATTATCACATGTTCCTCTAGTGAACAAACATTTATCATATGGAGATTGGACAAAGCCAATCCTTTAAACCTTCATCAACTTTGAGTTCCACTTTGTCTGCTAGCTTTGTTTGAGGCCATATAATGACTTTGTCAATCAGCACACTTGATTAGGCTTATTTGTCTTGAATCCAAGTGGTAATTCCATGTACATTTCCTCATCCAACTCTCCATGCAAAAAGGCATTATTAACATCCATTTGATGTATATGCCAATTCTTAGAAGCTGCTAAGGCTAACAATGTTTTGATTGTGGTGACCTTTGCCACCGGTGAGAAGGTTTCTTGATAGTCTATCCAATAGGTTTGTGTATAACCTTTTGTTACTAACCTTTCTTTATACCTTTCTATAGAACCCGCAGCATGGTACTTGACCTTATATACCCACTTGCACCCTATAGTAGATTTGCCTGGGGTAAAGATCCAATCTCCTGTGTTTTTGTTGCTTGTAATGCATCCAATTCCTTTTGCATTGCTTTTTTTTTCCAAATTCATGTTTAATGGCTTGATTGTAAGTTTTAGGCTCTTGAATGTGATCTGCTAGCCATACAAATTTCTAATAACTGTTGGCAAGATTCTCATATGAAACCACATTGTCAATGTGATGTGGTGATCTTCTGGTGGGAACTACATATTCCTTAAGATAAGAAGGAACATGTCTTTATCTCATAGATCTTCTTGTATCAGATTGGACCACTGGTGGAGGGTTGTCTGGAACTGTTGGTGCAGATGGTGCTTCAATGTTTTAAGGAATTGGAACAAACTCATTTGATGCTGCTTCATATGGAACCGGCAAATGGACAGATGATCCTTATGTACCTGTGGTTCTTAGATGTAAAGGAAAATGCTTTCATAAAACTGTACATCCTTATATACAAAGATGTCTCTAGTTAGCTTATCCAACGAAATGTGACCTTTAGTGAATTTAGGAACCCCAAGATACACACATATCCTAGCCCTTCTACCGGAATTGGTAAAGAAAGGTTTATGAAAAACTCCAATGGGTAAACATCAGAGCATCTCAAATAATAAACTCATTAAAAGGTTTATCAGCACGCCATATCATCAATTTATAAATTTTTTATCTATAAACATATTCTTCACAATAGATAAACCTCTAAAAGGTTTATATTTGGACCCACCAATATACATTTTTTTCATCTACTTTTTTTGCAATCAACTGGCTTACCAAAATAAACTTTTTTGTACAAACCTTTGCCGAATCAACACCCTCCAATGGTGATTAACCAATTGAAAAGGTTTAAACTTTTTTCATAAGGACATTGTTAATGACACCTCACGCGATTTACTCGGACACCACAACTCGTGTAAATTTCAAATTTGTGGAGGCCCAAATATGTTTTCAATCCTCACAGTCGAAATTATTACGCCAAAATTCACTTCAGAGGAATAAAACAGATTTCACTTATACAAAAATCGAATTTATATGACGTATAGTGTCAAAGTAAGTTGGCAATAGTAGTCTTATCAATAATGTTCTTATCGTAAACCCACCCTTATGGGTACTTTTAAAGAGAGGTAAATGTATTTTCCCCTTTATTTTATTTTATTTTTCATTAACGTAGCTAAATTTCCAAAAGATAACACCGAATTAGGTCAAGCTCCACAGAGTGAGCAGCTCAGCTACCTTCGGCTCTGCTAAAATTTGAGGGGTTTTGATCTCAAAACTGAAGATTTTGCTGACTCCAAAGAAAATTTTCGACTGGAATTGCGATCTTATCACAAAAAAATGATGATTTCTAGGCTTTCAAATAGTTGGTCATGTACTCTCCAGCTCAAATCTCTGTATCTCTACTCCACCGCCGTCGCGGCTGCGCCGCCGAATGCTATGGCGGAGTTCCTCATCAATTCCCTCGGTTTCAATAAAGAAGAAGCCCTCACCGCTGCTAAAAAGATGCCTCCTTCTAAATTCTTCAGAAATGACCCGAATTTAGTTATCGGGTATTTTGAAAAACTCGGGCTCAATAAACCCCAAATCAAAAGCATTGCTTCTGCTAACCCTAGGGTTTTATTGCCTGATCCTCAGAAAACCCTTGAACCTAAAATCAAGGCCCTACAAGACATTGGATTATCCGGGTCGGATATAATTATGGTTCTTACAAATTACAAATCCCTTTTGTGTCGTCCATTGGACACCAATATTTTAGCCCCAATTGAGTATTTGACTGGTTTTCTGGGCTCTAAGGAATTAGTACGCAAAGTCCTCTTGATGCATTGTTCATTGCTTCATGATTCTATAGTGAAAAAACTTGCTCCGAACATTACCTTCTTGCAGAAATTGGGCTTCTCTGAGAAGAAATTGTCACAGTTGATGGTCCGTAATCCAAGATATTTGCTACGAAAGCCTCCGTATTTGGAAGAGGTAATTGAGAATGTGGAGAATAAGTATAAGATATCTCGCAATTCGAAGATGATTTTTCATGTTTTAATGGTACTTTGTGTCAAAAGTACAGAAGTCATTGATAAGAAGCTAAACTTCTTCAGGAGCTTAGGCTGGAGTGAGGAGAATTTTTATGTCATGTTTAGGTATGTGCCTTATATTGTAGGCTTTTCTGAAGATAGACTGCGAAAACTTCTGGATTTTTACACTAATGAAGTTGGATATAAACCGGATTATTTAGCGTCCCATGCTACTCTTTTGAATTTTAATTTAGAAAAAAGGGTGAAACCGAGGGTCAACATTATGAAGATCCTTTTGGAGAAGAAGTTGATTGCTGGAAAAAATCGTTTTCATCGTGGTTTGATCCTGAAGGATTTGGAGTTCATCAAGAGATTCATTCTGCCTTACCTGGATGATGTTGCTTTGTCTGTCACCGATTTGGAAATTTTCAAGAATTACATTTTGCTGCACAAAGATAAAATGCATGATCTTTATGCATTGAATCTCAAACTTCCCGGAGAAGCAAGAGACAAGATAACTGATCATTAAGTTTATGTTAACTCCTGTAGGAAAACTGGGCCATCTTCAATTGTCGGAAAAGCCGATTTTCAGCTTCAACATGATGCCATGGTGTATGTGCTCTCATACTAACTTCTCTGTGACTAATTTAAAGTTAGTTTTTTCTTCCACCATATCTGTCTCATAGGTTTCAAGGCGCTCGCCTAGTGTCTACTCGAGAGTCGAAAATAAGGAGGTTGTGTGTACATGATGAAACTTTTGACTACTTAGTACTCCTGTCTAAGTTTGTGCATGTATGGCTAGTTTAATTGATATCATTGGGTGGTTAAAAATACTACCACATATGTTGTCACCTGCAATTGGTTTGATGTGATTCGAGCTTACGGTACTCACAAGGCATATATTTGAATATTTGTTTGATAAAAATTGGTTTTCTTAATGAAATTTTACTGATTTTCTCGTCAATTGGCTTCTATTTTTCAACTTATTCCATGATTGTCTGGACATGGCTAAACGAGTTTAGGCTTCGTCCAGAGCCTTGATAACTAATGCTTCAGATGCATTTTTACTGAGTTAATTACTGTCCTAGCTATGATGGCCATGGATCAGATTGGAAACTGTTTGGTGGGGTGGGGGGTGGGGGGGGGGGGGTTGTAGAATTTTGTTATACACGTTTTCAAAGAACCAATGTGTGTTATGTTTGTACCTATCAATTTTGTTTGACTAAATTTCCTTTTGACTTGCAAATTGTTGCTATTTGGATTCATATAATAGGATTCTATGGAGATACAGATTCTATAACACATGCTTGTTGGAGAATACCTAAATTTTTGGGTATTTTCAAGAATGGAAGAGCAAGAATTTCAGATACAAACTCAATAACACTTGGCAGCTATTGATGATCCAGCGGAGCACCGCCTTCATCTTCAGGGGATCGTCCGTTTTCAATAAAATGTTGAGAAATTTCGGCGGTGTATTGTTTATTGTCGTGAACCATCTTTCATCCGAATCACTCTTTTTGCGGTTTGTGACTGTGTCGCCATTTGATCATCCATTGACGGTTCAAGTTCAAATCACAACAGAGTCACAAACCCAAACCTCAAAAAGAGTGATTTGGATACTAAACTTGTGGAGAAAGATGATTAATGACATTCCTTTAACATTTTCTTGAAGGTGGACAATCCCCTGGAGGTAAAGGCGGTGCTCCGTTGGACGTTCAATTGCCGTCAAGTGTTGTTGTGTTAGTATATGAACTTCTCGCTCTTCCATTCGTTGCAGAAATGTTGTATTAAGTAATATTCTATCACATACTTTTACTTTTCTTCTCTTTCATCATACGCATTCCTATTATCTATAAGATATTCAAAATGAAAGGATATGATCTAAGTCACATGAATCTTGCATTTGTAACACTTAAATGTAGTTTGATTTCAACTTCAAGTGTATTGTCATTTCGGATCAAAAGGTAGAAAGAAAGAAAAAGTTGAGCTACAACCCAAAAGGCTTCCACTGTTCTGGCCCTAGAGCTTCGGGGATGGTGTAAATCGAAGGTTATACTTCAGTGTTTCTGACCTACACACCTTGTATTACGAGAGAATCGACCATTAACGGAATCAAACTCTCGCTCCAAGTCCAACTCAAAGACAAGGTTACCATTACACCATCTCCATTCGTTTACCAGTGAACTATACCTCTAGGGGCGAAAAGGTAGAAAGGAAATCGAGCATAGATTGGCGTGGCCTACATCTTGCCAACAACGGTTGAGCCCTCGGCATGGTGAGCCCATACCCTTCAGTCATGTCCAACAACTCTTCACCTGGTCGTTCCCATTCAAAGCATTGAATCAACGATCCTAACGCCAGTCCAACCACATGCATCGCCAGATTCTCCCCGGGACATCCTCTTCTCCCATATCCAAACGGCATCTGAACCAGTTTCTCTCTCGTTACTTCCATGTCAACAAATCTTTCGGGCTTGAATTTCGTGGGTTCTTCCCAAAACTTAGGATTGTTCTGGATAGCCCACAAGTTCACCAACAACATTGTTCCACGAGGAACATGAAATCCCCCGATCGTGCAGTCCTCAGATGACTCGTGCGCAGGCAACACAGGGCCAGCCGGGTACATACGAAGAGTTTCCTTTATAATTCCTTGAAAATAAGGTAGTTGATGAAGATCTAAGTCGTTGATTAGTCTCGATTGGCCTATTTTGATGTCGAGTTCGTCTTGAGCTTTCTTTAATGAATCTGGGTTGTTTAGCAATAGTGACAATGCCCATTCCATTGTTCCTGATGAAGTGTCTGTCCCTCCAGATATCAAAACCTGTTAATTTTAAAATTTAAATGCACGACCCGTGTTAAACATATAACATAGTATGTTACGAAAATATAAAATTCGTTATGGCACAACCGTTACGGCAGGAACGAATAACGAACCAGCATGAGGCCTTTAATAATTTCATCTGTGTAATAATCAGGCTCTCTTTCTTGAAGCCCTAACAAAACCTCAATCATAGTCCTGTTGTTTTTCTTCTCACCACATTCAACCATCTTTCCTCTGTTTTCATCAACCAAATCTTGCATGAACTTTTCTCTTTTTTCCTGCAAAATCTTCATCTTTAATTCGATTCGATTCAACCCGGCCCATTTCAGAATCGGTAGAAAATCGACGATGTTCGTCGCTCCGCTTAGCTGAAATGTTTCGGTTATAATCTCTTTAAACCTTCTTGATTCTTCCATTTCCGCGGTGTTTGTATCGCCGTAATATCTCTTTCCAGCTATCATCCTCATCATGATGTTCAACGTCAGCTCGAAGAAGATCGATCTCATGTTGATCGTCTGAAATTTTCGAAAACGATATATGATACAAAGTATGGAACTCCAAGACATATAGAATGCGTATGTCTGTTTGGCCTAAGCCTGAGGTGTTTAGCTTTCGGGGGCAACACCTAGGTTACACGATACAGAGACGTATGTATGGATACGGAAAATACGTGATATGTGGGTGTGAGATTTTAGACAATATAAGATACATGTAGAGGGCATTTACGTAAATATTACAAATACGGACCGATTCATTTCAATAAGTTTGGACCTCTTTTCATTCATTTACTCGATGTTCAACATGGTTATTCATTTCACCTATAAAAAGGTTACAACTATGAATATACGAATCAACCAACGTATCCAACTTTTAAAAATTAAAAATTCGGCCTCAAGTGTATATTTCCGGTGTGTATTGGTGTCAGATACAAATCAGATACGGCATTATTAACAAACAGAAATATCCGTGTATCATTTTATAGAGCTTTGAGTTTTGATGGTAAACGATCACTAAAATATTGAAGTTTTGAAAAAAATTATTTTTTCTCAAAAAAAAAAAGAAAAATTATGTAACCTGAAATTCTCCATTAATTGAATCTTTCACAAGTTTCCCTACTAGCAATTGCACCTCCTCACTGCGTATGCCGGAAAACATCTGTATCCGGCTACCGGACAAAATCTCTAAGGTAGCTATTTTCCTTAAGTTCCGCCAGTGATCGCCGTAAGATGCCCACGCTAAGCTGGTGTAATTATACCCAAGGTGTTTTCCGGCGAGAAACCTCGGCCGGTTGGCGAAGATTATATCATTCTTGGTCAAACACTCCTCCGCCGCCGCCGGAGAAGACACAAGTAGGACCGGACGAGAACCGAAACGGAGGAAGATTATTGGACCATAATTGACGGAAATCTGAGATAAAGTTCGGTGAAGTGGTTTCTTGATGAGATGTAAATGGCCGATGATGGGTAAAGAAAGTGGACTTGGTGGAAGATTTTTTAGGTTTTTGAGGAAATAATTTGTGATGAGGTAAAATATGGGTAGAACAAGAAGAAAGTGTAAAAACTCCATGGGAGATGACTAGATGAGATGAAGAAGGATCTAATTATCGGATATATATTTTGAATAAGAATAATTGTGAAGGGTGAGATTGTATCTTTCTCATTAATTCGAACTCAATATTATGTAAAGTCGAACAAAACCTTACATAATTATTGTTATATATATATATATATATATATATATATATATATATATATATATATATATATAATAAATGTTAGTCAGAAAATGCTACTGACACAACACGAGTCATAATATATCTTTGATTATGACGGAGATTTATCATAATCAACCATATGAGAATATATTGTGTTGCTCGTTATAACATAACAATTATAGTATTAGCATCACCCTATGTTACTAACACTTAGGGACAACTCCATGAACTTACTACAATAAGACCCTAGAACAAATTTAAAAATCTTTCGGGATGTTGGTGTGTTTTTATATTTTTTAACTATTAACGTGTCGGTTCTGCCACAACGATAAGATAACACACTTTTACGGTGGGATTCATTGGTAATAATATAGGTTTGTCATTAACAATACTGCAAAACTCTTTTATGTTATTATTGTAACACAATCGTTATAATAATATGATTGAGATAATTACACTTTTAGCCTCTTTTTTTTTTTTTCTTTCTCAAAACCATCATTTATCTTTCATTGTTATGATAAACACAAACACCCTAATGTATTCGGTTTTTTTTTATGATAAACATCCTTATGTTTCATTGTTACGACAAACATTCCTATGTAGTATGTACGCATGTGTTATTTTACGATAAACCCCTATCAATGACGGACCCAGAATTTTATTTCAATGAGGGCCGAGATCTCACTAAAATGTGGTAGCTAAAAATTTTCTTGTAAAATTCATAAATGTTAATAAGAAAAGAAAAAAATAAATTATAAGTACTAGAAAAGAAAAAATAAAACATAAATTACAAACACTAGAAAAGAGAAAAACAAACAAAAAATGGTATAACAACCGAGATTCAAACTCATAACTTTAATGTAAATAATTTTACACTTTACCAAGTGAGTTACAAAAACAGTTTGGTTAACAATGTTCGAAATAATATACATACACAGTGTTAATATTATTAGAAGGGTATACTAGTAATTTCGCACCGAAATTTAAGTGGGGCCATGGCCCACCCTCACCATGCTGGATCCGTCCCTGACACCTATATGTATGTGTTTGTTACGAAAAGCACCCTCTTAGTTATCCTATAACAAACATTCCTATGCATGTTTTTTGTTACGATAAATACCCTATGTATGTTTCTATTACGAAAAACACCAGCTATTGTCTTATAATTGTAACAAAAACACATACGTACATAAGGATGTTTATTGTAATAAAACACGTATATAAGAGTGTTTATCGTAACAATAAAAGATAGATAAAAGAAACATCGAGAATAAAAGTGTAATTATCCCAAATATGATCTACTCTTTTTTTTTTTTTTTTTTTGAGAGAACGTCGCTGGCCAGGCCGGTTCTAGGAAGGACAATATTTTGTCAAAAATTATGTAATTTGTTTTTTGTTTGACGTTGTTGTTTCAAGGAAAAGGGCTACTAGGTATTTTAGTGGCCCCTCAAAAAAAAATTTGTTTGAGTGGATCTCTATGGTAAAATTGACAAGATAATATATATATATATATATATATATATCGCATAGAGAAGATTCATATAAATTAATAAAGTGATTAATGTGTATGAAAAAGAGAGTAAAATGATAAACTTATATTTCATTTTTTGTGTACGGAAAATTATACCAAAATTTAAATGAAGGGTAAATGAAATGCAACGTGAAAATATAAAATGACAGATAAATAAAAACAATTTTTAAAAAAAAATGACGGTTAAAAAAACGGAGGGAGTATAAATATATGTAAAAGTGCCTCTATCATTTTCTATCATTGTAGACGGTTGGATTTGTCTATGCTAGACTGGTTGCAATGATACGTGGCAAATTTATACTAAATTTGTTCCATAAAAGGTATCTATTTTCTTAAAATGAATTTTCTTATAAAAAGTGTCAATTTAGAAAATCAATACATCATTTAATTCACTTTTTCTAGACATACCCCTATCATAACATTTAATGTTTATATATTCATTTCATATTCAAAAAAATCATTTATTACTCATAAAATGCCAAAACGTTTGGGACATTTTCTTTTAGCTTAATTAAAAATCTAATTAATCATTAAATTTCGTTAATTGATGTAATATTATTAGGGTTATGATAAAGTGAAACTTAAAGTACATAAATGTAAAAAGTATTAGATCATTTGATGAAATCCGAAGGATTAATTAGACTTTTCGTAAGCGGTTGAAAAGTCAAACGTCCCAAACATTTTGAGACGGATGGAGTATTTGATATGGGTATACACGTCTATTACTACTTAAAATACAAAAAAATAACTGTTTCTTAATCTGTATACACCACGAAAAATGGACAATTTTTACGAGACGGAGGTAATAATAAATAACACACCATGAGATGGATGAGAAGATAGGGTGGATAGTGTAAAATGTGAGATGGCGTAAAGGTATGGGTGAGATGGTAAGAAGGGTAGGGTAAGGTGGTGTAAGAGTGAGAATGATGTAAAATGGAGTCGTATGGTTTGGGTAGGTAAGGAGGGGTGAACTAGAAAATTCTAATGCAGATAGTCCTTAATAAGAGTTTCACTTGTAAGCAATCAAAACACGACATGTGACAAATTTTAACATGTTAGTGAACTATTTTTTTACAAATTTGTTTGTAAGTGTAGTGGTGGCCAAAGAAACCGGGCCGGCGGTTGGTGAACCGGAACCGGCAGTTTGCTCAACCGCCGGTTGGTGGAACCGGAGGTTTGGCGGTTGGAGTATAGTTGGGGTGTAGCTGGAACCGGAACCGGACCGGAACCGGCGGTTGAACCGGCCCGGCCGGAACCAGTGAAAACCGGTCGGAACCGAAACCGGAACCGGCGGTTAAACCGGCCCAACGGTAATATTTCAAAAGGCTTTTTTTTTCTTTTCCAAACACCTCAAAAAAAATCTATAAATACTACCCAAATCCATTTCAAATTTTCTACACCAATCTTACATCTTCTTCCATAATTTCTTACATCTTCTACTCATTTCTTTGATTATCAAGTTGGTTTAGTTGTTAAAAACAACAATCAAATTTACTTTACGATACCGATTTTTGAAGTTGTTCTGATTTAATCGTTACTTCAATACGGTTTCAGTTATAAGTAAATTTGTTTGTATTTTATTCAACTAATTTATTTACAAGTGTAAAAAAAATTCAATTTTATAATCAAATTTACTTGACTAGACTGAAATTTGAAGTTGTTCTGATTTAATCGTTACTTCAATTCGGTTTTAGTTATAAGTAAAATTGGTTAGTTAAATTAATTAACTTTTTTTTGATATATAAATTAATTTTTTTTTATAACCGTTAGATTTAGTTTTGATTTTTTTACAATGTCAACAAGAGGAAGAGGTGAAACATCAAGAGGTAATTGAAATGTTACTTTCCGTGAAAACACAGTTGTGCCAGAATCGGATGAATTTGTTTGGTGGCTCTGAGACCCCAATATTATACAGACCCTGTTACCAGTAATCACATTTCGATTCCTCGCCTGCACACCTTTAGGTTACGATCAAGATGATTTTGATAGTCATTACGACGATATAATGTCTCAACCTAGAGGATTTAACATCAACCTTAACAAAGTTGAAGATAATGATGAAGTCGACGTTGATGATGATGTATTTACTAGGGATGCTTCTGTGTGCTGATAAGCACGCAAGTGGGAGTCGTGTGCTGTAAGAACACCGCGTGGTGCTAGTGATGATGCTACTCCTACTCCCGAGTCAGTCGATTTAGTGTTGATGAAAGTACCCGATCCAAAGCACAAGAGAAAGGGTTACAATCGAGAATTTTTACGGAATTTTTCAAAAAAGTTCCTCGGACTGATGATATAGCATTAGCTAACCCCAGAAAGTATTTCTTCGCGGTGTGCAATTTCTGTGGCACAAAATACCAATTTAAACATTCCGGTGGTTACGGATCGATGCGGGGTCACATGTTAAGTAAACACCCGGAAAAATTGGAAGACGGCGCGTCTCAAGCCCAGCTAAACATGCCGAGCTCCAATGGAGGTAACACTAATCCACTTTTTATTTACACTCGTGATAATCGTAGAGATTTAACCACGGATCTTATTGCGGGATGGGTCTTCCTTTTAGCTTTCACGAGAATCCTATTTTCAAACTTACGTACAATGGGGGCTTTGCAAAATGGCATTTACTAAGATCCTCGTGCAACGGTTACTGTGGATTTCAAAAATAAATTTATTAAACGACAAAATATTATTAAAGAAAGTTTGAAGAAAAATAAATTCCGAATATGTGTACGTGCCGATATTTGGGAGGATAGGAGGACCAACAATTTTTATTTGGGCGTGTCGTCTCACTGGATTGACAACACTTGGATTGTCCAAAAAAGGTTACTTGCTTTTCGTTTATTTAACGAAACTCATAATGCTTCTAACATTGCATCTTTATTAGTTGATATTTTTGAAGAATACGATTTAAAAGATTAATTTTTTTCTATTGCGTTTGACAATGCTTCAAACAACACTGCTTCTATTCCCGATCTATCCCGATTTTGCGAACCTCTTTGTAATGGTCAATTTTTTCATGTTAGATGTTTATGCCACATTTTTAATTTATGTGTAAAAGATGGTTTAAAAGTTTTTGACTATAATATTAATGCGATAAAAAATTCTATTTCACATGTGTTAGGTAGAAATATTCTTGATAATAAGTGGTATAAATTTCTATAAGAGAAAGGTCATCGCCCTATCAAATCGCCGCAAGATGATGTCTGCATAGGTGGAATACTTACTTATGATTTTGGAAAAAACAAACAAAATTAAAAATACCTTTTGTGAATTTTTAAATGAACATTGTCCGAAATAATATCGTTTGTATCCTCTATTTGACTTTGCATGCAAGAAATCGATGGATGTTTTGAAATATTCAAAAATATATCTTGAATTGTTTTCAAAATGTTATCAACCCACTCGCACATTTAGTCTTGCTGCTAGTGTAGAAATAATCATGGAGTTTGAAACCTTGGAACACGATTTGAATTATTTCAATGTTTAGAGCCGATGAAGGAGAAATTGAATAAGTATATGTTGCATATTCCCGACACTTATCTCATTTCTTCTATTCTCGACCCTCGTTTAAGACTATTAGGTGTGTCTAACATGTTAAGTGCTTACTATGTCATGTCTACATTTTGATTGTTTGCAAATGAAAATCTTTCTTTAAAAAATCTCTACAATTTATTGTTGCTTCGGTACAATGGTGATTCCTTGTTGTGTAAGAAATGTGTGTGAAATCATCTTTTTAGGTGGTTTTTAGCTGATCTAACCTCACTGAACAAAATTTACGAATTCGCTCATTCTTTCAACCCATAAAAAAATGGAAAAAAATTCAGTTCTTCCCCCTTCCCTAACCAACCTATTAAATACGGAATAGTTATACGATGTTCTTTGAAAACAGATAATAAAAAAATACAAATAGGGTAAAACAATAAACTCTTACGCCAAAACTCTACCCTGCTGCTATAAATACGATGTAAAGCCCTTAAACTTCACTTGCCTCTGAAAAACTAAAAAATGTTTGGTTTGTTTGAAGATGAAAGCATAATCTGGCATATCCATTTTTTATACCAGGAAAATCGAGTGTAAGAAATGTGTGTGAAACCATGGCGTAAGAAATGTGTGTGAAATCGTCTTTTTAGGTGGTTTTTAGCCGATCTCTAACACGATTACGCCATGGCAATAATCTGTATAACTACTTCAAGCTGCCGTGGGAAGAAGATGATTGAAAATGTTTTATTTTTAATTATGCATCTGTAATTTTTGTTGTTGTTGTTGTTTGTGCTAGATAAGTTGACATGTTTAAGAATCCTCTCTCTTGCAAGAGAAACAAAACTCAGCGTCCCCTGCTTTCAGCTTCCGGCGGTGTTTTGCTGCCGGCGTCAACCCCAGTAAATATTTCATCTGCTTTGACCTTCTTCCTTAGCCCTTCATCTGTGGAGCTCCGTGATTTGCAACAGCCTTCACCTTCCCCACTAGATCGGGCTCTTTTCCGCCTCGATTGTGGTGGCGTGGCGGGATGTAGATCGGGTTGCTTTTTTTGCTTTTGCTCGGAGTTTGATCTTATATTTTAAGTATTTACACACATGTCCATCATACCCATATCCTATATTTTCAAAAATCGCCTCATAAACATGCAACCTAACCGCTAAAAGTATCAAAGTGTATATGGATGTAAAACTCTCAACTACGACATCATGAGCTTGGTTTAACCGTCTCTCATAATATCTTTATAACTCAACTCATGTAGTGAATCAAATTTGCCAAACACTTTTTCAGGAAGTTTTTACACAGTGATTCCATAAGTGGAGCCTAATGATGTGGCACAATCCAAGCACTCTCTAATATGGATCAGAATGAGTGGCATGGATTGTGCCATGTCATTCGTATTCCACATTTGAAGTTACTAGGTAAATATTTCCCCATTTTTTCATCTGAAAACTTTTAGGAGACCAAGTGAATACGAGAGGAAGAGTCGGGGTGTTCAACGTCTTCAAAACCGAACCGATGCAAACCGAACCTTTTAGATGGTTTTCAAAACTATGAAAACCGAATGAAAACCGAACCGAGTAACAATATGGATTTAGCAGTTCAACGTGAGGATTCTATCAACATATGAACTTATGTATCTATGACGGATGAAGTATGTTGAAATTTACTTTGTGTTGACACATTGTTCGATGACTTAATTTTTTTCGTTCATTTGCTAGTTATTATTTATTTTGATATCAATTTTAGAGCATTTTGTCGCTTTTAATTACATATATTATTCGACGGGGTGTTTTCCTTTTGAAATTAGTGCGACTTAATGCTTATTGAGTAGCAAATAATGAAATAATGAGAAAATGACTTAAGTAATTTGTCTATCTTGGGGGTAATTATGTGTTATTAGATCAAGTTAGTTAATATGTTTAATTTGCAGTAGACTTTGTAGTGTAAACTGACTAGCCGAACCGAACCAAACCGATTAATTGAAAAACCGAACAGAACTGAACCAAACCGTCTATGATATGATTGGTTTTGGTTTCATATTTTTCAAACCGAAATATTTGGTTTGGTTTTACTTAAAAACTAACCAAACCGAACCGTGAACAAAGACTATAACCATAGAAGAAAGACCGGTTCTATCACGTAGTTCATGGCCCCCATGAGGAATGAGAACAGAGATATAATATCCTAAGGATAGATCCCCGTGTCGTGATGATCATGTTCTTCAGCAGGGTCTGGGAAACAGGGTCCTTTCGTTAAGGCATTCATTACCTAACCAAGAGTCCAACCAACTATTACACATTTAATGATGCTGATTGGGCAGGTTGGTTGACAGCATATGTAGTATGTTATAACCACCCAATGATATCAACTAAACTAGCCATACATGCACACAACACTTGAGAGTACTAAGCAGTCAAAAGTTTAATCATGCGCACACACACAACCCCCTTTTTGAACTACACATTGGATGTAAAACAATGTAACACATAAGTCTAATTGAACTTTTATCTCATTAGTTGTAAGCATTGTTCATGCTTCAAATTTCAAAAAACTATTTATACATTGTTCAGTCTTATCTGCTTAAAGCATCTAAAGTGTCTATGTTGATGTAAAACTCTCTTAATTAAACAATGAAACAAAAGTTTCTTTCTTCCATTTTTCGTACAAATTTTCTCATGCCAAACCCTGGCAGTACCACATCTATTACGGCATCAAACTAAAGCTAAATAACGACTTTCAAAAACTCGAGTAGGAAAAAGTCTGTTAAAAGGTTTATATCATAGGTACCTTCTGCTTTCAGATGCCATTTCAGCCTTGAAGGCGACTCGGCTTTGTTCATCCAAATATTTTCCCTAGATTAATGATCACTCTGTTTTCTTATCTAGTTCCTTGCTTCTTCCGCAGAGTTTGAGATTCGATGCATAAAGATCAGACATTTCATCTTTATGAGGCAAAATGTAATTCTTGAGAAATTCTAAATCAGTGGTGGACAAAGCAACATCATCCAGGTAAGGCAGAATGAAACTCTTGATGAAATCTAAATCCTTCAGTTTCAAACCATAATGAAAACCACTTTTTTCATCAATCAACTTCTTCTCCATAAGGATCTTCATAATTTTGACCCTAGGTTTCACCCTTTTTTCTAAACTATAATTCAAAAGAACAGCACGGTTTGTCAAGAAATCTGGTTTATAACCAACTTCATTCATGTAAAATTCCAATTGTTTTCGCAGTCTATCTTCAGAAAAGCCTACAATATAAGGCACATGCCTAAACATGACATGGATATTCTCTTCACTCCATCCAAAGCTTCTGAAAACATTTAACTTCTTCTCAACGGCTGCTGTACTGTTGGTACAGAGTACTACTAAAAAATGGTAAAACATCTTCGAATTGCGACATATCTTGTATTTATTCTCCACCTTCTCAACTGCCGCCTCCAAAAACGAAGGTTCTCGTATCAAATATCTTGGTCTACGGATCAACATCTGTGACAATTTCTCCTCCGAGAAGCCCAATTTCTGCAAGTAAGCAATGTTCGAAGCAAGTTTTTTCACTGTAGAATCATGAAGCAATGAACAATGCGTCAAGAGAACTTTGCATACTAATTCCTTAGAGCCCAGAAAACTTTTCAAATACTCAATTGGGGCTAAAATATTGGTTTCCAATGGACGACACAAAAGGGAACCGTAACGGGTAAGAACCCTATTAAGATCCGACCCGGATAATCCAATGTCTTGTAGAGCCTTGATTTTAGGTTGAAAGGTTTTCTGAGGATCAGGCAATAAAATCCTAGGGTAAGCAGTAACAATGCTTTTGATTTGGGGTTTATTGAGTCCGAGTTTTTCAAAATACCCGATAACTAAATTCGGGTCATTTCGGAAGGACTTAGCAGAAGGCACCTTTTTAGTAGCGGCGAGGGCTTCTTCTTTAGAGAACCCAAGGGAATTGACGAGGAACTCCCCCAAAACAGTCGACGGCGCAGCCGCGGCGGCGGTGGAGTAGCGAAACAGAGATTTGAGCTGGAGCTTCCATAAGGAACTATTCGAAAGCCTAGAAATCATCCTTCTTAGCTGAGAGATCGCAGTTATAGCACAAGAATTGCTTTCGAATTAGCAAATAGTTCAGTTTCAGATCAAACCCCTCTTGTCAATTTTCGGGAGGATTCAAATGGTAGACAGACGAGCCTCACACTCTCTAGCCAGAGATTGACCTAATTTGTTTTAAACGCTTTAATTTTAATTTTAAATTTTTTTTAAAACAATTTTACATTGATGTCATATTGTCAATATAATTTTCAGGGTTATAATCGAGCTGAGCCGAGTCGATTTGATTGAAAAAAATTTAAACTTAACACGCGGCTCGAGCTCTATTGATCTGTAAAAAGAAAAAAAAATCAAGTGTCTACCCTCTCTTAAATGTATATATATACTGGTAGAAAAACTCGTACGATGTACGGATGGATGTTAATTCAATAATTAGAAGGATGAGAAAATCAGTTAGTTGGTATGGAAAAAAATTATGTACAGAATTACATTATAATGTGAATTATTACGTGTAATATTAGTGATTAGCATGATTATTGTTGTCGTGGGGTACTGAAAATTATATTCAAGCAATACACATGCATTTGGATAGTGTTTGATATGTAATGTTTAAGTTGCCGAATACTACGAGATACATGATTCATATATGTGTATGTAGAAATTTATAGATATTGTAATAATTTAAAAGCTATGTATGTGAAACAAAAATTTAAAAGAAAAGATGGTATGATTGAAATATTTACAATGAAAGATAAAAGTGTAGAGATGTGTGAAATTAATGAGAATGAAAAGTAGTGTAGGTTCATGGACAACGAACGTTATGCACAACAATCATCCAACTAAATTTTAGTTAACACCTGATAAAAAAGTAAATGAAAATTTGTAAGCATGTGAAAGAGAAATCAACATAAAAAATTCAAAAACAAAAAGATATCGGAGATAAAACGTCTTACGTGAGGTAATGTTTTGTTTACGTTTATGTTTGAAAGCTTGAGTGCATGCATCAAACCAATTTATTTTCAAAACAAAAACAACTTTTAGTGGTGATGTATATATTGTGGCGCTGATGGGCGTGTACGATGAATGTATAGCGTGCTTTTAAGCAACGTTTTAAATGATCCTCGAAAGTGCGATGACCATGTCCCTTAATTTTGTGTAATTTAATAATATGAAAGTCCAACAATCATTATTGAAAATAGTTGTTGAAATATAAAGTGAAGTGAAAAGTGCCAATGTCAACTGTTCGATCGAGTATGCGTAATATATATCCTAGAGGGGTGAATAGGATATTACGGCTTTTTAAATTTTAATTAGCCTTCAGAGTTTCCAATTTAATTAACCTAATATTGATAATAAACTAGACGGAAAATCAAGCTAAGATCAACGTGTATAGGTTAATGTTCTTGTGATCGATTTGATTAAAGATTTTAACGAGTTAAAACCTAATCAATTTAGCATGCATATATTAAGTGTGTTTCTAATTAATTTCCAAAACACATCCACGGGTTTTTAATAGTTGATTAAACTATCAAACAGTCCTATGTGTCAAAGTATTGACCTAATTTGTTTTTCCCGTTTTAATTTTATTTTATTTTTAAAACAATTTTACATTGATGTCATCAGTATAATTTTAGGGTTATAACTGAGCCGAGCCTAGTCGATTTTTGATTGGAAAAAAATTCAAACTTAACACGCTTCTCGATCTCTATTGATCTATAAAAAGGAAAAATCGAGTGTGTACCCTTTCTTATTTTTGAGAAAGTGTCTACCCTTTCTTAACATAACTTTGAGGACAATCCATAATGTAAATAAAAATTATTTCATAAAACGAGTAGACGTTTTACAGTGATATTCCAGGCAATTATGAGCTATCGGGTAAGTGGTTAGTTATGCGAGGTCTACTATAGATGATTCCTACAGCATGTCTTCATCGAATTGAAGGTTTCCGCCTTCACTGTTGTTATCCTTTCGATGAAAGGCTCTCTGATCCGGGAAATTTTTGCCATGGTATGCTGCACCGCCATGCGACACGCTTATTTTCCTCTAAAACACCGTGTTTTGGTAGAAAAGACAAAAATAAAATACAAACACTCTATAAAACACCCGTTTTAAAGTAAAATAGATGTGTTTCGCACTCGCGGCGACACACCACCTAAAAATTTCCCCTCTGATCCCGATGTTGGGTTTGATGACATCGATTTATATATGAATTGGTCTAACTTTCCAGTTTCAATCAGACCATCAATTCATCTTTGTAACTGACAACAGTCTTCTGTGTTTTGGCCAACGTCTAGATGAAATCTGCAGTATATACTTTGGTCTTGCTTATTTACTGGTCCTTTCGTCTGATGCGGGAGTCTTGCTAATCCTGATTCATCCATTACAGTTAGAATGTGGGATCTAGATTGCTTCAACAAAATAAAATCCCGTTAGTGTAGGGCTCTTTTATTTCCAGTCTATATGCTATAGGAGACTTGAGGCAGTCGAATACTCATTTCCATTTTTTGTCATGTGGTTTGGCCTTTACCTTGTTTCGACTAACCTTTTCTTTAGAGGGGGAGGGTGTGTGGAGGTGTGCGGTATTACCTTGGAGAGGTTTCATCGTGGTGAAAGCTTGAGTGAATCGCCTTGCCAATTCCTCGAAACAGTTAATGGAGTAGGGCCGTAGCTCCTTAAACCATTCCCAAGCTTTCCGAGTGAGCAAATTGGGGAAATCCTTGCACGGTTGCACCTCGTTCCATTAGGCGCGCAACATAATGTCATGTTCCGTACAGATGTAGATGATACGTGGGATCAGTGGATCTACTGTATGAATCCACTTTAGCCGATTTGAACCCGGCGAGTCGTTGATATTGCTCTATCTTTGTTACAGTTGATTGTAAGTAGCAGTTGCAGTTAGGATTAGTCCTGGAAAGTTAAATGTCAGTTGTAACTGCCTAAGTTTAGTTAACATCAGCTATATATACTGGAGTTAAACATAGGTTTCTTGATAATTTTTCATATTGATTCCCTTATCCCATGAAAGGGGTGTTCAAACCATATAATTTTTCGAATCATTGTTGCAGAGTCTCTCTGGTTCAAAGCATGCTAAACCCACCCCTGTAGCTTATCTCCCCTGCCATCATCGTCCAAAGCATTTCAATAGAGTGGGTAAAAGCTTACCCGCGGCTCGGCCCTTCGCTGAGGTGGATTAGATCGTTTTTTGAATTTGCCCAGTTTGTATTAGGTTGGGTTGTCCCCAAGAACGAGGAAGAGTTGATTAACGAAGTGGAGTAGAGTGTCAGAATCATGGGGATCCATGCGTTCCGGGATTGTGATCGGGTCCGTGCCGAGTGGAAGGATGCTTAAAATTAAATTCTTATTGGACCCTCAATCAGACTCACTATTTTCTATTTTAGTTTTCAACTTTCAGTTTTCTTCTTCAATTGTAATTCCTCTTCAATAATCGAGTTCTTCAACTTCTTGAATCAGTGTTACATTGGTACTTTAATGTTCATGCTTTGATACAATGATGATTTTGCCTCAACCTCCAGAAGACGATGATAAGTTTGCAGCTTGGGAGCAGTGAAACAATATGGTTTTTTCTTGGATAGTTCACTCTGTTTACCCTAATATTAGGCAACGTATAATGTGGTATGAAATAGGTAAGGAGGTTTGGGATGATCTTTCCAGAAGATTTGGTTCAAGCAACGTTTATAGAATTTCAAATATTAATGAAGAAATTTATCAAGTAAAGCAATATGATGCTTATGTTACAGATTATTTCACAAGCTTGAAGACACTTTGGGATCAAGTTGAGATTATGAGGCCAATCCCACCCTGTGTTTTTCATCTCCTGCTAGTGTACAAAGTGTATAGTGGCATGTATAAGGTGACTAGGTTTCTCAAAGGCTTGAATGAGAAGCATCACATTGTTCAATCATAAATTCTTCTCATGAAACCTTTGCCAGATGTTAGTGATGCTTTTCAGTTGGTTTTACAGCAAGTAGCACAACAAAATTACAATAATAATGGAGTTCCTAATATGCTTATATTTGTTTAATTTAATTTAGAAACACTTAACTTTTAACACAAGAAAATGCTGAGAACTTTTTTTATTTATTACTGATGCATAAAAGGCTTTAAATAGCCAAAGTACACAAACTGAAAGTCGAAAAACAGGGAGTTAGTTGCAGCCATGCAACCATTACCTACAAACTAGGAAAATGTGGAAGACTTCTTCCTATTTGGACTCAACATTTCTAACAAACTATGACTGAGTCAAATTATTACAAAACTGAAAATAAACACTTAATATCTCAGCAAAATATCCAACATACTCTCCCTTAAACTGATTTTGATGAAAAAACAGTTTAGAGAGCCTTCAAACTTGATTCATCTTCGATTCAGCCACTTTCTTGGATAGAACATACTCCCAATCTCTTTCTCAAACTCATGAACAGCTCCCTTTTGAGTGGCTTGGTCATAATATCTGCTAATTGATCCCTACTGCTGCAATGTATCAATTCTATAACACCATCTTCACATAAATCCCTCAAGAAATGGTATCTAACATCTATATGTTTGCTCCTTCCATGTAAAACAGGATTTTTGGACAATTGGATAGCTGATCTGTTGTCACAGTAGATAGGAATAGGACCATGTTGCATCTGTCCTAAGCCATTCAGCAATCTCATCAACCAAATTGCATGACATGAACACTGTGCAACAGCTACAAACTCAGCTTCTGTGGTGGATAAAGTGACAATCTGTTGCTTCTTTGATCCCCATGATACAATACTGTTGTTCATCATAAACACTTGACCTGAGGTGCTCTTCTTATCATCAACATCACCAGCATAGTCACTATCTGAGTAGCCAATCAGTTTAGGTTTTGGACTTGCTGTATATTTGATCCCATAGTCCTTAGTTCCTTGCAGATACCTTAGTATCCTTTTGACAAAATGTAGGTGTGCTTCAGTAGGTTCACTCATATATCTGCTAGCTACACTCACAACATCATAATATCTGGTCTTGTAGCTGTAAGGTATATCAGACACCCCACCATTTGCATATAAAGGTTTGCATCAATCTTCTTTCCATCTCCAGCTTTGGTGAGCTTAACTCCAACATCTGCTGGTGTCTTCACAGGATTGCATTCCTTCATTTTGAACCTATCCAGTAACTCAGAGGTGTATTTTCTTTGAGTTATGAAAATACCATCTTCCTTTTGTTGTACTTCAATGCCTAAGTAGTAGTGCATCAGTCCTAAATCTGTCATTTGAAAGGTCTTCATCATATCTTTCTTGAAATCACCATCATGTACTGTGTATATTACTGTATAAATCAGGTCATCAACATATACACAGACCACTAGCATATCACCATTCTTTCCTTTCTTCACATACAGTGTAGGTTCATGTGGACATCTCTGAAACTCATTGACGATACAGGGTTTCACTCCCTCCACGTGTCGTCTATCGGTTGGTCATCACACTATAAATAACATCAGTACATCCATGTCGATGCCCAAGCTCGAGGCCAAGGCCAGCATATCAAAGCCAGTCTACGACTATCGACTATCGAATACCGAGCAGTGTAGGACATTCAGTCCACACCAGCTAGCAATGTAGGACAGTGAGTCCCAGAGTCGATCACCACAGGTCGACATCGAGGACAGAGTCCGCATCAGCTTACTAAGCCCATTAATAGCGGTAGCTTGGGCAAGGGTCAAGGCCCATTTAAGGGTAAAAATGACAATAACATAAGCCGACTTAACCTTAGGGTTTATGCAAGTATTGTCATTATAAATACCCTCAATCCAGGAACTACGTAAGGCTTGATTCCTGGAACCTAACAGGATACGTAGGCAATCCAAGATACAGTCTTGGACTCAGCCACAAACCTAAAAACCCACCACCTCATTCCTCTCTTTGGCATTAGGGTTCTTGTGTGTTCATCACTAGATTAAATTAGGGCTCAAATATTTAAGGTGACATAATTTGTCATCGTCATTGGCGCTAGAAGGAGGGTCTTCTACTGATTGAATACGCAAAAACACGATGCCTCCCAAGAAAATCGCATCCAAAATCGCATCCAAAGCGATCGATCAAGGCTCCCGGTTGAACGAGCCGATCGATCCCGATATGCAAGAGAGGCGAAGATCCCGCCTTGGATCTTATTCAAAGACGATCCTCAAAGCAAAAGCAGGGAAAGCAGATCCGGCCTTGAATCTGCTCCGGAGACCCACCAACCGAAAAGCAAGCCCTTGCTCCGAGAATATCGGGCGCTTGCGGATCGGTTAAGCGGCGAATATGGAGGTGATGTCCGGAATAATAGCCGAGGCGGTTATTCTGGCACAAGCAAGCGACGACGCCGCCCAAAAGAAGCTATGGCGGAAGCGGCGAGAAAAGACGTAGTGGACAAGCCTAAAACAGACTCTCAGGGGACGAAATAAGCGCATCATCTAGCTCAGGTGGAAAGGAAGAGACGCGAGATCCACCAAAAACACCAGAGAGAGACGATGACGGCGCCAGGAGGAGTTGAATGCAATTTTGGGAAAGAGTCGTGTGTCATTTGTGGCTCGAGTCTCCTTCACGAAGGAGATCGAGAGCTTTCCTAAACCCAGGGGTTTAAGATACCAAAGATAGAACCTTATGATGGCACCACCGACCCGGAGGACCATCTCCACAGGTATCTGTCTCAAATGAGGTTGGATGGGGCACCCGATGCAATGCGCTGTCGGGCATTCGAGACGCTACTCGTAGGTCGAGCAAGAGAATGGTTCACGAAGCTACGACCAGGGTCGATCTCGAGTTTTGCCATGCTCGCTCGAAAGTTCCGAGATGCGTTTATAGTCAACAAGAAGTTTCATCTGAGTGCCACGCACCTCATGAACGTGAGGCGCGAAAAGAGATGAGACGGTGATGGAATATTTGAAGAGGTTTAATCTCGAGGCCATGCAGTCAGGACGCGGATGACCGACTTCGATCACGTCATTTGTAGAAGTGCGCAATACTAAGTTATACATGAAGTTGAGCGAGAGACGCCCCAATACCATGGGCGAATGTGTCAATGTAGTGCATAGATTCTCGTCAAGGGGAGGAGGCGCGCGGCGGCGGCACCCAATCCGGCCGGATGGAATCCAAGAAAGACACCCGAGGTCCGAGCAGAATCACCCAAGAGCGGGGATGTCGAGAGTAAGCCATCGGTTTGGGACCGTATCGACACGTCCACCTCGGACCGTGGGGGCAGAAGGACCTCACGTGATAAGGACTTTATCCCACTCAATCGACCTCGATCCGAGGTGTTGTCGATTATGCTTTCAAAAAACTTGGCGAGAAACCGCCACCGTTGAAAAAGCCTCGAGAAAGAGGAATGCAAGCAAATCTTGTGATTTTCACGAAGACATAGCCATACAAGCAGAGGATTGTATCGACTGAAGAGAGACATCGGCGTCTGCATTCGGGAAGGAAAGCTAGACGAAGTTGTTGGCGATCTCGGTATGATGGGCCCAGGAGGGCGTGGGGAATTTAAGAGGAAAAACTCCGATCGGGACAGGGAACCGAGGTCGAGATGTCCAGAGAGGCGAAGGATCGGTCACCTCGGAGGAATCGATCCCGGTCGAGAAGGAAACAACAGAGAGAATTTTGGTCGAGATAGATATGAAGATAATCGACCGATTAACTATGTCAACACAATCTTTGGTCCCGGTGAGAGTGATAAAGACCAGACCGGTGAAGAGCCGACTTGTAGCTCGAGAGAGCGCAAAGCAATTCAATTCACGGCGAGAAGTCGGATACGGCCCTCGAGATGATATCCCCAAGTCGAGTCATAGCAAAGGTTAGTTATTGAGGCAGTTATTAGCCGAGCCCGTATATCGAGAGTCTGTATCGATAACGGGAGTGCAGTGAACATCATATATCACTCAGCGTTTCAAGCGATGAAGTTGAAAGAGAAGAATCTAGCCCCATAGCGTCTCCCTGTTTGGATTCACAGACAAGCGATCCACCCCATGGGCTCGATAAAGTTACTCACGATACTTGGTGATGGCGAGAAAGGAAGGACACTTGAATTAAGTTATGTGGTGGTCAAGGCTCCTTCTGCTTATAATGTTATCCTAGGACGACCTGCGCTCTTCGACCTGCATGCTATCATATCGACTTTTCATAATAGTATGAAGTTTCCCACTAGGAACGGTTCCCACGAAGTAAAGGAGACGTTGAAGTCGCTCGGAGTTGTAACTCTGTTGTCATGAATGGGAAGATGGCGGTTCAACAAGTCTTAGTCGAGAATCGATTCCAGAGGAAGAAGAGGAGAAGAGTTGGGTCTCCAGTGACGCAGTCGAAAACATCCGACTCACGGGAAGGAGAGAGGACGATCGGTCGCGTGCAAGTCGGGATTTGGATCCCGAAAAAAGAAAAACAATATTGGTTAAACTTTTAATCGAGTTCGAGAGCGCTTTTGCCTGGAAAGCCACCGACATGCCAGGGATCGCTTACCGACATTGCGATTCACAAACTCGAAATTGACCAGGCTAGAAAGCCAGTCAAACAGAAGAAGAGAAATTTTGCGTCGGATCGACTTGAGGCAATCGAGGCGGAGGTCGGCAAGCTACTGGCAGCCAAGATAGTGAAAGAGGTATTCTATCCCGAATGGCTAGCTAACCCGGTATTGGTCAAGAAGCCTGATGGGAGTTGGCGCATGTGTGTAGACTTTACAGATTTGAACAAAGCATGCCCAAAAGACTCGTATCCGCTGCCCAAAATCGACAGGTTAGTCGACTCAACCATTGATTTTGAAGTTTTTGGTTTCTTAGATGCATATAAAGGATACCACCAGATCTTAATGGATCCTCGAGATGCGGAAAAAACAGCGTTTATTACAGAGTTCGGCACCTTCTGCTATGTGACCATGCCATTCGGATTAAAGAATGCTGGGGCAACATACCAGAGGGCAGTCAACAAGATATTTGCAAGACAAATTGGAAGATGTATGGAGGTTTATGTAGACGACTTGCTTATCAAGAGTCGATCTATGAGACAATACCTGGTCGATGCTCGAGAGGTTTTTGAAGTGTTGAGAGAAACGCAGATGAGGCTAAACCCGAAGAAGTGCACTTTTGGAGTTAGGTCGGGTAAGTTCTTGGGTTATATGATTTCGAAGGACGGGATTCGTGCGAACCCAGATAAAATTGATACACTGAAGAATATGCCCGCACCACGAAACATCAAGGAAGTACAAAGGCTCACGGGTCGAATGGCAGCTCTCAACAGATTTCTATCGAGATCCGCACAACGTGCACTACCCTTTTTCAAGATACTCCGAAAGGCCAGTCCTTTTCATTGGGATGATGAATGTCAGACAGCCTTTGAAGAGTTGAAAGCTTATTTATCAGAGTTACCTACCCTCACTTCTCCTCGAGAAGGGGAAAAGTTGTTGGTTTATTTGGCAGTGTGCGAGGAAGCAGTGAGTGCGGTTCTCAGTGCGAGAGGATACATGGCCAGTGCCGATATATTTTGTTAGTAAAGCACTACATGGCCCCGAGATCCGGTACTCACTAGGCGAGAAGTTAGCGTTGTGCACAGTTCACGCCTCGAGAAGTTGAGGCCATATTTTCAAGCTCATCCTATTGTGGTAGTCACCGACCAACCACTAAAGCAGATTTTGGCGAAACCCGACACCTCGGGACGATCGCTTAAATGGGTGATAGAGATGGCTCGATGATTTATATCGAGTTCCTCCTCGAACCTCGATAAAAGCACAGCCTTAGCAGATTTTTTAGTCAAGGATCTCCGTCCAACTCGATCAAGAAAAGCAAAGCCCAGAGGAAAATGGACTCTTCAAGTCGATGGAGCATCGAGTAAGGAGGCGCGAGCGGGGCTCCTTCGTAAGCCCGAAGGCGAGGAATTCCATACGCCTTCGATTCGACTTCAAAGCAACGAACAACGAGGCCGAGTATGAGGCTATGATCACCGGCTTAAAGCTCGCTTTGAAGTTTGGGTGTCGAAGATTTGTCGATTCTGATGACTCGCAGATTAGTGGTCAATCATGTGAAAGGGAGTATGAGGCTAAGGAAGAAACCATGAAGAATTACTTAGCAGCTTGTCCAAAGCCTCATACCAAAGTTCAAGACGATTCGCTTTGAGCAAGTCCCGGCCGAAACAAGAGAGCCGATGCGCTCTCCAAGTTGGCATCAAACTTCATGTCAAGTAAGAAGGTTTTAGTTGAGTTATTGACCGACCGGAGTTACATCGAGACGGAGGCCAAGCCGATCACTCAGCAGGCCACGTGGATGGACTCGATCGCTCTTTACCTCAAGGACGGAATACTGCCATCTGACAAAGTGCAGGCCAGGAAAGTCCGACTTCAATCAGCTCGATATGCATTTTTTGACGATATCTTGTATCGAAAATCTTTTGTGAACCCATGGTTAAGATGTGTATCTGAAACCGAATGTGAATATCTCTTGGAAGAAATTCATAGAGGAGCATGTGGAAACCACTGTGGGGCACGAATGTTAGCTCGAAAATGCAAGTTAGCTGGGTATTTTTGGCCGTCGATGCAACGAGATGCGAATAATCTTGTCCAAAAATGCAACACTTGTCAGATTCATGATAATATCTCCCATCAACAAGCGCAAGATATGAATGTCATCTCGCCGAAGATGGCCATTTGATCGATGGGGTCGATATCGTTGGACCCTTACCTCGAGCTCCGGGAAATCTTAAATATGTGGTCGTGGCTGTAGATTACTTCACGAAGTGGGTCGAAGCTAAGGCTATACCCGACATCAAAGCTGCAACCATCAAAAAATTCTTGTGGGTCGACATTTTGTGCGGTATGGGATCCCTAAGGCTCGATCTCGGATAATGGTACTCGATTCAAGATCGTAAAAGTCGAGAATGGTGCGATGAATACCATATCGACCAACGATTCACCTCGGTAGCTCATCCACAGCAAACGGTCAAGTCGAGCAAACTAATCGACGAGATCAAGTCGGGTCTAAAAAAGAGACTAGAGGCGTAAGGTCGAGATTGGGCGGTTCAACTCCCGAGCATCCTATGGTCATATAGGACGACTCTAATTCATCAACCGGGAAACTCCTTTTCTTTGGTATATGGGTGTGAAGCGGTGATTCCCGCCGAGATCGGAGTTCCTCTCCTCGAGTTCGGCCTACAATGTGGAGACAAATGATCCCGAACTCCGACAAGAAAGGGACAATGTCGAAGAGCGAAGGGAGATAGCCTCACTAGAATGACAAGGTATAAATGAAGATCTCTCAAGATTACAACTCGAGGGTCAGGCATCGATACTTCAAGGTCGGTGATTTGGTTCTAAGGAAGAATGAAGCAAGTCGACGGAGGCGGCCGGAAAATTAACTCCGAATTGGGAAGGACCTTATCAGATCCTTGAAAGTCCACCCCAAAGGGTCTTATCAACTTGGTCGGGCGATGGGAACTATTGTTCCTCGACATTGGCATGCCAACAATGAGAGAAATATTATGTTTGAGATAAGCTTTACTTTGATGAACTCGCTTACCTTTCAATTCGAATCTTGTAATAAGTCCATGAGACAATTTTATGAGTATTCTAATAAATTTGTATCTTTTCGAGATGCTTTATGTGTTTGTTAGGATTTATAGCCAAAACGATACAAGTCCAATGTGACAGAAAAGTTAAAGGCAAAACAATCGAAAACGAGTAGAGAAATCCGCAGGTCGGACATCTCGGTAAAGCCAAAAGCAAAGTTAGCCTAATGGGCGACGAATGCAAAGGCATAGACGGCAGTTCGCAGGTCGGGCCAAAGGTCCAAGCTAAGAGCCGAACGAGCCCAAGAGGCAAACAAGGCTAAAGCAAAGGACGGTTCGCATAGTCGGGCCACCTGTCCCGATCGAAAGCCGAATGAGCCCGAGTGGCGAAAAAGGCCTGAGACAAAGGGCGGTTCGCATAGTCGGGCCAACTGCTCCAATCGAAGGTCGAAAAAGCCTAAGAGGCAAAAAAGACCTAAAACCAGGGACAATTTACATTAAAATGCTCAGCCTAAAGGTTGAATAAGCCTAAGGGGCAAAAGACTAAGGCAAGCAAGTCAATCTCAAGTGCAATAAGAACCAAGGGTTCATAATACACTTGGGGGGCAACACAATATCAACAACAAGTACAACAAATAAAGACGAGCAAAGCAATAAGATAAGCAAGATAAAAAAAAGATGACAAAATCCCGACTTGAATTAATAGCAAAGTCATTACGAAACAAGGCCAGGTCAAAAAGACCAGCCAAAGTTAAAATAAATATGGTTACAAAATAGAGGTTCGAATATCAAAAGAAGAAGATATAAAAAATATCAAGATCAGGGGTCGGCTTCCGGAGTCGGCTCAGTTGTGGCAGGGGTCGGATCGGCGGCGGTCGGTCAGGCGAGAGGGGCGAGAGGAGGAGCATACTTTATAGCCAAGGACTCTCCCCGCTGAAACTCCTCAAAGTACTGATCGTACAGCTTCTCCGAGTCAGGATTGTAGAACATAGGCGTTTGGAGAGTCGACATGTCGAAGCTTGGACGACCTCCTTCACCGATCCACGGCCAGGTATATCCACCCATCATCGAAGCCCGCATGATCACTTCTAGATCATCTTCAAGGTTTGATGACTTGCGGTACTCCATGATGGCCTCGGTCTTAGCCTCTTCGACTGCTACCAGTGCTCGATATAGTTCAGCCTGTAGCGCATCTCGATCTTGGCGAGCCTTCCTAGCTTCCTCGTCCGCGAGCTTTCGACACTTCTGCAGCCTCTCGTAGTCTTGAGCCGCCTTGAGCGGCCTCTCACCTCGATCTTGCCTTTCGTCTCGTGAGTCGGTCCAACTCCTTCAAGTGAGTGGCGGCTTAGCTTCAAAGCTGACCACCAACCTATTTTGCGCCTCTCGAGCTCGGAGATCGACTCTGCTTCAACTCGTTATATTGTTTCTCCACAGCAGCAGAAATGGCGGCACTCTTGGCGACATTGTCTGAAGCGATCGCCATTCTCCTCTTGATCTCATCCGCCGACTCCCTGTCTTGGCTAGCCGACGGGCGGCCTCCCGACCAACAAGGGTATGCTACAAAATAGAAGAACGAGTTAATAAATAAAGGGGCATGGACCTCGAGGAAAACAAATATAAAAGGAAGGATCGACTTACGAGGCGATTCAACTTCCATGAACATAAGACAAGTCTTTGTCACCCACACCAGCAAATCATCAAAAACCAGTCCACACCGATTCCTGGCTCGGTAGAGGTCTCAAAGAACTTTCTTTCTCTTCGCTTCGGCCGCTCCTTTACCACCTCGGCAACAGTCGGCCTCTTCTTAGTCCGCGCCGCTTGCTCCTCGACATTAACTCCGACATTCGAGGCTAAATCGACAAGCTCCTCCTCATCTTCATCTCGAAGAGAGCCAAATCGGACGGTAAGCTCGCCGGTGGTCGGGTACCTCGGCGTTCAGCTCCGCAGACGACTCGATCGCAGGCAAGGTTTGTTCTAGGTGGAGGAGGCCCCTCTCGAGAAGAGGAAGGCATGTCGATCTCACCATGAACGGCAAGTCGGTAGTGGCCTGACCCTCGAGAGGCGGAGGCAGCCACGACCGTCGACTCAGAAATGCGTTGGGGTTGGTGACCCTGGAGAATTTGCCCACTGCAGTACCGAAAAAAGACAAGTTAGTTCTAACCGACATACCACAAGTTATCAACTCAGAGCAAACAATAAGTATGTAAAAACAAGCAAATAAGTAAACATCCTACGATTCTCGTGATCAGGAACGTTCAGGCCTACATATGGCATAGGCCCAGCTTCCTCTAAGCGAGCCAGGTGATACAGGAGACTCAGGTCTCGAGTACACACCTCGAAATCGTGTCCACTCAAAAGTCGAGCCTCGTGAGGAGCCGGTTCCTTCCCAAGCTTGTCCTGTTTCCCTCTCTCTGACCTCCACCGACCGATGTAGGGGTTATCCAAACCATGACGGAGAAAGAAGAATCGAGGCTTCCACTCCCGTGAGTAAAGGCCCTTTAGTTATGAACTCATGTCGATTTGCTCTCCTCTGGAAGGAATACCACAACTTGTCGGGCGTGGTAGTAATCTTGTAGTAGTATCGAACAAGGGCACCGAGAAGCGCACTGAGCCACTCGACAAAGGCTATGATAAAACCCATCAGAGTTCTGACACCGTTCGGGGCAAGTTGGGAAACACTTATCTCATAATGATGAATGATGGCCAGAACGGCTGGGCAGAGTGGAAACCTCAATCCACTCGCCAGTTGGTTCTCATAAACCGCACAGAATCCTTCTGGGGGCTCGTCGGCAAATATATGATTACCAGATGGAAGTCGAGCTTCGAGTGGGGGCTTGATATCATATTTTTGACAAACTTTAACGATTTCCTCAGGGGAAAGTGTACTCAGACACCCTTTCGCACCCTTTCCATCCATCCTAGTTACTAGCTTTTTAGGCTGGTTAGGGACAGGAGGGGGGGAAGCTGTGGGTTCGCCGGAATCCCGTCGGGGAAGATGACCGGAGGCAGCAGATACTGGAGTTTGGGATGGAGAAGGTGTATCGCTACCTCTATCAGATTCTGTGGCGCTGCTACTACTACGTGACATAGATAAATCAAAAGAAAAAGATAAACACTGAAAAAAGAAGTAATCTTACTTGGTGTTTTGAATTTGGGGATGATGATAAGAAATAGCAAGCAGGTTTGCAGCAGCGTTTAGCCTCTCTCCTTTTATATATGAAGGCAAAAGGTTTGCAAATGATTTGAAAAGACAGGAGATAATGGGGAGTTATAACCCCTGGGAATCGCGAGAATCAAGGCGGTAACGCGTGTTACGGGATACGAAGCGTCGTGTGCTAGGATATCGCGCCACGTGTCAATAAGCAGTTAGGGTTAACAAGCGGCGGGAAAAAGCCCGCCCAAATAAAAACCCAACTCGAAGACGATTCAAGTGACAGACCCGACCTCGGACAACGGAGTCGCCTCTCTCAAGTCTGGGGGGCTTATGACGATACGGGGTTTCACTCCCTCCACGTGTCGTCTATCGGTTGGTCATCACACTATAAATAACATCAGTACATCCATGTCGATGCCCAAGCTCGAGGCCAAGGCCAGCATATCAAAGCCAGTCTACGACTATCGACTATCGAATACCGGCGAAGTAGGACATTCACCCACACCACCTAGCAATGTAGACAAATGAGTCCCGTGAGTCGATCACCACAGTCGACATCGAGGACGAGTCCGCGTCGACTTACTAAGCCCATTAATAGCGGTAGCTTGGGCGAGGTCAAGGCCCATTTAAGGGGTAAAAATGACAATAACATAAGTTTCGACTTAACCTTAGGGTTTAGGCAAGTATTGTCATTATAAATACCCCAATCCAGGAACTACGTAAGGCTTGATTCCTGGAACCTAACAGGATACGTAGGCAATCCAAGATACAGTCTTGGACTCAGCCGCAAACCTAAAAACCCACCACCTCATTCCTCTCTTTGGCATTAGGGTTCTTGTGTGTTCATCACTAGATTAAATTAGGGCTCAAATCTTTAAGGTGACATAATTTGTCATCGTCACTCATTTTTGATGAAGTATGAATCAATGCAGCTGTACCAGGCTCTAGGGGCCTGCTTCAATCCATATAATGCCTTTTTAAGTTTGCACACTTTGTCTTCATGTCCAGCCTTGACATATCCTTGAGGCTGATCAGTGTACACCTCCTCAGTAATTCTGCCATTTAGAAATGCAGACTTCACATCAAGCTGTTGCACCTTCCAATTTTGTTGTGCAGCCACAGACAACACCAGTCTGATGGTGTCCAGCCTTGCAACAGGTGCAAACACCTCATTATAATCAATGCCATACTCTTGCGTGTACCCCTTTGCCACTAGTCTTGCCTTCAGCTTGTCCACCTTCCCTTTCTCATTGAGTTTAGTTTTGTACAACCACTTTACCCCAATAGTCTTGTGTCCAGCTGGTAATTCTGTAAGTTCCCATGTGTCATTCTTCAAAATGGATGCCATTTCTTCATCCATAGCAGCCTTCCACTTTGAATCTTTTATAGCTTCATCAAAGGTGGTAGGATCTCCTTCTGTCATGAGTGTTGGAATAGTGTCCTAAACCCAATCGGGTTGGACCGGATCCGACCGGGTCGGATCATTTATACTATTTCTTTACGTTTATACATATATTAAATGGCTTTTCTGTTGTCATATATATGTTCTTTTAAAGAACCAATTATGAATTGTTATGTGATAACGTCCTTAGTATTAAACTGTGATAGAGAAACCATGATAGGCGATTATGGTTGATGAGATCTCTAATCACTTTAATAAGTTTGATACTTAAATGTCTCTAGGTGATGTACTATTAAACAGGGCATTGATAGTATAAACCAGACTAGCACGTATTGGATGTCTTCTGTCTTTAAGGGCAGGGATAGATCTCGTCTATCGAAGTGTAGAGACACTTGGGTACGTGGACGTGTATTAGAGAATGCGTACGTTAGACTGACCCACTTACACGGATAAGTGTCACACTATGTGGCGGTTGTGTAATTATCCTTAAGACCGGAGTCTTCATGGCATCACGGTGTGGATTGTCATGCTTTGACACTATTGAGGTTTCCCCTAGCCACGGGGCGATCATGCGGTAGTGATTGGGTATGATATTGAAGCATGCGGAGTATACATGATTGGTCGTCCGGGAATCGCGTATCCTATGATTGGGATCGAATATCCGAAATGGCCTTCTTATAAGGAATGTCTTACTCTCGTGAATCTTTGCAAAGTGGGAGTAAATGTGTTACTTCGAGAGAGCTTGATATCCAGATTATAAGATACGGTCGTTGATGTTTTGACACTCGACTAACGACCGTATGGATATTATTACAGCGATAGGATTGTAAGTTACACGGTAACTGTTTCACATGAAAGGTAGTAGTCATTGCATTTGACTCTTCCGATGATTGGGGGTCACGGCGTGTTGCTAGACGCTATCCCGTGATCGTTAGGCATGAAGGCATTTTCGTAATTTGCACTTTGTGTCTACGGCCAACATATTCGGAAGCCTATCGGGTCACACACATATGAACATCTAGCCGGATTAAAATGTGGTCATAGTTGATAACCAAATAAGGAAAGTTTATCTCGAGACTATAAAGGTTATAGTGGTAAATTAATATGGTGGTATTTATTTATTATGAATAAATTAAATACAAGATATTAATAATATTATATTAATTAAAGAATATTCCGGATGCCAATTTATTGGCTAAAGGTGGCGCAATTTTGGAGTGTATAAGATACACTTGGATTGTGCAATTTAATTAATAGTATTACCTTATATTAATATTAGATATTAATATGTATGTATAAATATATATATATATATGTGGCGTGGATCATATATGATATGCATCCACTTGACATATTTTAGTAGTACATATTTTATATAGATTTATATATGTGATATATATATACACATGTGTAAATTGATTTATGGTAATATAATAAAAGATAAATATTGTCAATATAAGATCTTGACAATATCTTGAAATATTCAATATAAGATATTGATGATATCCTGATTTATTTAATATGAGATATTATAATAAATGAGATAAATCAATCAAATATATTTTCCTTATTTTATTGGAGAAAGGTTTTCTTCTACTCTACTCTACTGTGGGCGCCCATACACTATAAATATAGTGTGGGTGTCAAGCTCTTTTAGACATCATAATTCCAAGAACTAATAGTTCTTGTGTAAAATAGAGAGCATCATATTGAGAGTTGGAGAGAGGGGAAAAAGGCCGGTCTAGCAAACCGAGTTTTCCAATAGCAATCCATGATGGGATTCCGCGGTCGTTCGTGTGGACTAGCGGTAGAGGCCGAACACTTGGGCGGCTCTATGCAGAACTACTCTCCTGGGGACGGTCAAAGCGTCGATCTTTTAGATCAACCAAGGTAACCACCGTCTACTATCTATTTGTTTATTGCTTAAACGAAGTCGATCTTGGGTCGATAGGAAATAAATTTTTGAATTCCGTTGCGTTCCCGCGTAGATTTCCTAACAGTGGTATCAGAGAGAGCTTCGAGCTTAAGCAATAAGCATGTTATTATGCGTAGTTAATTTTATCGTTTAAATCACGTAATTAAAAGATGAAAGATTTTTGATTTGCAAAATTGATACATGAAAAGAAAAAAAAAAAAAAAGGGGATCGGGTGGTGCTCGGCCGACTGGCGGCGGCACCACCACCGGCGGCGGCTGGGCGGCGGCGGCGGCAGCAGGCTTTCGCCGCCGGCAATGACTGACCGGTCAATGCTGGCGGATCTCCAAATTTTTGTTTTGTGTATTTTGTGATTCAATATGGTTCATAGTTGTGATTAAAATCTCCTTTGTTTAGTTGTGTCGTGCGCAAACCAATGGTTCAAATAGTTTGGCCATTGGGATGCCACATGACATTAAAATATAATGGCTTTTCCAAACTTTGTTTGGAATAGGCTAGCTTCTTTCCAAATATTTGATTTGGGAAAAGCTGGCTTGCCAGCCATTTCCAAAATTTTGATTTTGGAAAGTGGCGAAGCTTAAACTAAAATCATTTGGCCTTTCCAAATATTTGATTTGGAATAGCCTGCGCTTTTCAAATATTTGATTTAGAAAGCGCTTAGCTTGAGCCACTTCCAAAATTTTGATTTTGGAAAGTGGCGCTTAAGCCAAATTTGGTTTAGAAACCAAAGCGTCCTTTTGATTACGAATCAAAAGGAAAGAAACAAAAGAGAAATAATTTTAATTTTGATTTATTTTGGAATAGTTCTAATTAATTAAAATTAAAATTAAAATCGGTTTAAAATTAATCGTTAATTTTATTTCGATTAAAATCATTTGATTAATTAAATGTTAATTAGTTAATTGATTGGATAAAATTATTTAATAGATTAAATGTTAATTGATTAATTAAGACGCAAAGTAGTTAAATTTTAATTTTATCTTTTTCATAAGATTTTATTGTATGGATTAGATATAGTAGATATAATATGATTATATGGACCCCATTGATTGATCATGGACTCGACCGATAGGATAGATGTGAATGATTTAATTTTTCTGTTGGTTTTAAAATTGTCCTAGGCCGTTATGAAGAACGTGACCTAGTTTATTTTTTTGCATTTATCCCATTCCGCTGTCTCCCCACATGTATGCGGCGGGTGTATTTATTTTATTAGATAGAATTAAATGTAACAAGAATGGAGCGGAAGATGGAGACCAAAGAAAGACGAAAATGAAGATCCCATTGGAGAATGGAGCATTAAAGATCCTATTGGCGGTTGCAGCTACTGCTTAGATTGTGACCAGCGGTTCGCTCGATTTGTATTCGAAACCGCACTCTAGGAAAAATCCATGATCATACCGGTTACTTTACGATTTATTTATTTTGTGCTTGTATTTATTTTATATGATACGATAGATGCATGACTAGGCACGATCTAGATAAATGTGTAGGATGTATGTCTATAGAGATAGATATATTTGATGAGACCGTAATTAAAATTAATTAAGTGAATTAATTTACGTAAATACTTCCACAACAAAAATCAAGTCGAAAAATTGTCTCCCAATATTATAAATGACGGTGAAGAGCCTTTGTTCGGATCCAACTGATCGGCCCTCGCCGGAGTTGACCTACCACGGTATATCGTCGTTATTGAGATATGATCGTATGAGATCTCGCGAATATTGGGTTATGACTTGACTAGAGTATTGCGGTGATTGGCCTCGCCAGGACCGTTTTATTCTAGAGGCAAGGGTTGACTACCACATAAAGATGTGAATTGTCAAAGAGTTGACTAGTCAACCACCAAGAGTCACATAGAGATGTGATTGGTAAGAGTTACATACCTTCGAATTATTCCGGTTGATCGGCCCTCGCGGGAATCGGGGTAACGAGATGGGATCTTGGCCACTAAAGAATTTTTGAAAGATTCTTGAAAGTCAATTGGGAGTAGTTGACTAGTGGGAGCAAAATCATAAATCAAAAGACCATTTTTGATTTTGCGTGTATAAACAACAACACTCTTTTTATTTTCATTTTTATGTTGTAGTTTTAGCAAACTTTATATTTATGTTTTATTCTCGATTAGTAAAACCAAATTATGATCATTAATTTTGAGAAACGCGTTCTCAAATATGGTTAAGTAATTTTAATCCATTTAAAATAAGCAATGACATGAGCCATCCCGTTATAGTAGTTAGAGACAAGGAGATTACATAATTGATGCGAAAGGCTCGAGACTTTAATTATTAATGAAAGCGGAAGCTCGTGATATGATTAAATCATTTGAAATAAGTTTCAACGAATTAGTCATATATTGGATACGATCCAGGATGATCATTCACCATACGATGACAATTAATTCAAACGTTGGATAAGAATGACCAACTCTAATTTTGGAAAGGTTTTTTCAAAATTATAAGATTTAAGTATCGACTTAATTCTACATTGCTTAAAGGTTAAATAGTTAATGTTTTGAATACGATTTAAAAGGTTAAATAAACTATTTAATAAACTTTAGATTTTCTTTATGAAAGGAAATTGAAGACATAGCTCTTGTGATCTTTCTTAAGTCTTATGAAGACTACACTAAGAAATATTTACAAGTGCTTAAAGGATTAAAAAGGAAAGTTAGGGCATGTGCTTAAATAGAGAACTTATTGAAGTTTCTATTCTAGGCAAGTGAGTTGAGATAAACCTATCTAAGTTCAAGTCAACTCTTAGATATATGATATCTTACGAGTGTGATTAAATTAGAAAGGTTAATACAGATATGGAAGGTGAAGCAAACGTTGTAACACTTACCACATTCGGATCTAGTAAATCGATAAGGAACTAAATAAATGTTATTGTGTTCCGGTTCTTATGAAGAACATACTTTCAGTTATCTGCTAGGATTTAGTAGACATATTCAATTGTAAAGAATAAATGTTATTCCGATAAAGTTGAAAGGTCGCTGGATCTAACATACTAGATTGATGTCACTATATAGTTGATATAAGTGATGAAATCTCGACTAAATATTTGTGTGGTCATTATCCTTAATATTTGTGGTTGTTCTGACATAGTCTCTCCGGGAGGGAAGCGTGTAATTAAACGTCATTCTCGATGATGTTGAACCATATGATTATGAATCATGTGGGTAATCGTATCTTACCTAAAGATGACTAAAATACCCTTTTATGAAAAGGTTGTAAAATCTAGAAAAATTGTCCAAAGCCTAAACATACCGATGTTTGTTGGCTTATGACAATTAATGCCACAAGTAATTGTTTATTAATCTCTATGACTATTTTAGAAATAGTTGAATGTATTTATTGAAGTACGACAATTCGGAAAGCCCGAAAAGTTCGAGCTAGTACGAATATGAGATTGATGAGCTACTTAGGAATTAATTTTCAATTGGATTGAAGTAATTAATACCTGCAGGGTGTTTCAGAAGCCGTCTGAAAAGGAATAAGATTCTCCCTTGAAGGATACCATCTTTAGGATACGCAGTTAGATTGTGTTCCCAAAATGGAAACAACACTTTATATGATAAAGGTGTGATGCAAGCCATGCGAAGTATCCCTTACCCGTTTCGGGATAGTGCCCTTATACTTAACCGAGTTCCAAAGAGTAAATGTTGAATAAATTCCATATTAGATATGGAAGATGATAAATGTCGAATCTATCTTAACCGAAGATTTGAAGTTATCATAGGCAAAGTCAGAAAGGCTTGGAGCCTAGTACGACCTATGCAACTGTGTGGAATATCTTAGCAAGTACGCTAGATATTATTTACTTGTCCATGGAGCAAAATGCTTGTCTCCAAACATGTCTTTTCTTCAGAGGAAGTGTTTCTTCCAAAAGAAACAGTGGGAGTAGATTTAGATCTCAAAGGTAGTTTGAGAACCACAGGAGTTATTCAACCATAGGAACGTGAGCGGGCGCCACATAGCGATGAGGTGTAGATCACCGCCAGGCACACAAAAGTTCCAGTAAGTCTGTGGATAACCTCAAGCCTGAAAGGGTTGTTGGTATGTTCATCTTGAAGAATGAATATCTCACGACTTATGAAAGAATGTTTGAAAGGCAAGATTGAGAGATATGGCTATGAGCCATAATATCTCGAATTAGATTCCATCGGTGACAACTAGGTTGTGAACCTAGTCTGTCTTACCCAAGGGAGTGTCCTCGAAAGGTGACATGGATAGTAATATGATTACCATCGAGGCTATAGTGGCGGCCGAGGGTGCGGGGGGTGTAAACCTTGTAATTACCTTTATCTTTGCCGGTGAGCCCAGATTCTATTCGAGATGATGCTTGTTATAACCCGTATCATGGCTATATGATAGTGTTGAAGACGTCGGGCGATACATTTCGATGTTCATAGACGATAACATGATATGTAAGCCCACGAGATCCATTTATGGACTCAAACAAGTTTCTCTAGACAATTTCTTTGTTTGATAATCAAAAGAGTTTGATTTAGTCAAAAGAAGGATATGCCCAATGTGCAATATGGATAGTGGGAGTGTGTTACGATTTTTGAGTAAGGTATTGGATATCTCTCTCAGGAATTAATACCCCATGTCACAGTCAATTAATGTTTGGTAGTTCAAGGTCTTTACGAAAGCACTTGGATTAGCAGTTCTTATTTTAGAAATGAGAATCTATAGTGATAGATTTAACTGCTGTTAGATTATTGTTTACCTATATAGATGTGATGCTAAAAGAAGTTTAGCATAGATCTCAAGATCTATCTATGTTAGGACGTTAGTCCTAAAGATAAGGTGAAAGATGATGCTTATGGAAGGTTTCTTTCGCTACTGCGATAGGAACCATCTTATAGATAATGCTGGATGTTCATAGTCCATGAATAGTCATGAGCAAGTATGAAAGTAAATCTAGTAAATGTCGAGAATATCCTTAAACAAGTTAAGGAAAGTTTCCTAGTTTATTAAAACTTGGAATTAAATAAATATAGTTATACAGACATATATCCTGAGTCTTATGAAGGCGAGTGGGAGCTTCTACAAACTGGGTTTGCAATCACTTTGATTAAGTGATACAGTGAGCTGGAAATGTTCTAGCCTATGGGTCACTTTGAAACTCTACAACTTAGCCAAAACACAAGTAGTGCCTTAGAGGCGCGGCGGGAGCAAATACATGGATCTGAAGGTTCATTCCTCGAACCTTGTACGGTTCTTCCACCTTTTCTATATAGCCGATATAGTAAGTGGATTCATTGCTTGAAGCAAGGACCAGGGTCTCGCGAGAGATTCGTGTGTGTGTGAGGTGGTTCCTTTGACTTGATCATTTGGAACGTGATATGAAGATAGTCTCGAGTCCCCACGGATAGCGATCCGTTTATGGCTGTGGCTAGTTGCGAGTATTGCATGAGATTCTTGTGTTTCAACTTGGTCTTGTGTGTGCGAGTGATTGGTTTTAGGCCAAGTGGGAGATTGTTGGAATAGTGTCCTAAACCCAATCGGGTTGGACCGGATCCGACCGGTCGGATCATTTATACTATTTCTTTACGTTTATACATATATTAAATGGCTTTTCATTTGTCATATATATGTTCTTTTAAAGAACCAATTATGAATTGTTATGTGATAACGTCCTTAGTATTAAACTCGCGTGATAGAGAAACCATGATAGGCGATTATGGTTGATGAGATCTCTAATCACTTTAATAAGTTTGATACTTAAATGTCTCTAGGTGATGTACTATTAAACAGGGCATTGATAGTATAAAACAGACTAGCACGTATTGGATGTCTTCGTCTTTAAGGGCGGGGATAGATCTCGTCTATCGAAGTGTAGACACTTGGGTATGCGTGGGCGTGTATTAGAGAATGCGACGTTAGGGATCGACCCACTTACACGATAAGTGTCACACTATGTGGCGGTTGTGTAATTATCCTTAAGACCGAGTCTTCATGGCATCACGGTGTGGATTGTCATGCTTTGACACTATTGAGGTTTCCACAGCCACGGGCGATCATGCGGTAGTGATTGGGTATGATATTGAAGCATCGCGGAGTATACATGATTGGTCGTCCGGGAATCGCGTATCCTATGATTGGGATCGAATATCCGAAATGGCCTTCTTATAAGGAATGTCTTACTCTCGTGAATCTTTGCAAAGTGGGAGTAAATGTGTTACTTGAGAGAGCTTGATATCCAGATTATAAGATACGGTCGTTGATGTTTTGACACTCGACTAACGACCGTATGGATATTATTACAATGATAGGATTGTAAGTTACACGGTGGCTCGTTTCACATGAAAGGTAGTAGTCATTGCATTTGACTCTTCCGATGATTGGGGTCACGGCGTGTTGCTAGACGCGCTATCCCGTGATCGTTAGGCATGAAGGGCATTTTCGTAATTTGCACTTTGTGTCTACGGCCAACATATTCGGAAGCCTATCGGGTCACACACATATGAACATCTAGCCGGATTAAAATGTGGTCATAGTTGATAACCAAATAAGGAAAGTTTATCTCGAGACTATAAAGTTATATAGTGGTAAATTAATATGGTGGTATTTATTTATTATGAATAAATTAAATACAAGATATTAATAATATTATATTAATTAAAGAATATTCGGATGCCAATTTATTGGCTAAAGGTATGCGCAATTTTGGAGTGTATAAGATACACTTGGATTGTGCAATTTAATTAATAGTATTACCTTATATTAATATTAGATATTAATATGTATGTATAAATATATATATATATGTGGCGTGGATCATATATGATATGCATCCACTTGACATATTTTAGTAGTACATATTTTATATAGATTTATATATGTGATATATATATACACATGTGTAAATTGATTTATGGTAATATAATAAAAGATAAATATTGTCAATATAAGATCTTGACAATATCTTGAAAATATTCAATATAAGATATTGACAATATCCTGATTTATTTAATATGAGATATTATAATAAATGAGATAAATCAATCAAATATATTTTCCTTATTTTATTGGAGAAAGGTTTTTCTACTCTACTCTACTGTGGGCGCCACATACACTATAAATATAGTGTGGGTGTCAAGCTCTTTTATACATCACAATTCCAAGAACTAATAGTTCTTGTGTAAAATAGAGCATCATATTGAGAGTTGGAGAGAGGGGGAAAAGGCCGGTCTAGCAACCGGAGTTTTCCAATAGCAATCCATGATGGGATTCCGCGGGTCATTTCGTGTGGACTAGCGGTAGAGGCCGAACACTGGGCGGCTCTATGCGAACTACTCTCCTTAGACGGTCAAAGCGTCGATCTTTTAGATCAACCAAGGTAACCACCGTCTACTATCTATTTGTTTATTGCTTAAACGAAGTCGATCTTGGGTCGATAGGAAATAAATTTTTGAATTCCGCTGCGTTCCCGCGTAGATTTCCTAACAATGAGAGCATAGTAGTTGGTTTCACCTAGCAACGTTGGTACATCATATTCAGTCATCCACAAAGGTCTTTTCCTTGATCTTTGTGGTCTTGTTTCCTCCTCATTTGGTGAAGTATCAGTGTGATACTCAGTGCTTTCACTTGATTCATCATTTACATTCTCTGCTCCCACAGGTTCATCATTTTCAGCACCATCTGTGTTTTCAGTTTGTGTTGCAGCCTCCTCATCTGTCTGCACATTTTCAATGTCAGTATCAACCAAAACATCATCATTTTTACCTTTGTGATTCCAGTTCCAGGCCTTTGATTCATCAAAAACCACATCTCTGCTTATGACAACCTTCCTTGTTACTGGATTATATAATTTGTATGCCTTGGACCGTTCACTTAGTCCCAAGAACACACATTTCTCCCCTTTGTCACTGAGCTTCTTCCTGTTCACATCAGGCATATGTGCAAAGGCAATACAACCAAATATTCTGAAATTACTTACATTGGGTGTATGTCCTGACCATGCTTGTTGTGGTGTCATGTCATTCACAGCACTTGTAGGGCTTCTATTCAGCACATACACACTCCAGTTTACAGCTTCAGGCCAGAAGCTTTTTGGTACACCTGTCAAAAGCATCATACTCCTCACCATATTGAGTATGGTCCTGTTCTTTCTTTCAGATACTCCATTTTGCTGTGGAGTATAAGCTGCTGTCACCTCCTTTTTGATGCCATGTTCATCACAGAATTGTTCAAATTCATGTGAGCAAAACTCTCCACCCCTGTCTGATCTCAGTCTCTGAATCTTCTTACCTGTCTCAACTTCAACATGGTTTTTGAAAGTCTTGAAGGTCAGAATGCCTCGGACTTTTCCTCAAAAAACTAACCCAAGTTTTCCTTGTTTTATCATCTCAGTAAAAGTAATTACATACCTTATTCCACCATTTGAGGTTGGAGTGATTGGACCACACAAATCTGTGTGAATTAGTCCTAGCACATCTGCTGCCCTTTGTGCCTTGCCTTTTGGAAATGGAAGTCTGTGCTGTTTCCCCATGGTGCACTCCTCACACACTTGTGCAGGAGCCTGAATTTTTGGTAGTCCCTCCACCATATTTCTCTGTTGCAGTCTCTGTAAACCACCAAAGTTCAGATGACCATACCTGTAATGCCATAACCATGATACATCTCCACTTTTGGTCATCAAACACCTCTTAACAGGTGTAACATGTAGGGGAAACAATCTGCCTGCATTCATTTTTACCACAGCAACTATGCCTATTGCAGGATCATGGATTTTACACATTTTATCCTTAAATGTGACTTCATAGTTCTTTTCCTGCAACTGGCCAACACTCAACATATTGCATTTTAGTTTAGGCGCATATAACACATCAGTAATGGTCTCTACACCACCATTTTTAGTCTCGAATTTCTATGTTTCCCTTTCCTACTAATCATGACACTGCATTTATCACCAAAACTAATCTTAGAGTGGTGAGTATCATGTAAAGTAGTGAACAAAGACTTATCTCCACACATATGATTACTACATCCTCGTATCAACATACCGGACATTGTTTGAAGCTTCATATGTGGAATGGACAACCATGAGAAGTAGTAGCACTCCTCGCCCTCCATGAAATTTGACACCTCTCCCTTGCCTTTGTGGTCCTTGTCCTTGTCTCCAGGCATCTTGGTGTAGCATTCAGACTTATAGTGTCCAAACTTGTGGCATCTATAACACTCCACTTGGGATTTGTCATGCCCTTTACTTCTCTGATCAATATCTGCATTCTTGGAACCCTCTCTGCCACCACCTCTGCCCCTTCCTTTTCCTCTACCCCTTCCTCTTCCTCTTGAATTGAAAGAGGTAGCCTTCAAAGCTTGCTCCTCATGACCTTCTGTTCTGGTCATTTTCTGCTCATGAACTTGCAGTGAGGCTTGCAATTCATCCAATGAGAGTGTGTCTACATCCTTTGATTCCTCAATGGAGCACACTACATAATTGAATTTTGGGCTGAGGGACCTCAAAATCTTCTCAACAACTGCAACATCTTCCATCTTTTCTCCAAGGAATCTCATCTTGTTGCATATCTCCATGGTTCTGGAGCAATATGCAAAGAATCGCTTCACCATCCTTCATAGACAGGGGTTTCAAAATCTCTCTCTCAAGTCTTGGAGTTGAGATCTTTTTACCCTAGCATTCCCTTGATATTTCTTCTTCATGGAATCCCAAATGTCCTTTGCAGTTTCCTTGCTCAGAACCGTTTCCAAAATGGATCTATCTATTGCCTGAAATAGATAGTTCTTGGCCTTCAAATCCTTCAACTTCTTGCCTTCCAACTCGCCTCTGAGCTTCATTGAGTGTGCCAGTTGCATTAGGCACACCTCCTCTATATTGACCAAAACTCAAAACTCCTGGACCTAAGGAAGTTTTCCATCAACATGCTCCAATGGTCATAGTGACCATCAAACTTAGGAATGGCGGCTTGAACAAAATTTGATTCAAATGCATTTGGCTCCGATACCACTTGTTTAATTTAATTTAGAAACACTTAACTTTTAACACAAGAAAATGCCGAACTTTTCTTATTTATTCTCGATGCATAAAAGGCTTTAAATAGCCAAAGTACACAAACCGAAAGTCGAAAAACAGGGAGTTAGTTGCAGCCATGCAACCATTACCTACAAACTAGGAAAATGTGGAAGACTTCTTCCTATTTGGACTCAACATTTCTAACAAACTATGACTGAGTCAAATTATTACAAAACAGAAAATAAACACTTAATATCTCAGCAAAATATCCAACAATATTTGCTGGCAAGAGTACCGGTTCATCTCATGATCTAGGCAACACAAGAAACCAGAATACTTACAAGAAAATGGTTTCCGGTTCCAATAAGCTCCAGTGCATTTTTTTGTAACATGATAGGTCACAAAGTAGATAATGTGGGGAAATCCTTGCACGGTGAAATTAGCCAAGGAAATTCACAATCCAGAACTATGATTTCTCAAGAACAACATGATCACTTGCTGAGCCTTATACAAGCTTGTCAAGGTGACAAATCTGTAGGTCCTGCTGCTATGTCTGCTAATTTGGACACAAAGGGTTCAGGTATCTATAAACCTAATAACAATTCATATTTCTGGATAGTAGATTCTGTTGTTTCACACCATATTACTTGCTTTGCATCTTCTTTAATAGATTCCAGACCTGTATATGGAATGGATAGGAATCTTCCTAATCATAATAAGGCCACAGTCACACACATAGGTTTTGTCAAGGTCAATGGTTTCCTTATTTTGACAAGAGTATCATTGGTTCCTGCGCTTTGGTTACAATCTCATGTATGTACACTTATTACTTTATGCTTCTCATTATAGTGTGAAATTCAATTGATAATCATGTGTGTGATACATGATTCAATCTTTATGAGGATGATTGGATTAGCTAGAGAATCAAGGGAATTTTGAAAGCCAATCAGTGTGCACTTGTTGATCTTCAAAATAAAGTTTCAATTTGTAATACCATAGCTGATAAGATAGATTTTTATTTAATATGGCATTACATATTAGGTCATATTCCTGTAAATAGATTGAAAGTTGTTCAGCAACTTGAATCTACTATTTTTCTTCCAAGCATTGATGTATGTGATACTTGTTGTTTGGCTAAACACAAAAGAAATCTTTTCCTTTGAGTGTCTCTCTACTTATGAATGTTTTTTTGATTTAGTTCATATTGACATATGAGGTCATTATAAAACCTTTATTGTTCATGGACAAGCTTCTTCGCTTAATAGTTGTAGATGACTTTAGTTGTTTTTGTTGGATTTTTCTTATGAAACATAAGTCCGAGACTAGGAAGTTAGTGCACAATTTTGTTCCTATGTCAAAACACAGTTTGGGAGGAGATAAAGGTCATTAGATCAAACAATGGCCAAGAATTTAACATGCCCTAGTTTTTTAAGGCAATGGGCATCACACATCATACCTCTTGTGTTGATACACCCCAACAAAATGAGGTGGTTGAAAGAAAACACCAACATATTCGAATGTAGGTATGGCACTTAAAATACAGTCATCTATACCTGTTAAACATTGGGGGTATTGTATTCAACATGTTGTTGCTTTAATTAACATGTCTCCTACTCCCCTTTTGAGCAATAAAATCCCTTATGAGATGTTGTATTCCAAGTCACCAGACTACTCTCAATTGAGAGTGTTTTGTTGCCTTACATATGCTAGTACTTCACATGTGAATAGAGGTAAGTTTGATCCCAGGGGCAAGAAATGTGTTTATTTGGGTATGCCAAAAGACACAAAGGGATCTTACCTCATTGATTTCAATAATCATGATATCTTCATTTTTAGGGATACTTCCTTCTTTGAGGATGTTTTTCCTTATCTTCAAACTGACAATACTAACACCCTTGCTTGTGAGCCTTCTTTGCATATCTTTGATAATCTAGCAGATAATTCCAGTAGTCAAATACAGAAATCAGGTCAAACACCTCATTCACATGAACATGTAGTTGATGTTCCACAAGGACAAATGGAGCCTATGTTGCAGCACCAGTAGCCAATCATAGATGTACCAGTACCAGCGGAACAACAGGATGATGTACCAGTACCAAACTACCAACGGAACAACAACAACCCGTTGTTAGGAAATCAAATAGACAAAGAGTTCAACCTTTTTTTTTCTTTCTAAAGGACTTTCAATTTCATATGACTTCTCCACATAACATTGATTTAGTAGATACTAACAAGTTTCTCAGTAGATCTTGCAAGGCATGTATTGCAAATTATCATGAAGAAACAGAACCAAAGACCTTTAGACAGGCCATGAAGGATCCCAGATTGCATAAAGCTATGCAGGAAGAAATACAAGCATTAGAAAGGACAAACATGTGAAAAATAGTCAACCTACCACAAGGAAAGACTCCAATAGGTTGCAAATGAGTTTTTAGAATCAAAAGAAAGACAAATGGTACAGTTGAAAGATCCAAAGCTAGATTAGTGGCAAAGGGCTACACACAACAGGCCGGTATTGATTACCTTGACGCTTTCTCCCCAGTTGATAAAATCACAACCATCAGAACATTGTTGGCTATGGCTACTATTAAAAACTGGATTCTAAGCCAAATGGATGTCAACAATGCCTTCCTCCATGGAGAATTGGATGAGGAAGTGTATATGACTGTTCCATAATGATATCACATTCAAGGACAAAATTTGGCATGTAAATTAACCAAATCCCTCTATGGTTTGAAGCAGGCAAGTAGATATTAATGGAATGTGAAACTAACATGTTCTCTCCAAGAATTAGGTTTCAGATAGTCAGCCTATAATCATAGTCTTTTTATAAAAGGAAAGGGAGAGAAAATGATGGTATTATTAGTTTATGTGGATGACATCATTGCTGCTAGTCCAAATATTCACCTAATTCAACAAGTTAAAGATTTCTTGCACCAAAAGTTCATTATTAAGGATCTTGGGGAACTAAAGTTTTTTTAGGATTGGAAGTGGCAAGGTTCAATAAGGGCATCATGCTTAGTCAGGAAAATACTGCATGGATTTACTATCTGAGTTTGGCTATTTGGATTGCAAACCTAGCAAGGTTATCCTGAACAACAACATAAGGTTGAAGCACAAGAATTCTCTTACAAGACAATACCTATGACAGATCATTGGTGGGAAATTACTTTATCTAAGCCTCACCAGACCTCAATTACCTATGCCACTCAGCAATTGATCCAATTTTTTACAGAACCTACTGAATTTCATCTACAAGAAGCACATAAATTGCTAAGATACATCACAAGATCTCCTGCTCAATGACTTTTCATTCCTGGTGGGACAAATCTCAATCTAAGAGCATATTCTGACTCAGATTGGACAGGATGCCAAGACACAAGAAGATCAATCACAGGGTAAAATGTCTTTCTAGGGGATGTCTTAGTGTCTTGGAAGACCAAAAAACAAGCCACCATGTCTAGAAGTTCAAGTGAGGCTGAATATAGAGCCCTTGACATGGCCGCAGAAGAGGTGCAGTACTTGCTTTTATCTTCTGCATGAGTTTCAGATTTCCCACACAGTAGCAGTTCCAATCTTTTGTGACAATGACAGTGCCATATACATTGTTGAGAATCCAGCCTTCCATGAACGCACAAAACATATAGAAATTGATTCTCACTTTGTTAGAGAGAAATTTCAAGCTGGATTAGTCAAACCTTTACATATTTCCACAAAGCAGCAGCTTGCAGATTTGCTAACTAAACCATTGGATGGCCCACCTTTTCACAGACTTCTGGATTCCTATCCTATCAAGAACATTTTTCTATCCTAATACAGCTTGATGGGGGTGTGTTACAGCTGATAGTATGTAGAAGCAACAATTAGGATTAGTTATGGGAAGTTAAATGTCAGTTGTAACTGCCTAAGTTTAGTTTACATCAACTATATATACTGAAGTTAAACTTAGGCAGACTCATTGTTTTCAATTCTAGTTTTCAACTTTAGTTTTCTTCTTCAATTGTAATTCCTCTTCAATAATCGAGTTCTTCATCTTCTTGAATCAGCGTTCCATTGTTACTATAATGTTCATGCTTTAGTTCCTGAAAATCATCAATCTATATGAAAACAAAAGGGGATATATTATATCTTTCCAATTCTGCTCCAACCATATGTATGTCTACTTAATTCTGAGTGGCGTTGTTTTTTAGATGAGTTATCCTCTTGCCTTTCTTCACGCCCGTGTTTAATTCTAGGCTTGGCGAAGTTCTCCCTCATGAGTAAATCAAGCAGGTTTACTCCTTCGGACGCTTCATGAGTTTCTATACCATTGTTTCTCATTGCTCGATTATATAGGAATGTAATTGCAAACATACATGGGTGACCCAGTGTCAACTGTTCAACGATCTAGACCATAGCATGAGAGTTGTCCAGTTGATCAATGTTCAGGTTGGATGCGCTGGCTTTTACTCCTTGGATTACGGCGGTAATAGTTCCGTCTTGATTTCTCTCTGTTACATCCCCCTGGACGGAGTTTGCATGACTTTGGATTTCCATAGCCTTCATGTTATATTATGGTCTTTAGGAGGCAAAATGAATTGTTTTTACAAGGATTTTTAGAAGGCTTGATGTTTCAGGCCCCGTCTAGCGCCAAATGACGATACTTAAAATCGTCACCTATGAAATTGGGTAAAAAAAAACCTAGGCAATCGGATTTTGTGAGGATAATTTGACCACTATGAAGGGTGGCTTGGGTGATTGATTATGGATGAGCAAATGCGGAATTGATTACTTACGTAATCTTGTACCTTATAATTATACGGGTAATTATACTTCATAACAACTATAACACAACGAATGTTATAACTTGATATAATAATAAAACATTTAATAACGTGACATATATAAAGATGGATATCACTACCATATATAAATGAACTTAATGATAAATCATATTGTAGCATTCATTACATGATAGTATTTTAATAATGTCATTACTTTAGTTACATCAGCCATGGAAAATTTCTAAGTTGTACTACCTAACCATCTATAAAATTGGTATACTCTACTATCGGCGGTCCCCTCACCCCGATCCCATGAGGAATGTGAGGAGAGGTTAATCGAGAACCTAAGAGGCTCCAACACGGGCTGCCTATTAAACCAATGCACTCTAAGGTGTTATCAATCGGAATCAACCCCTTACTGAATTGAACCGCCGACTTCCAAATTAAGCCTTCCAGTTAAATTACCACCCACGCCACCACTGTGCCATATCCAGAGGATTACCTAAACCATCTATAAATTGGCAGCCCCTAGTCAGAACATTTTAACCCGGCGAGCAACTTAAGAAAATCCCACATCTTCCAAAGTCTCCTCTTCCAAAAATTAAGTATAAAATAGTTTGAAACAATAAGTTGAAGAAAAAGAAAGTATATAAAAGCTTTTACCAGATTCATGCTTCTTAAGTTCGGCATATGTGTCATCGATTACTCATGAAAGAAACTCGAATATATATTTATATATATAATAAAAGACAAATATATATTGACACTAGGTATTGTAATAAATTTTTGTGCGGCGTGACAGGCAAACATCGAGCAGGTAAAGTAGTATTGTGCATGTGTTGTGCAACGTATGGGCGATAAAAGCGTATGTGTGAGGGTGTTTTAGTGTAGATATAAATACATGCATACATATATATATTCTCGTAAAAAATACACACATACATATATATACATACATACACACATATATATATATATATATATATATATATATATGTATGTATGTTTTTCTATGAGTTGCCCGTTGTGTCCTAGCAAGGCATGGACACCGTCGAAGACATGATCACACCTCAAACACTCCCCAGGAATAAAATGGGATGTTGCGGCTTGTAGTGTGGATGTTTAGCCATCTTAATCTGCAGTTGCAATAAGTAGATAGGGACACTTTATTCTCTCCTAATAATTTATGCACTGCCATACGAAAACAAAATTTCTGCAAAAGCTTTAGGTTTCAATTATAGGATTTTTTGTTAATTACAATCTCTGTTGCTTCACATCTATTAATAGTTCAAATAGTAGAGATTCTCTGTCTTTCTTTATATGTAAAAATAATTTATCCACTATTATACGGCATATGTTAAAAACGGACTTAGACAATACCATGACATAACCTTAACTCATAAGATAACTTAACGAGTCAAAATCGAACTCAAGACAAAAATACTTGTAGTAAAACCAAAGTTGAACACTTGACTCGAACAAATTTTCTTTATATATGAAATTGAGTTTGAACATAATTTTTGTTCAGATATTGTATAGACGTTCACAAATAAGCTCGCGACTTTAATGAACCAAATTTAAACATATTTTTCTTTATTCGCTTATGAACGAACGAAAGACGAAAGAAACTCGTGACCTAAACGATCAAAAACTTAAACATCCGATACCACATTTGGCTCGGCTCGTTAATGGTGTCTTTCTTTAATGTTAAAAACTGAAATAACACTTTTTATATTTTTTTTTTCTTTGTTAATATATTGACCCAAACATTATTCGTATATGTAATGTTAACACAAGAAAAAATAAAATTGACACAAGAAAAAAAAAAAAAAAAAGGCCATTCATTAAGAACTAAATAAAAAATAAAAAATAAAAAATAACAAAATTCCCAGACCACTCAAATTCAGATTCGGGGGATGGGTTGGGTACACTTTCGGATACCTAATCATTTTCCTTTTATAAAATGCCCTACCTATTCACAACTTTTTTTTTAACCTGCGAGCTAACTTAAGAAAACTCCCCACACCTCACTTTCCGTAGTCACTTAATCTTCAAACTGTCGTAGAATTGTTTTTTGGTCAACTAATGGCAAATGTATCAGATCTTCCATACGCTATACTGGCACTGATAGCAAAGCTACAGAAAAAACTTGAAGATTTCACTTCTTTTAAAAGTGTTTCGAAATCCTTGCGTGATGCGGCAAATAAAGAGTATTTTGAGGGCCTCCTGATACTGCAGAGAACACCTCATTTGTTGCTTCCAGCTGTCAGAGACGAAAACGATTAAATCCGTGAGCTATATAGTTTGGTTGAAGGCGAATCAATTGTGGCTTCCGTAGAAGTTCCCAACTTTAAAAGCAAAAAGTGCTTTGAAACGTTGGGGTGGTTGCTAGTTGTAGAAGAAGATGGTAGCTATAAAAGCTTTTACCAGATTCATGATTCTTAAGTTTGACGTTTGTGTTATCGACTACTCGCGAGCAAATTTGAATATATATATTTATATATAATAAAAAACATATATTAACACTTTGTAATATACTGTTGGGCAAAATACCCATCTAACATGTTGTTTAATACAAAATTCAAGCAAAACGAAACATAAAATATGACAGAGAACTTATGGACTGAGTCCATCCTAAGACTTTTTTTCGCTTGATTATGTGCATACTGCAGAAATGCCAATCGCCTCCCAAGATACAACAAATGATACCTTCTTTAGATTGTTCAACTTCAATGAGAAAAGATAAGCGAACCGATCCTGCTTTCATAAATCCTTCTTGACTCGAAAAATATGCAAAGTGTATTTCCGGATGCTATGAATAAACATAAGAAGTTGGCTTTTGAAAGAGAATGAATTTCTTACTGAAAATTGCAGCCTATTTTCATTTGTGTAGGATTTTATAGGAGATTGGAGGCAACACTACCGCTTGTATCCTTTCAAAATGATTAAACCGAAAAGGTGCAACCCATATGTGGCTGCAACTTTTCATCAGAATATACAACCTCTTACGCCATTGTAAACTTTCACCGAACTGACGCAACCCTCCAATATTTTAGAATTAATTTTTAATTCAAATATCTCCAACATATATTTAATTTTTGTGCAGTGCACGGCAAACGCCGAGCGGTCAAGAATCGTGCATGTGTGTGTGTGTGTATATATATATATATATATATATATATATATATATATATATATATATATATTTCTATGAGCTTGCCTGTTGTGTCCTAGCAAGGCATGGACACTGTCGAAGACATGATCACACCTCAAAGTCTCCTATAACATCTCTCTACTCTCCCCAACCCTGGTGCATGGGTAAAGCACCCAAAGCATATGGATGTACATCCTCCCTTATATCCCCGCCCTGGGTGTGTACTGATTGCAATAATCAATCGTTCAGGAGTGTAAATGGGTTGTTAAATCACAACAAATCTGCTCAGAAGTTTAAAGGGTTTCTCTATTTATACTTTCTGTCCACTCTGTATCTTTTTAGAAATATGTTTCGTTTAAGGGAAAAATAACAGTGTCTTATCATCAGTAGCTTACTCTTCGTCAGTGTCAATATGCTCAAAATCGAAGCCTTTCAACAACCATGCATTTTCAAAAACGACAACAACCATAATTAAGAATAAAATAGTTTGAAACAATAAGTTGAAGAAAAAGAAAAGTATATGACAACAACAAAAATTAAGTATAAAATAGCTTGAAACAATAATTAAGTTGAAGAAAAAGAAAGTATATAAAAGCTTTTACCAGATTCATGCTTCTTAAGTTCGGCATATGTGTCATCGACTACTCATGAAAGAACTCGAATATATATTTTACATATAATAAAAGACATATATTGACACTAGGTATTGTACTTAATTTTTGTGAGGTGTACAAGCAAACATCGAAATGGCTAGTATCGTATGTGTTGTGCAACGTATGGGCGACGTGCGTGATGTGTGAGGGTGTTTTAGTGTAGATATAAATACATGCATACATATATATATTCTCGTAAAAATCCACACACACACATATATATATATATATATATATATATATATATATATATATATATATATATATATATATATATATATATATATATATATATATATATATATATGTGTGTGTGTGTGTGTGTGTGTGTGTATATATATATATATATATATATATATATATATATATATATATATATATATATATATATGTATGTGTGTATATATATTTGTATGTATATATTTCTACGAGCTTGCCCGTTGTGTCCTAGCAAGGCATGTACACTGTCGAAGACATGATCACACCTCAAACACTCCCTGGAATAAAAGGGGATGTTGCGGCCTGTAGTGTGGATGTTTAACCATCTTAATTTGCAGTTGCAATAAGTTGATAGAGACACTTTATTCTCTCCTAATAATTTATGCACTGCCATACGAAAACAAAATTTCTGCAAAAGCTTTAGGTTTCAATTATAGGATTTTTGTTAATTACAATCTCTGTTGCTTCACATCTATTAATAGTTCAAATAATAGAGATTCTCTGTCTTTCTTTACATGTAAAAATAATTTATCCACTCTTATACGGCATATGTTAAAAACGGACTTAGACAATATCTCATGATATAACCTTAACATATAATGATTTACTTAATGTCAAAATCGAACTGGAAGACAAAAATAATTGTAGCAAAACCAAAGTTGAACACGAGCAACAAATTTTCTTTATATACGAAATTTGAGTTTGAACATAATTTTTGTTCAGATATTGTATAGACGTTCACGAATAATGTTCTTAACGAACCAAATTTGACATATTTTTCTTTATTCGCTTATGAAACGAACGAAAGACGAAAGAAACGCGTGACCTAAAACGATCAAAACTTGAACATCCGATACCATTTTGCTCGGCTTAATTAATGGTGTCTATCTTTAATGTTAAAATTGAAATAACACTTTTTATATATTTTATTTCTTTGGTAATATATTGACCCAAACATTATTCGTATATGTAATGTTAACACAAGAAAAAATAAAATCGACACAAAAAATTAAAAAAATAAAGAGGCCAGATAGGCATCATTACGACTTCTTCCCCAACGAGAGGCCAGATTGGACGGAAGTAGCGTGAGATAAAAAATCTCACCTGCATCACCTTTTATAGAAACGTTTCAAAAGAAAAGAAAAATGGCATGGGTCCACAGTTACATAAGGATATACAATCAACCATTTATAAAATGCCCCTGTTCACAAACTTTTTTTTAACCTGCGAGCTAACTTAAGAAAACTCCCCACACCTCCCTCTTCCAAAGTCACTCAATCTTCAAACTGTCGTAGAATTGTTTCTTGGTCAACTAAGCTAATGGAAAATGTATCAGATCTTCCATACTCTATACTGACACTGATAGCAAAGCTATAGAAAAAACTTGAAGATTTCACTTCTCTTAAAAGTGTTTTGAAATCCTTTCGTGATGCGGCAAAGAAAAAGTATTTTGAGGGCCTCCTGATACTGTAGAGAACACCTTATCTGTTGCTTCCAGCTGTCAGAGACGGAAACGATTATATCCGTGAACTATATAGTTTGGTTGAAGGCGAATCCTTTGTGGCTTCCGTAGAAGTTCCCAACTTTAAAAGCAAAAAGTGCTTTGAAACGTTGGGGTGGTTGCTAGTTGTAGAAGAAGATGGTAGATATAAAAGCTTTTACCACATTCATGCTTCTTAAGTTTGACGTTTGTGTTATCGACTACTCGCGAGCAAACTCGAACATATATATTTATATATAATAAAAAAAACATATATTAACACTTTGTAATATACTTTTGGGCAAAATACCCATCTAACATGTTGTTTAATACGAAATTCAAGCAAAACGAAATGAAAATATGATGACAAAAAACTTATCGATCGGTAGCGAGTCAAGCAACATTCTCGCTCCCAAGACGCGTTTTTGCTCGATTATGTACACACGGTAATGTCAACCGCCTACCAAGATACAACAAATCATACCTTCTTCGGATTGTTCCACTTCAACGAGAAGAAGGCACGACGAACCGATCATGTTCTGTAAATCTCTTCTTGACTCGAAAAATATGCAAAGTGTATTTTCGGATGCTATGAATAAACATAAGATCGAAGCTGGCTTTTGAAAGAGAATGAATTTCTTACAGAAAATTGCAGCCTATTTTCATTTGTGTAGGATTTTATAGGAGAATGGAGGTAAACACTACCGCTTGTATCCTTTCAAAATGATTAAACCGAACAGGTGCAACCCATATGTGGCTGCAACTTTTCACTGAAAAGATACAACCTCTTACGTGGTTGTAAACTTTCACCGAACCGATCTGCAACCTCCAATATTTTAGAATTAACTTTTAGTCAAATATCTCCAACTTATATTTAATTTTTGTGCGATGTAATGCGGGCAAACGTCGAGCGGTCAAGAATCGTGCATGTATATATATATATATATATATATATATATATATATATATATATATATATATATTTCTATGAGCTTGCCCGTTGTGTCCTAGCAAGGCATGGACACTGTCGAAGACATGATCACACCTCAAACACTCCCGGGGAATAAAAGAGGATGTTGCGGCCTGTGGTGTGGATGTTTAACCATCTTAATTTACAGTTGCAATAAGTAGACAATGACACTTTATTCTCTCCTAATAATTTATGCATTGCGATACTGAAAACAAAATCTCTGCAAAAGCTTTAGGTTTCAATTATAGGATTTCTTGTTAATTACAATCTCTGCTGCTTTACATCTATTAATAGTTTATATAGTAGAGATTATCCGTCTTTCTTTACATGTAAAACATAATTTATCCACTCTTATACGGCATATGTTAAAACAGGGAGTTAGACAATACATGTGACGTAACATTAACAAATAAGACAACTTAACGAGTCAAACTCGAACCTCAAAAGCAAAAATACGTGTAGAAAAACCAAAGTTGAACAAGAGCTCGAACAAATTTTCTTTTATGTGAAATTTGAGTTTGAATATAATTTTTTATTCAGATATTGTATGAGATGTTTACTTAACAAGCTCGCGACCTTCACGAACCAAATTTGAACATATTTTCTTTTATTCGCTTATGAAACGGACGATCACGAGGAAACTCATGGCCTAAACGATCAAAAACGTGAACAACCGATACTTCGGTTTGACTTTACCATTAATGGTGTCTATCTTTAACGTTAAAAATTGAAATATACACTTTTATATTTATTTTTTCTTTTCTTTGTTAATATGTTGATCCAAACATTATTCATATATGTAATGTTAACACAAGAAAAAATAAAATCGACTCATGTCACAGTTACGTGAGGATATACAATCAACCATCTATAAAATGCCCCTAGCTATTGACAACTTTTTTTTCTTCAAAATGTCCCAATTAAGGTTGTGATTATTTATATCTGTCATCACCGATTCTAAAACCATACGAGTACTTTATCATAGATTTTTTTTGGGTCAACTAAGCTAATGACAAATTTATCTGATCTTCCATACGCTATACTGATAGCACAACTACTGAAAAAACTTGAAGATTTCACTTCTTTTAAAAGTGTTTCGAAAGTTTTTTAGGAGGCTTGATGTTTCAGGCCCTCCGTTTATCGCCAAATGACGATACTCAAAATCGTCACCAGTGAAATCAGGTATAAAAACTGGGCAATCGCCAATCGGACTTTGTGAGGATAATCTGACTACTATGAAGGGTGGATTGGGTGATTGATTATAGATGAGCAAATGCGGAATTTATTGCATACGTCTTGTACTGTAATGAATCAAGCTATTAACATAGTTCTCATGATGGGAGAAGATGATCCTACTATAGGGCTCACTTGTGTGGGAGTTGATTGTGCAACAATTGAAGACGTAGTCAATGGCATGATGGAGATATGGTGGCGGTCATAGTGTAATTATTGCCTGTATGCATAAATTACAAAACGATGCAGGATCGTGGCTTTATGTCCAATGACCGTAGCCGCTGCCTAAGGTCGTCTTATATCGAGCTATGGGTACTGAGACCATGGTGAGCATGCAATCAGAAAAGTCCCACATAGCTAAAGTAAGTGAATGGTCACCCCATATGTGTGTGGAACATAAATGTCTTGTCAACTATGGTTAGCCTTTTTAGACCAAGTGAGGACGACGACGGTCTCAAGCGAATGACCGGCTATATTTATGGCAGCGTAAGCGCTACTGCAGGTATGCGTGTAATCGCTTTCAATCTCGGTGAGCAATGTTCATAGGCGGGGACATGATTCGAACCTGCAATCTTCAGGTCATTAGCCTGATGAGTTGACCAATTACTTGGCTAAAATCTTCATTTAAAATGATTTTAAAATATACATTTTAAATTCTGGGGGTCTAATTATCTAATTACAATGCTCCAAGAACGCTATCTACATCAAGTCACACCCATTCAACTTTCATTTAGTTTTGATTAAGTTAAAAGTATCGTAAACATACTGAGAAGTGGAGTCCTTCTTTTTTTTTTTTCTGACAGCCAATAAAATAAAGTCACAAATACTTTTATTTCTATCTTTTAAATTAAATGGAATGACCTCTGGCTTCTCACTGGTAGAGTGACGAAACCAGATGCAATCTTGGCCGTCTTGGCGAGAGAGTAAAGTCACACACCAAGAAAGTAAGTGAATCGCCACCACCATATAAGTGTGAGACATAAAGGTCTTGTCAACCTGGTTAGCCATTTTTAAATTAGCGACAACAACTAAGTTAAATGATTAGCCATTTATTTAACTATTTAACGCCAAAGAGACCGTGCCTCATGCATATATACACCATTACAAATGGTTTCTTGTACTCAAACCGACTTTGGCTTCAAGAACGACATGTGCCGTGTCGATGGGCCTTTATTGGATACTAAAGAGAATAATGAGCTTGGACCCTTGTCTTTGGTGGAAGAAACTGAACTAGAGCCCAGAACGAGATTTCCCAAGATAAGAGACCTGCAAGCTCTTTCGGACATCTTAAATAGAATTGGGGAAAATAATAATATTACAGTAAATGTTGAAATGCCTAATAAAAGCCGAAAGAAGAAAAGAAAAGCTCTTCAGTTGGGTTCAAGCAGAGGTAGATCAAATAAGGCTGGAAGAAAAAAGGCCACGTCGATCATGGAGGGAGCTTCTGTTACAGATAGTGGAATTCAAAATATGTCAAGATTGCAGAGGATGAAAGAAACCGGAAAGCTTGCTTCATCTGATGAAGCTTTGGAGGAATCAAAGAAAACCTTGATAGTGTGCAAAGAATTGGGAATCGACTTCAGTAAGGTGAATGATTATGAAATAGCAGCGGATCTCATCTGTTAATTCTGTGGTGTATTGCTAGGAGGTAAGCTTTCTTATGAAGATTCTTTCTTTGAATATAAGAGGTTTGAGAAATAGCAGTAAGGGGAGGTGGATCAGGGACATTATTAAGAAGGAAAAAATTAATTTTTTGTCAATACAAGAAACAAAGCTTAGTTCTTTTTCCATTCAGAAAGTCTCGTCGATTTGGGATAATAGTGATGTGGACTTGCTATGCTCTAATTCTACTGGAAACTCAGGTGGAAATGCTTGCCTGTGGGACAAGAATATGTTTAATAAGGAGAATAGCTGGATAAAAGATGGATGGATCGGTGTCTCAGGTAAATGGAGAGGTAGAGACGTTCCTATATTGTTCATAAATGTCTATGCCCCGCAGGGCTATCAAGCCAAAGAAATTATGTGGAATTCTATTCTAAATCTGCTTCACAATTGGAATGGGTTATCATGCATTATGGGAGGCTTTAACTCCGTGTGTTTTATATCTGAAAGAAAAGGTACCAAGTTTTGTCAAAGAGATGCAGACTTGCTCTTAAATTTTATTTCAAATGCGGGGTTGATTGATCTTAGGCTTGAAGGCAGGAAATTTACTTGGATAAATAAGGACGGATCTAAAATGAGTAGGCTTGATAGAATGTTGGTATCTCCTAGTTTCTTGAGTAATTGGCCTAAGTCTGCTCTAATTGCTATACAGAGGGGTCTCTCAGATCATTGCCCATTGCTTCTTAAACAATCTGGTATTGATTTTGGCCCACATCCTTTTAGATTTTTTGATGCCTGGATGCATCACAAAGATTTTAAAGACATTGTTACTAAGGCTTGGACAAGATGTACTGGTAGGCCTTTTTTTTTGTGTTAAAAGAAAAGCTCAAGTGTGTAAAGATGGCTCTAAAGGATTGGAGCATGAATGTCTTTGGAAATATAAGAGAGGAGGTTGAACATGTCAAGAAGAAGGTCGAGCAGTTTGACACTTTGGCTGAAACAAGAAATCTTGACGACAAAGAAACAGAGGACAGGGTGATGGCCATTAATGAACTTTACGAAAAGGACAGGGTGTTAGAATCAATGCTTAAGCAAAAATCAAGGGACAAATGGGTTAAAGAGGGGGATGAAAATACAAGCTACTTCCATAACCTTGTCAAAGGAAGGCGGAACAGAAGCAATTTAGCAGGTATGGTTTTTGATGGAGCATGGTGTGAGGACCCGGAGATAATAAAAGATGAGGCTGCCAAACACTTCCAAAAAGTTTTCCATGAGTCACACAAGTACAGACCGATCATGTCTTCTTGTAATTTCAAGGTTCTGAGCAATGATATGAAAGAGGCCTTAGAGTCACCTATTCTTGATGAAGAGGTTAGAAAGGCTGTTTGGAACTGTGGGAGTAACAAGGCCCCGGGACCGGACGGTTTCTCGATTAATTTTTACAAGTCAAACTGGGAGCTGGTCAAGGAGGATGTGATGAAATGTATACACGAGTTCGACATCAACGGACGGCTAGGAAATGGCTGCAACTCATCATTTATAGCCCTTATTCCTAAAAAGAGATGTCCTACTTTGTTCGATTATCGTCCAATTAGTTTGATTGGATCAATATACAAAATTATCTCCAAGGTACTTGCGGAAAGACTCAAGATTGTTCTTCATGGACTCATTGGAGATGCACAATCAGCTTATATCAAGGAAGGCAAATTCTTGATGGAGTTTTGATAGCAAATGAGGTGATAGATCTCGTCAAGAAGAGAAAATGCAGAAAGCCTTTGTCTTTAAAGCGGATTTTGAGAAAGCTTTTGACTCGTGAATCGGAACTTTTGGACAACATAATGGAGCGTATGAATTTTGGTTTCAGTGGAGGAATTGGATAAAAGGGTGTTTGATTTCAAATAGATTTCGTGCTCGTGAAATGGTAGTCCTACTCGGGAATTTCCTATGGAGCGGGGGGCATTAGGCGGGAGATCCTCTATCTCCTTTCCTCTTTTGTTAGTTCTTTGAAGCGTTAAATGTTCTTCTAAACACTGCTGTCGAGAAGAATCTATTGAAAGGTATCAAGGTGGGTGGCGAAAATATATCTCTTACGATCTTCAATTTGCGGATGATGCAATTTTCTTTGGGAGTGGAGCTTAGAGTTTCTTCTGAATTTCAAAAGAATTTTAAAGATTTTTGCGCAGAATCTCGTGTCTTAAAATAAATATGGGTAAAAGCACGTTTTTGGCTTTAATGTTTTGGATAGTGATCTTGTGAATGGTTCTCAATTATTGAATTGCGACTTTGGAAAAATCCCATTCACTTACCTTGGGCTACCAGTGGTAAGAATATGAATAAAGTCTCGGCTTAGCGACCATCGTGGACCGTGTTAAGGAAAAAGCAAGGGTTGGAAATCAAGACTTCTATCGATCGGGGAAGACTGGTTTTGATTAAGGCGGTCCTTGAGAGTTTGCCATTGTATTACTTCTCTATTTTTCATGCACCTGCTGCCGTGATACGCACTCCTAGAAATGTTGAGAGCTCGCTTATTTTGGGGCGGGGATGGGAATGAGAGAAAACTTGCTATGGTGTCATGGTCTTTGATTTTAAAGCACAAGTCTCGGGGTCTTGGGGTTGGGGGCTTAAGATTCAAAATGAGGCTCTTTTAGGAAAATGGTGGTGGCGGTTTGTTTCTAAAGAAAACGCGTTATGGCGACATTGAGTTGTTCGGGGTTGTATGGTGAAGAGGCGGCTTTGGGTCGAGGGAGCATGTAGGTTGGAAAGGTAGGGTGTGGAAAGAAATAATTAGTAATGCTAACACTTTTGAATCTAAAGGTGTTAATATACTTCATTCTCTAAATGGAAGTTAGGCAATGGTAACTTGATCAAATTTTGGGAAGATGTTTGGGTTGGGGATAGATCTCTTGCTCTTTCTTTTCCTAGATTGTATAGTCTTCTTTGTCGATAAATCTTGTTTGGTTAGTCGTAGAGGTTCTTATAGAGGAGATGCTTGGAGCCGATGTGGGATTGGCGGAGGAGGCGAGGGGGTGGGAGTATGGGGAGTTTGTGGATCTTCAAGATATGCTTTCATCTTGTGATCTTAATGCATATATTGTGGATGCCCCAGTGGGAAGCTTACCACGAATGGCACTTTTCGGTTTTACGCCCTCAAAAGGATGCTAATAAACACAATGGAGAACTCTTCCACGATGAGTGTTGTTATACCAACTAGATGGAATAGTTGGGTTCCGTCTAAAGTTAACATTAATTGTTGGAGGCAAACCTTGACAAAGCTTCCTACACGGAAAAATCTAGCTTTGCGGAACATTCAAGTTATGGACGTCACTTGTCCTTTCTGCAAGAAGACGGTTGATGAGGACTCTCCACACCTCTTTCTTCATTGCCCTTTCGCACAAAATATTTGGAGGAAAGTTTTCGGATGGTGCTCAACTCCTTTCTCTTCTTCTATGGCATGGGGAAATTTTTGTTCGTTTCATCCATCTTGGTTGTCCAGTAAAGTTGCGAACAAGACTTGGGATGCTATTAGGAAAGTAGTTTTGTGGGTACTTTGGCTCAAGAGAAACGACGCAATCTTTAACTCCAAAACGACAACAACAGAGGAGGCATTCTCAGATATTCAAATTTGTAGCTTCCATTGGATTGTTGGTAGGAATACAACTCTTACTACTACTTGGGAAGATTGGTTAAATAAACCATTATAGTTGGTGTTGCAATAATACTTGGAGTATCATTTTAATTTTTGTTTGGGCCCGTAAGATGCTAACACTTCTAGACTTGGTGTAATGGTTGACTTCCAAGATGTTGGGGTCATTTGATTGGTTTTGTAATGCTTGACTTTGGCTTAGTATCTTGCTAGCCTTAGATCTTTCTAATAAAAATGTTGTTGTTAAAAAAAAAAAGAAAAAAAGAACAGCCATGTCTCAATCTTCTTTCTTTCTTTCTTTACATTACAGTGATCTCTTATCGGTTCCCACTTGATACTTTATGTGAAGTTTGCATATAATAATCACTGATTCACATTACAAGCAAAGTACATATAACCTCAACCGGTTTCTGGACTCCACATATACCTGGACAACACACTGTAGCTCTGTTATGGAAGTTTAGTTATGGCATTTAAGCGGCCAAAACTGGTGCTTAGGTTTTACCTAATCACACGGACAACACAAGTTGTTATCGCGTCTTTCTTGGTGTCAACTGTGTTTCTTGGAGCTCAAAAAGAGCATCCAACAGTATCAAGGTCCAGTGTTAAGACCGGAATACCGTTCAATGGCTTCTGCAACAGCCGAAGTAACTTTCTTTATATCAAAGAGGGTCCAATCTAACTATAAAAACCCAAAACTTACAATTTTCTCATGCCAACCCTTGACACCACATCTATTAAAGCAAGTTGGAAATCAACATTCAAAAACTCGAGTATTAATATCTCCGTAGAATACATCCAACATGGTCCATAAACCATGAAACTCCATAGAGTACATCACAGTTACTACTAGTACCTAACCATGAACTAACCGGCATCACATACATACATACAATCAGGAGCACATATCACATACCTTCATGTTTACGTTTCATTAACATATCATAAGCATTTTCACTGAGTTTCCATCATACTAGAAACTATAGGATAATATATGATCTATACTACATTACTCCATAAAAGTTGAAGTCGATTTTCAGTGTGTCTGTGCAGGTCCCAAAGAGCAAAAACGAATAAGTACCTTCTGCTTTAAGATGTCATTGCTACCTTGAACACGACTCGGTTTTGTTCATGGTTAAAGATGACTCAGTATTCTATTCTTATCTTGTCTCTTGCTTTTTGAGCAAAGTTTGAGATTTGATGCACTAAGATTAGCCATTTCATCTTTATGAGGCAAAATGTAATTCTTGAGAAATTCTAAATCACTGATGGACAAAGAAACATCATCCAGGTAAGGCAGAATGAATCTCTTGATGAAATCTAAATCCTTCAGTTTCAAAACAGAATAAAAACCACTTTTTTCATCAATCAACTTCTTCTCCATAAGGATCTTCATAATTTTGACCCTAGGTTTCACCCTTTTTTCTAAACTATAATTCAAAATAACAGCATGGGACGCCAAGAAATCCGGTTTATAACCAAATTCATTAGTGTAAAAATCCAAAACTTTTCGCAGTCTGTCATCAGAAAAGCCTACAATATAAGGCACATGCCTAAACATGACATGGAAATTCTCCTCACTCCAACCAAAGCTTCTGAAAACGTTGAACTTCTTATCAATGGCTGCTGCATTGCTGTTAATTACAAAGTACTACTAACAAATGAAAAAACATCTTCGAATTGCGACATATCTTATACTTATTCTCCACCTTCTCAACTACCTCTTCCAAAAACGGAGGCTCTCGTAGCAAATTTCTAGCATTACGAATAAGCATCGATCTGTGACAATTTCTTCTCAGAGAAGCCCAATTTCTGCAAACACAAGATTGGATTTCATGTTTAACTTGATCGAGTCATAAAAAGGTGAATTTGATTTTGATTCGTTAAGTACTTAACATTACTTGACTCGGCTCGTAAACTCAATTAATTGATTAAAATCTTATAAACCATGACAAGATTGACCCCGACTGTATAATACTTGACTCAACTAATAAGTACGGAGTAATGGTTTATACCATAAAATATTTTTTAATAATTGTTTAGCATAGCTCGATTATCTTGCGAACTACTCTACTACTGTATTTTGAAGTTCGAAATCAACTCGGTTACATTTTCAAGTATCTCAACTCGAACTCGAACTCAAAAAAAAATCAAATCGAATCAGAATATTTTATGAGTCGAGTACAAGTTAGTTATGAGTAACACAATTCACTTACAACTCTAGGGAGCATTAGTTAAAGGGTGTCTTTAAAGGCACCACACTTATTCTACTTGGGCACCCAAATTAGAAGGCACCACATTTTCATATGTTGTTTTACCTAAGGCACCACAATCGATATTTATATATACCCAATACACCACGAGTAATTACTGATATTGTCGTTTCTATCTATTGCACCACATTTATCAAATTTTCCACTCCAACAAAATAATATACAAATAACCCTTATTTCCGTCTAGCCACCACCCCTACCAGCCTTGCCACCTCCACCACCCCATACCTCCCGCACCCACCACCCCGACACCTCCCAAACCCACCAGCCCCGCCACCTTGCACACTCCACCTAGCCTAGCCGCCCTAGACCCATCTTCCTCCACCATCACCTAGCCCTATCGGCGCCATTACAAACATCCCCACCGCCCCATATACCATGAAAAATACCAATAAACACAATCGCTGGATATCAGCTGAAAAAGGAATCAAAATTGAATTGAATCAAAAGAACAGTAGCATGAAAAAAATGGAGAAAAACAAGTTGAATACTAATATTTTTTTTGGGTGATTATCGCACTTAATATTTACAACTGCTAGTAAGTCTCAATTTTGACTCACCTCAAATCTCATGTTTTCCTGTAAAGTTGTAGTTGAATTTTTTTTATTTTTTAATTTTATTTGTTTTTTTGGATTCAAAACATGAATGGAGATTATCATTGTTTGCTTGGAGATTTGGGGTGGGGGTAGATTTAATCGATGGATTGAAAGAGAATAGTGGGTTTTTGTTGTGGTAAGAAGTGGTGGAAATGGTGATATGGGTGGTTGAAAGGTGGAGAAGATGGTGGCTAGAGGTTGAAGAAAAAATGTACATTGTTTAAGGTAAAAGGATTTGATTATAATAAAAAAAATATTGGAAATAGGAAAAGTAATTTGGATATAAGATACTTGAATTTTAATAGGTGTGGTGTCATGAGTAGATTCATCATTTAAAAAGCCCATGTGTGGTGTTTCAGGTAATCACCTATTTTTTATACTGTTGTGGTGCCTCTAGTAAAAAAAATGTGGTGCCTTTAAATGCACCCTTAGTTAAAACTAAACCCTTGAAATGATATGAATAAAATTTGGGTATCTTTAAAGACACCACACAATTTCTACTTAAAGCACCACAGGTTTATTAAAATTTAATGCCTTTTCAAAAAAATAAAAAATATGCCTGCCTCAAACACCACACACTTTTTTTTAAAATGATAATTCTATTAAATACACGACATCTGGAAAAAAAAACAAATTAGTATTTTATTTCCAGAGCATTTTTTACTAGTAATTTTTTTGTTATGTAAAACTAATCAAGGTCCAACTATGGAGTTGTCGGATGTTAAGGTCCGACTATGGAGTTGTTGGATATCAAGGCCCAACTGTTACACTATAAGACGTATTGCAAAGCAATGTTAAAAAAGGTCCAGCTATGAAACTGTTGGATGTTAAGGTCCGATTATGGTTCGTTGGATGTTAAGGTCCGACTATTACACTGTATGATGTATTGCAAAGCAAAATGAAAAAGGTCTATCTATAGAGTTGTTGAATGTTAAAGTCCGACTATGGAAATGTTGAATGTTAAGTCAGTCCGATCGTTATTCAGAGATGTATTGCGAGAGAACTTGGCCACACTCACACTAAGGGCTCGATCTGATCTATACCTTTAATCCCGATTCTCTCTCCCATTTCCATCCCTCTCGATAACCTTCTCTGGCTTTCACTCTATGCCTTCCTTGTGGGTGACTGCTTTCTTTTGTTTGAGCATTCCGCGAACTAGGCCAGCTATTAGCTTAGTGCGACACGCACCCATTATATTATATTAATATTATATTATGATCGAGTAAGTTGACTGTGGAGCTGTTGGATGTGAAAGTCACTATGGAATCTGTTGTATGTCAAGTTCCGACTATGGAATAGTTGGGTTGTATTGTAGTTATTTTGATGAAGGTGGAATTTCAGTTTCAAGTGTGGTGCGCTTGGTATAAATGATAATTTTGTAATTAAACCGTGGTGTAATAAGTATATGTAAAAACCAATGTGATGTCTAAAGTAGAATAGCATGTGAAAGTGTGTTGTCCTCCAATTTAGATGTTCAAGTATGTTTGGTGTGGTGCCCTTAAAGGGACCCATAAAATTTTCTTCATCGTTCTAAAAGTCAACCTTATAACATCAATCAAACACTTTTCCATCAATAACTTGCAACTTTTTTGCTAAGTAGTTTGAATTTGGACTTTCTGCTCTATATATCCGGTGTTGTGCCTTCTAAAAAAATGAGATTTTAAAATGTTTTTCTTTTAGTTTGCATGTGAAATGCCCTTTCTACCCTCCCTCCCCATTGCCACATTACATAATGTATTATTCCAATACAATAGAGGATCCAATCCCCAACTAGTTTACGCACATGTGCTACTTGTTCTTTCTCCCTCTGTCTTATAACCATCGGCGACAAGAAGAAAAAAATGGCAGAATATTCACGAAGAGACATATTTTACTATAAATTTTACTCTCGCAACCTATGTTTTCAGATCATACTAGTGAACCTAGGGAGCTAGCCCTCGGTCGTCTAGAAGGATGTTTCTGCTGATAAGAAATTCGAAGACAATAAGTTTAAGTTGCAAATCAAGGAACCTATGTTGCAAGGTTAGAGAATCATAGTTGAAAATGATGTAATGAAGCAAGACAACCTACATATCATAATTTCGTGTCTTTTTCCGAGGCTCTCCCATGTACCTTCATCAACACAACCACCACTGCCACCATCACAGCCACCGCCATCACACACCTCACATCTCCGCGCCACCCACCACTGCACACCCAACCACCACCTGCCACACTCATCATCACTTGACACATCCTATAAAATCTCATATATTTCATTCTATTGCATATCAAATGTGGAAATGGAATCAATTTCATTTCATTCTATCACATACCATTACATTATTATCATTCAGTACCAACAATCCAAACGTTATGGTTGGTATGGAAGAGTTTATTTTATTACATGTTGATCTCTTATTGTTAAGATCAAACGCTTACCGTTGTACTAAACCAATGATGGGGAGGTAGATAATTAATAGTATATATCTCAATACGCCCGGTGCTTCTATATTTCCTTATACATTAAGAGTGTGAGCAATCTGTCCCAACACCCCACCTCAAGTGTTGGCAATCTGTCCAACACTTGCACAATTTTTTTTTAAAATAACGTTTCAACCAGGGTTCGATCTCATGTCATCTGGCTCCGATACCATGTTAAACTACCATCTCTTTTTGTCTTATATACACATAACACAGATCCGACGGGTGAGTCCAATGAGGACTCCGTGCATCAGAACTTCCCCTAGTTGGAGGCTTATAAAAGACAGACAAATAAGACGATAGGTTCCTTTTTCCAACGGCAACTTTCGATCCTTCCTATACGGACTGCCCCTTTTTCTAGTAATAGTAAAATATATGCATTGAGTTTAGGATTGATGCGAACTGCTCGATACTCAACCCCATACAGACACATTCCTTTTGTTTTTGCAGAAAACCTCCCACTATTTTTGTGCCCTTATCATTGGTTTTTTTTTTTTTTTTTTTTTTTTTTTTTTTTTTTTTTTTTACCTTGGCTAAAAACATTTTGTACACCAAACCCAGGTTTTGTCTGTCCAAGCACTATAAAAACTCATTTATAAACAAAAAAATAATTATTATACGTATGTTTTGCAAAAAAAATCATTTAAAAACTATTTTAAGAGATTGCATTAAAAAGCATATACTTATATGATCTGATATGATTTTTAGTAGATAAAAACAATGGGATTCCTGAAAACCAGACCAACGCGAACCAATCTGAAAATTTTCAACGAAACCGGTCATTAAATTTTGAAACCATCCCGAACCTAACCAATTAAACCATACCAGGCTCACCCGCTACTTATAAGACTTGATAGATAGGAACATAGGGTTTCATGTGCTTGAATTGATGTATATAGATTGGTCTTGAATGGTGAGGGAGTTTGAGAGGAAATGAGAATAAGACGTGATGAGTGATTTGCGATGAAAAGTATGAAAAATTGGAGTTTCCATCTGGTTTTGAAGTGCATATTGCGGAAGGAGCAGTGGCGACGCAGGATCTCGACTGGTAGGAAGTGAAAATTTAAAGAGGCAAATAAAGAAATTAAGGGGGGAAGGGGGTAAACAAAATATTTAGTACATATATAAGTAATTTTTTTCGGATCAAGAGGGGCTGTACATTGGTCAGCCACTAGGAATGAGTTGTAGAAACATATTGGCAACTATTGAATGTTGCCAAAAACCGAAAAGGGCATGGGGGTATTTTTGAGTTTGAATCCCGCCAGCTCAACATCAGTTTTTGCCACTTTAAGCGTTGGCGATGAAGCTCCGAAATTGAGGTTTGACGTTTCTACAGGCTCTTAAATGTATTTACAATAGTAAAACACAATTACGATACAATATGAACCTTAAATGACTTAAGTTATGAAATTTGACTCGAATTATTACAATATAATCCATAATAATCACCTAGTCAAATTTGTTAGATTTTTATTGTGTTACTCACTCTGTCAAGTTACAATAAACCATAAATATAGTGGCTAAAAATTCATTTTTATTAGGTTCAACCCTGGCTCAATGACAACCTAATAACCTTATTGGCAAACAAAACATCATTGTGCACTAGTCCTCCATAAAATTTGGCTTTTGTGCATAATAATATAAATAATTCTAACATAACTTTTGAAAGCACTTTTTTTTTAAATTTTATTTTATGTTGTTGTTGGATAAATACCATAAATTGCCACATTTTAGGTTTACCTCCAATGACATTTAGTGGTCAATAAAAGTGGAAACATAAAAATCATTTTTTAAAAAAAATAAGGTGCAAAAATAACAAAATAGTGGAAGACAATTCATAAGAGTTAGAAAGCATAATGGTACCTTTGCCAATTACAAACAGACAAATAAAGTCGTAAATTAAGGAGGGTTGGAAAGTTGGAGTTCAAAACATTCTTGAAAATTGTGGAGGGCACGCACATAGTGTCTTGGTTTGCATTCTCGATTACTATGGAAATCAACGTAGTTACTATAAAATTTGTGAAGCACGCAAATCGGATATAGGACTACCTCCGTCCCGTTAAAAAATGTCGTATAAAAAGTTTTATTTAGTTATCAGTTGCAATCGAATTTCCGTTCAGATATATGCTGTAGCAATGAAATCAGTGGCGGATCTGTCTGTACTTGGGGGGGAGGGGGTCACGTGACCCAACTGAGATCCGGGGGAATTTTTTTTAGTATTAAACGATGTAGTTTTGTTGTTAAAAAATGTCATTTTATTGATAAAAAGTTTAGTTTTAAGCTCCCGTGACCTCTCATCAAAAACAATTTTTTTGGATAAAAATTTGGTTTCTGATCCATGGACCTCACCTGAAAAAATTTCTGCATCCGCCACTGATCGAAATGATAAGGTTGTGGTGGGCCGAGGGGGAAACATCCCTTTTGCGGGTGTAGAGGGGGCAAGCCCAATCGTGGAGGCTCGGGGGAAACAGCCTTGAAAGCTAAACGACACTAGCCGAAGGGACATACCTCTCAAGGCTGAAGAGACATAGCCAGGGGTGGCTTTACATATACAATTGGAGATGCGGCCGACCCTCTAAAATAAAAATATTATGTATAAACTGTAGAGATTTTTTTATAAACACATATATATGTGATATTGACCCCCTTATTTTTATGCGTTGACCCCCTATTTTTATCTATTGCCCCCCATAATTACATATATAGAATTGAATATCCAAATATATATGTGATACGAATTTTTTTTTGACAAATTTCTGACCCACATATCAAAATCTCTGCAATAGCCCTGACATACGTAGCTCTATGAAGAGTGATGTTCGTTGTCTATGCAACGTTTCTCAAAGGCATAATCATTTCGGACAAGGCACATTTTGCCAAGGCAAAGACTGCAAACAAGAAATTCATTCAGAAAAGCATCACCAGCACATATTAATATCCGAGTGTGTATGGTTTGATCAATTGAGTCACCATTTGAATCAAACACTCTCCATTGTATAGTGAGAGATTTTTAGATAGGTTTCCTTTGTCACAATTTTGTGGGACGAAATATCTCTCAAAAGACAATGCATTTACTTGGCTTAGAACTCATTTATGTGATAATTTTCATGCAATCTCGATCCTATAACCATTTGTATGAGGGTTTAGTTCACTTTGAACGTGTCTTAGTATGCCTCTTCATAGTGTAATAATGTTGAAGTTATCCTATCTCCAAGACATGCACATTACTCAACTATATGTCAGGGAAAAGGGCAGTCATGAACCTGAGCAGTTTGGCACAGTAAGGGCCCAACCAGTTGATGAAGCGTCTGATAATCATGTTGAATGTGTTCTACTATGCCTCTTCACATAATAATCATGTTAAATTTATCCTAACTCCAAGAAATGCACATTACTCAACTAGAGGTCGGGAAAAAGACACGCATGAACACAAGAAAGTTGACACCGTATGGGCTCGACCAATTGATGAGAATAATCATGTTGTACATCCACTATGCATCTTCACAGAATAATCAAGTTAAAGCTATCCTAACTCTAAGCCATGCACATTACTCAACTAGAGGTCGGGAAATGACAGGCACGAACCTGAGCAAGTTGGCACTGCAAGGGCTCGGCCAATTGGCGAGACGTCCGGTTATCATGTTGAACGTATTTTACTATGCCTCTTCACAGAGTAATCATGCTAAGCTATCTTAACTCCAAGACATGCATATTACTCAATATGAGGTAGAAAAATGACGTACGTGTAACGCCTCAAGGCCTCATTTCTGGTAGCGCTAAATAAGTCATAAATGATCCGGTCAACTGCTTAGACCGTTGTCCTCGCTTGGTTTAAAAGGGCTAACCCAAGTTGACAAGACATTTATGTCTCACACTTATATGGGGGTGAGTAGGCTATTACTTTACCGATGTGGGACATTCTCCCCCCTTATAAGGGACTCACGTCCTTGCCAGGACGACCAAGACTTATCCTACTGGACTTGTCCCAGTTTCGTCCCTACTAGAGAAGTCCAGAGATAGCCTTAACCGTCTCACATGATATGGCACTTAGGTCCGTCTGATAGTCAGCTCTGATACCATTCTATAATACCCTAAGGCCCCGGGTCTGGTAGCGCCAACGCTAAATGAGTAATAAATGATCTAGTCAACTGCTTAGACTATCATCCTCGCTTGGTCTAAAAGAGCTAACCCGAGATAATATGACATTTATGTCTCACACTTATACGGGATGAGCAGGCTATTGCTTTACTGATGTGGCACTCTCCCCCCTTATAAGGGATTGGCGTTCTTGCCAGGACGGTCAAGACCTGTCCCACTGGACTCGTCTCAGTTTCGTCCCTACCAAAGGAGTCTAGAGGTTTAATTGATTAAAAAAGCATATAATTAAAGAGATTACTATGATTTAAGTAAATAATCCTCATTAATTCCCTAATACACACACACCGGAAATTCTAGAAAGTTAGACGAGAGGTGACGTAGAAAGGAGCAAAAATGGGGAGAAAGGAATCTTCAATCGCGCGGCTAATTCTTTAGGATTTTGGGCAGACCACAAAAGACGGAAGTCGTCGTCTCATCGTGGTGAATGTTTCCACAAACTACTCTCAATTCCAGAAGTTTTCAGTTTAGCCCTAACTTTTGGAATCTTGAACGTTATTGAGAAAAGTCTTAGCTTTGATTGTGTGGAAGGTTGTAATAATCGTAGTATACCGATTATGGATCATAGGTTGTTCGTAAGAGTCGTGAATCGAGGGATTCATGTGGATTGCATTCAATATTGTTTTGGATTTTGGTTTAATCGCTAAAAGTTATGTGGGTGTTCTTTAAGCGGAATTTAGTTGTTTATACTGTGAAATACTTATGGGGAATTGCAGGCTATTGGTAGTAATAAGGTTGGTGATCGTTGTTGGATTATCTACAGCAGTTTCGCCTTGGAACAGACTGATCCTGCGTATTTCTGCCGGTTTGGCGGGCGCCAACAAGGTACAACATGTTGTTCTCGAAAGTCTTGGCGGGCGCAAAAAGCAAGCATTGTGTTTTGTTCACTCTTGGCGGACGCCAAGGAGGTTTTGGCGGGCGCCAGGAGGAAGCAGAACGGTGTTTTATTTTTCTAAGCAAGTTTGGCGGGCACCAAAAGTGTATTTTACCTTGTTTAGATATTTTATTGTGTAGAACATGTTATTGATTGTTATGTATGCCTTTGAGAGCATTATATGTTATTTTGCAATATCTAACTTCGACTTCTGGTAGCTTCATCTTCGCACCACAATTAAGACCCTCCACAGGGAGAAGGTGGGAGCACTGGAAGGCGATTGTTTAGGCCTTGAGGGACATTGACTTAGTGGTCAATGATATCTTTACAACGTGCTAGGTAGTGTAACTAGAATGTCTAAGACTAGATGTCAATAAAAAGCCTTTTATGTGAATGAACCATGTGATTAGACTTAAATCCGTAAATTACATATGTGTTGTGTCTAAAAGCTAAAACATCTTTATCATTGGTGAGACAGGTTCACATTTCTTAGCATGGGAATATTGCACCACCACTTGTCTTGGAGTCAAGGGACTCGTGTAACTCCCACACGGTCCTGTGTCCGTGGCCTCAAGGTGCTTCCCATACCATGAGCAGTGTCCTTTGATATTGGTGTAACAAACTTACTTGTGCAAAGATATACTATGGAGCTAGTAGAGCGTGGGTGTGCTAGTGATTGTAGAAAGTATTCATGTTATATGTTTTGTTATTAATTGTATCCGCTTTTCTACCTCTTACTAAGACGCGTATGTACTTACCCTTTTTCTTTATTGTTCCCACCCGAAAATATGGTGTATTATAGGTTGTTTTGAGGCCACCATGAGTGACCCCGGAGATGATGCAATGGTTGTTATTCTTTATACGTTGTAAATTTGGTATAGATTCTCTTATCTTCGTAACGCTTGAAAGATTAATGGTTTGAGTTTGTGGTTATCAAGATGTAATGGATTAATTGTGTTTGACGGTTTAATAAAGTCTTTTAATGATGTATTAGATGCAAATTCGTGTTGCTTTCGATCGCTTTTTAGCCATTCTAGTTGCCCGAGTCTATCATTTTGTCTTCCGCATTGTTCTCGATGTTCGTTTACGTAAGCGCTTTACGCGTATAATTCGATTAAATTTTAATTATATGCGTGTCGGACATTCTTTTGGATAAGAACTTGGCATCCTGGGACAAGGCGTCGCGATCGGGCATAAACTTGTGAAGGTGGGCTACATAGGGTTCGATCTGTTGATGAGACATCTCATAATATGTCGCGTATCAAAATTATTATGCATACGAATCAAAGGAATATTTCAATGGTAGATGTCACTATCAAATTTAATATCTTAGGCTTAGTGTAGTGCCTAAACCAATCAGAGAGATATATTATTTAGAGAAATGCTACTAACACAACAAAATTGACATAATTGATATTGTGGATTAATTTCAATCAATCTATCATACAGTATGATCAATAATATAAAAACAAATACAATATACCATTCGTTGTGTCAATTTCTTTATAAAAGTAAGATTGCCCTATTATTTATAGCATTTTTTACGACGGACAAGAGCCATCGTACACAACAAAAGCCAAGTTTGGTCCCCTTATGGTTGGTCATGTGTAGTGCCTTTCAAATCCCAATTAAAAGTGGTTTACTTTACACCATTCTATGCCACAACAATCTAAAAAGGAGTTGAGAGTGCAACAATCTTTGACTAGACACTTACTCTCAAGTGATCACTAACGTCCAACTAGGATCAGACAACTTCAACTTTGACTTCAACACCATTAATCTTATAATTTCAAGCAAGTAAAACACAAGTTTTATGAATTATAAACTAATCTTTGCATGTGAACGACTCGTCAGGTACAACACTTGAAAAGAAAGGAACACACTCACTCATAATTTTCTTATTTATAGAAGTTAGTAGTGTGATATTTCTTAATTTTTTATAAGGATAACATAATATTCCACGTTGCTAACGTGGGAAAAACGTCATTTCATATAAAGCGTGAGATATAATTGAATTGTTAACTCGGGTCAATTCTTTTTGCGCTAAAGTGAAAACGGCTGGTGCAAATAGTTAACCTGATCTATTACGCCTCAACTAGCCTGCCTTACCTGCAGGGTCGAGGGCGTTACACATATGGAAACCCATTAGACCTTTCTATTTGCCACCCCACCCCAACCATAAGCTCTCACCACCCCAACCATAAGCTCTCACCCTATATACCTCATCTTATCACAACATACCCCACACTACCTCAACCTAACCCCTACCCAATCCTATAACACCTTAAACCCCAACACACTATACACCTCCACTCTACTCACCACTATGCCATCTTACCCTAACCCCACCCTCATTCTTATCTTACTCGCCTTACTCACTCTATCTTATCCTACAACATTATCTTTATACACTCATCCCACCCTTATGTTCCTACCCACCCATAACCAAACATGCTTACCATATGCCCCCACCCTACCTCTCTCTAACCTATCCCATCCACACCTTACCCTGTTCCCACCATACAAAATTACCTTTATACAGTCATCCCACTCTTATGTACCTACCCACCCATACCAAACCTACTTACCATACGACCCCACGCTACCTCTCCCTAACTTATCCCATCCTGCACCTTCCCATACCTCACCCTACCATGTCACAGTTACTTCTAATTCCATTGCACCCTCATGTCACTTATAACGAAATACAGTACATTTCATTATTTCACATGTCAAATGCAATTTGGAATGCTTTCATTCCATTCCATTCCTTTCATTTCATTATAGTACATTATGTTCCATCCAAATAAATGTTGGAGATATCCCATTTTAATGGGTTGAAACGGTCAACTTTAGCGTGATTTTCGGATATGCTCCAGTGTGATTCACCGAGAGCTTATTACGTCTAAAAATTCTACTCACGGAGTAGATAATGTTTGGCTTTGGAATCACTCGATTCGTGTATTGGGTGAATGAGGAATTAATGCCTAAAGTTGGTTGAAAATGTTGGAGATAAGAGTTGAAGGGAGAACCTCAACTCAATCTCCCACATTGGAAGTTTGAGAGACTTGAACTCCATATATAAGAGCTAGTGTATGCTCTCATAAATGTGCCGCAAGGGGCAAGACACTTTTGTACAAGTGGGAGGACTTAGATAATTCCACGCGCGCGCGTGCGCCGCCCATCCGGCCGGCTCGGCTCGGCCCGGGTGTTACTATTAATTTTTTGGACAAAATTTTCTTTAAAATTAACCAGAAATTAATTAGTTAATCGTGAGGCGGTTGGATGGTTCTAGAATTGTGTGGAAACGAATTCTGATTAATTAAGTTGGTCCGGAATTTTAATTAAATTAATTTCGAAATTAGGTTATTTTCGGCCAGAAGATAGCTTTTCTTGATGGAAAATTCAAGCGATTAAATCATCTCGAACAATCGAATTCAAGACACGCTATCCACCAATCGAATTGTGGAAATAGTAGGCCAATTTTAATTAAAAAATTCGGCCCTAATTTCTTTCCAAGAGGAAAAGTTGGCCGACTTTGATGATGTGTTCTGGCCAATCACATTCAAGCATCGGCTCCTCCTCTCCACTTTATAAAGAACCCCAAGGATGAAGGTTAGAGCATTCAGTATTCTCATGTGTCTTCCACTACATACTATCAACCATATAGTTCTACTTATTGAGTCTAAGAGAAGTCGGAGCACGCTGTAAGTTCACTGGAGCTTGGATTGTTTAAGTGCCTCTAAATCCGAGACGTAAGCCGTTGTATCTGTTGGATGTAATATCGCCGGACGGATCTAGATCCGCCCGATTACGCAGCGGAATAACAAGGATCACGATCAATACAAATTAAAACATATAAATAAATAGATCTAAACTACAAGAAGGTTGAATCTACTTACCAATCGAAAGATTAGATCCGAAGATTGAGAAGCCGAGATCCAAATAGTTGAGATGCCATAGTCTTCCGATGTGTATCTCCAAGCAACAACCGGTGGATGTTGATCCTTGATGCTTGACCTCCTTGATATGCTACCCGGAAAATCCCGAAGATTTACCCAACTCTAAACCCTAAGCTTGGCCGAAAATTCCAAGCTTATTTTGTGTGTATATGCGTGTGTTATATTTCTTCAAAGGAGAACTCTCTTTATATAGGAGAGAAATCATTGTCCTCCAAGGATTTAATAATTAAATAATCAATCATAATAATCCTTTATTAAATATAAGATAAATCTAATATATTCTAAAACTAATTTAGATATATATAATAGATATTATCTAATATCTCCCGATTAATTATTTAACAAATAAACAATTAATCACATGACATGTAATTATCCAAGAAAACTAATTTCTTTCTAATTACAACATGTATGCCACGCCAATCACCCCTAAAATTAGTGTTTCACACGCCACACTCAATTATGGGCCGAGTCCATGAAAAATATCTTTTCCATGTATTTAATTATTTCGCCCACTAAATAATTATTCGCACATCAATTAAATAGTCCAACTACTTAATTATTATTGAGGCCCAACGTCAAGAAACATATGCATGTTAGGAGCCACATCGGGGACTATGGACCTATAACCAGTAGCTATAATAAATTAAATAAAATTATTCATCGAACAGAACAATTCTTATTCAATCTATTAATTCCGGGATTACGCAACCATAAACCCGAAATTGAACTCTATCGGTTATGAATATACGTACACTCTAATCACTGAGTCGGTAAGCGTCCATTGATATAATCATTACATACGGATAAATCCTCCATAGACTGTTCGTTTTGATTCGGGATATTTCCGTAAACCCTTCTCAAAACATCTTATCCTTATTCACCATTAACCCCCAAGTGATCAATTAGTTCATAACTAATATAATATGAAATGGGCCCATCGATCAGTTTCTAGGATTAACAAATAAGGGAACTGTCTGTCTACTTCACGCAGGAAGGAATAGATTCTATATCTGTGAAGTCACAGACTACTCACTCATTCTAGAATAGAGCCAACGAGAAGTGTTCAGATCACATGTATCCAAGTGATCCTTAACTAACACATTAAACCCTACTTTGAACCAAACAGTAAACTGTGATCACATCAGGATTGAGATTAATCCATATATGATCATCTTGTAATTCGATAAGATTTCTCGATCACGGAATTATATCGAGAATTCAAATCAAATCGGTCCAGTCCTATATGATAGACATAATATATAAATGCCCTACTAGGTACCCAATACCTACGGTCCGGATAAGACGGTCACACCGTTAAGTGTTCTGGGCGCATTATTGGTATATTAATTATGAGACCCATACTCTGATTAAATTCACCACGGACTAACTAGTTTTAAGCATATCATCACTAACTCAATCCTCGTGTGTATGCCAAACACTGAGTTATGTGATTACATAACGATATACTTAGGGTTTTCAGCAGTGTATAATATAAGCATAAATGCAAATAATAAAATGAATATATAATTCTGTCATTTATTTAAATAAAACAATTACAAAATTGTCTTTCGGGCACTACATCTAACAATCTCCCACTTGCATGAAAGGCAAGTGATTAATTGTTTTAGAGCACACCTATATTTATATTACAGCAAACTACATCTCCCACTTGCTCTAAAGCAAATGAGTCATGTCCCTAATACCCATATTCTCCAAATGCCTGTTGAAGACTTCTAACGGCAATGTCTTGGTGAAAGGATCAGCCAGGTTGTCTTCGAGGGATTTTTGCATGCGGAAATGTCTCATCTTTGAACAATTTCTCTCGATCAAATGGTACTTTCGCTCTATATGCTTTGACTTGCGATGACTACGGGGTTCCTTCGAATTTGACACAGCCCCATTGTTGTCACAATAGAGACATATCGGATCGTTGTGATTTGGGATTACTCCTAAACCACCCAGAACTTCTTCACCAAAATCGCTTCCTTAGTCGCCTCGAGGCCGCTATGTATTCGATTCCATAGTTGAATCACCAGTCTTTGGATTGCTTTACGCTTCTTCAAATGACTACACCGCCTCCAAGAGTAAACACTGAGCCAGAGGTAGATTTGAAATCATCTCTATCCGACTGTATATCCAGGTTTGCACCCGAATATTCGAGCATATAATTCCTCGTTCTCTTCACATATTTGAGGAGATTCTTTACTGCTGTCCAATGTTCCATTCCTGGATTGGACTGATAACGGCTGACGATTCCAACGCCATAACAGATGTCCGGTTTAGTGCACAACATTGCATACATTAGACTACCAACAGCCGAAGCATATGGCACTTTTCCCATAGCCTCTATTTCTTCAGGAGTCTGAGGACCCTGTTTTTTAGAGAGGTGGACGCCGTGACGGGTTGGTAGAAAACCCTTCTTTGCATTCTCCAAGCTATATCGTGCCAACACCTTATCAATATAAGATGCCTGGGACAAAGCTAACATCTTGTTTTTACGATCCCTTATAAGTTGGATCCCTAGAACATAATTCGCCTCTCCCAAATCTTTCATTTGGAATTGGCTGGCTAACCAACTTTTTACGTCCGACAACATACCCTTATCATTTTCGATTAGCAGAATACCGTCAACGTACAACACTAAGAATGCAACCTTATCTTTGATGACTTTCTTGTATACACAAGGCTCATCAAAGTTTTGTTCGAAATCACACGACTTAATGGTCTCATCAAATCGATGATTCCAAGACCGAGAAGCTTGCTTCAACCCATAAATGGATCTTAGCAACTTGCACACATTGTGCTCTTGGCCTTGCTCGATAAATCCTTCTGGTTGCTGCATATATATTTCCTCGTCAAGGAAGCCATTTAGAAAGGCTGTCTTAACATCCATCTGCCAGATTTCATAATCTAGGCATACAGCAATCGAAAGGAGGATCCGGATGGATTTCAGCATGGCCACATGGGAGAAGGTCTCTTCGTAGTCTATACCCTCTCTCTGTGTGTAACCCTTGACTACAAGCCGTGCTTTAAAGGTTTGAAACTTCCCATCAACTCCTCTTTTTCTCTAGGGTAGAGCCATTTGCTACCTATCGGGTTGACACCCTCAGGGCAATCTATAAGTTTCCAGACAGAGTTAGAGTACATAGACTCCATCTCTTGATTCATCGCATCAACCTATTTTTCCTTGTCACGATCATCCATGGCCCTCCAAAAGGACACTGGATCATTTTCCACTCCATCATAGACGGCTACGTTCGTCTCTAATTGCATCCCATACCGAATTGGTGGCCGAACCACTCTCTCAGTACGCCTGGGTGGAACAGGATTTTCTGGGTTGACAGGTGCATTCGTTGTGTTGTTGTCAGTGACACTAGGTGTCACCAGCGGTCTGACGTCGTCAGAAAGTAACTCCTCAAGTACAATTTTACTTCGAGGTTTGAAGTCTTCCATATATTGATCTTTCAAAAACGTGGCGTTAGTAGAAACTATCACCTTGTTATCTTCCGGATCATAAAACAAACCTCCACGTGTTCCTTTGGGGTACCCTACAAACAAACATACTTTCGTACGTTTTTGTAGTTTTGTAGTCTTGTCTCCCAGCACATGTGAAGGACATCCCCAAATGCGGAAGTGACCTATGCTTTCGCGGCGTCCTCTCCATATTTCGAAAGGTGTATTTTCGACAGACATTGACGGTACTACATTCAATATGTATACCGCTGCTTGTAAAGCATATCCCCAGAAGGAAATTGGTAGCGAGGCGTAGCTCATCATAGACCTGCCATGTCTATCAAAGTTCTGTTTCTCCTTTCAGCAACTCTGTTTTGCTGAGGTGTCCTGGGTGCAGAACGTTGGGAACAGATCCCATGTTCAATCAGATAGTCAGTGAATTCAGTATCTAAGTACTCTCATCCGCGATTAGAGCGAAGGCATTTCAAAGACTTGCCCATTTGCCTTTCGGCTTCTTCTTGGAATTCCTTGAACTTTTCAAAAGTTTCGGATTTCCGATGCAGCAGATAAACATAACCGAATCTCGAGTAGTCGTCGATGAAAGTCACAAAATACTAGAATCCACTTTTAGCTTGCACATTCATCGGACCACAAAGGTCTGAATGTACTAACTCTAAAGGTTCTTTATCCCTATTCCCTTTTGATGAGAAGGGACGCTTAGTCTTTTTTACCTCCAGGCAAGATTCGCAGATCGGCAACGAGTCAACAACTAACTCTTTTAAGGAATCACCCTTAGCCAGTCGTTTGAGTCTTTCCAAGGAAATATGACCTAGCCTAAGGTGCCAAAGATATATTTTATCTTCTTTTTGAGAAACTTTCTGCCTTTTAGCAGATTGTTGATGTGCTACTTTAAATATTTCAGTGCTAAGCAGTGGAGCATGCGTTGGTTTAATAAAATATAATCCGTTTTCCAGTATTGTAGAACACAAATTAAAACCATTTCTGGAAATAATAAATTCGTCATTCACAAAGGAAACTGAATAAAATTGTTCTTTCAATGCTGAAACGGAAATCAAATTCCTACGGTAGTTTGGAATAAAATAAACATGGTCTAAACGTAGAACTTTATTGCCAAAAACTAAATCAACAACTCCCTCTCGCTTTAGTTTGAAACAAGCGCCCACCGCCAACTCTCATCACTTGAGTACCTTCCTCTAGCTCCTCACACGAACTAAGGATCCGCAAAGAAGAACATACATGGTTAGTAGCTCCAAAGATCCAAAGATCCAAGTTGATACATTTTTAGCTACATTAAAGGATTCCAAGACTAGTAATTCGAATTACCTTTCTTATCCTTCCCATTGCCGACTTTGACCTTTCCATCCTTTATGTCTTTGAGATATTCTCGAGAAAGTGATGACGCGTAATGTCCTACCTGCATTCTGAAAAAGCACTTCCCTTTAGGTTTGGAAGGATTGGTCTGTTTGGCCTTCTTCTTCATAGGTTTTGGTTTAGGCGCAGTAACATTTATAGACTTGGTCTTGCCCTTATGGCCAGAGTTCGATGCTTTGGCTTCAACCATATTGGCTTCCGCCTTCTTTTCCCCTTCTTTGCTTCTGTTGTTATACGAGAGAACTTCGAAGAATTGCAGTTCGTTGATCAACCGTGGCATGTCAAACTTGAGTTTGTTCATGACATAGTTAGTCTTGAACTGTAGGAAATCAGGTGTGAGTGATTCAAGAATCATAGACACCTGAGTAGCATCGTCAAACTTTGACCCATGAGTTTCTGCATCAGTAAAGTAGTTGATCATGTTCATGACATGACCAGTCACAGACTGACCTCTCCTCATTTTAGCGTTAACGGCCATCCTCACTGCTTCGTGCCTTGCTTGATCAGAAGGGGCGCCAAACATGGAGGATAAGTGTTGCATGATTTCTCGTGCATTCTTAAAGCCTTCAAGTTTGGTCCTAATGACCTCCGACACTGATGCTAAGATGATACCGCGCGCCTTGTTATCCGCTTCAATCCATTTTTGACGGTCGTCTTTAATGGATTTAGACGAGTTCTGTACGGGAAGTACAGGGCATTCCACTGTCAAAACAAATTGCGCGTTCTCAAAGATGAGTACCACGTTCAGGTTACTTTTCCACTTTCCAAAGTTGTTACCATTAAGTTTATCATTCAGTAATAAGGAAAGTTGCGACGACATGATTGCTGAAAATAAAATGACAGAAATTAAATTCAAAAAACACTACTAGATAAATTTTAGGAATTATAAACTTAAAAAAAGTATATTCTACCATTCCAAGGATTTAACCTCGCATCGTACCGCCGCCTAGGGGGTCGGTATCAGCACGATGACGGTTAAACTGAGACAATCTCTCTCGATGATTAAACTTTGAGATTCAAACATCTCATGGGAATCGTACATCCCATAATTTAATCGTCGATTACCTTCATTTTTTCAGCCAAGATATTTCCTAAAATATCCTGATGAGTGTGACCTACTATATCAGACCTTTAAGTACGCCCCGAGTATGCCTACGTAGGGCATGTCAGTGACCCGGCGAGTCCTCAAGATCCTATCCTTTCGGAGACCAAACCTTGAATTTTGATAGCGGTGAACACCATCCGAAGGGGGCCGAAATCAAAGCGGCACGAGGCGTCACCATTCTCTCACTTGTTTGCATCTATAGCAGAGGCCTTGGGGTCGGCTGTCGCCTTCCCCACTCCCACTCAATATTTTGAAAAAGTTGTAGGTTTACTAATCGCGGTTTTGGACTTGACAATATTTTAAGAGACAACAAATCATGTACCCGAATGGTGTCGGTAATGTAGGCAAACCTACCCGTCTTATTCGTTGGAACGTTTGTGACTGCCGGTCGGATCCGGCTAGGAGAAGCCCCGTTTAGCCGTAAAGGCTTGTTGGATATACTAAGTCTTGCCGAAACCCCGTGCAAACGTCACACGTGGAGGGCGAGTCGGTCGAGCCGTAGCTCCGTTGAACTTACCCAACCATGGTTAGACCATTTCCGAACCCATGTATCATGATTTTCCGATTTCTTAAATTGTCAAACTTTCCCGTAGACACTACGGAACAAACCCGCAATCTCGTTCCGGTTTAAGGTGGGATTCACCGAGAATCCATCACCGAAAACTTAACGATTGACAAAACCCGGTTCCTCGGTTCTTTAATTAGTTTTTAATTAATTAATTCCCACAACAATTAATTAAAAAATTAAACTAATTAATCGAGTTGAATACATGCCTAATTAATTATCCAGAATTAAATAGCTACATGTATGCATATGGAGTGGAATTCATGATATGATGCATGTCATGACAATTTTCCGGTTATACACATAAATACGATCATACACGCAATTACGGAAAATAAACACCGAGATGGATCGTTGGTACCCCTGTATCTAACCAATTAATAAAATAAACAAATCCTAACTAGGGTTTACTATTTTTTAATCTGCTGATGCAGCGTTTTATCGATGATCGGACATCCAAACGAACTTTGACCGTCACGAAACTTTATAGACCTGTTCTTCACTCCTCCTACTTCAATCTGAACGGTCGGATCTTCGTTTCAACGGTCCAATATCTTCCAGAAATTCGACGAACTAACAGCTGGGGCTGCAGTGCTTTTATGACACAGCAGCAACTTTATTGCAACGATTGGACAGCGAGATGGACTCCGATCGACACGAAATTTTGAGGTCCTGTTCTTCAACTTTTATTCTTCATTCTGACCGGAGGGATTGTCGTTTCAACGGCTCAATCTCCAGGAATAAATAAAACAACGAACAGAAACAAAACAGATCCACTTCTAAGAAACTAAAATTACAAAATTTCCTATACTCATATAAACGAATTTATATGAGTTTACGATAGATCTAACGAGTAAACAATACCAACCCCAATCCATCTCTTCAACCACAACATATCAAAGCATTCATCATCATGATTTTCGAAGAAAAAAAAACGAAAAAAACAATGCAATCTAAACAAGCAATTTTCACTCCAAGATCTATCAATTATGTACTTTAATTTATAGATCGGAGGCTCTGATACCACTTGTTGGATGTAATATCTCCGGACGGATCTAGATCCGCCCGATTACGCAGCGGAATAACAAGGATCACGATGAATACAAATTAAAACATATAAATAAATAGATCTAAACTACAATAAGGTTGGATCTACTTACCAATCGAATGATTAGATCCGAAGATTGAGAAGCCGAGATCCAAATAGTTGAGATGCCACAGTCTTCCGATGTGTATCTCCAAGCAACAACCGGTGGATGTTGATCCTTGATGCTTGACCTCCTTGATATACTACCCGGAAAATCCCGAAAATTTTCCCAACTCTAAACCCTAAGCTTTGGCCGAAAATTCCAAGCTTATTTTGTGTGTATATGCTTGTGTTATATTTCTTCAAAGGCTTAGGAGAACTCTCTTTATATAGGAGAGAAATAATTGTCCTCCAAGAATTTAATAATTAAATAATCAATCATAATAATCCTTTATTAAATATAAGATAACTCTAATATATTCTAAAACTAATTTAGATATATATAATAGATAATATCTAATATCTCCCGATTAATTATTTAACAAATAAACAATTAATCACATGACATGTAATTATCCAAGAAAACTAATTTCTTTCTAATTACAACATGTATGCCACGCCAATCACCCCTAAAATTAGGGTTTCACACGCTACACTCAATTATGGGCCGAGTCCACAATATCTTTTTCATGTATTTAATTATTTAGCCACTAAATAATTATTCGCACATCAATCAAATATTCCAACTACTTAATTATTATTGAGGCCCAACGTCAAGAAACATATGCATGTTAGGAGCCACATCGGGGACCATGGACCTATAACCAGTAGATACAATAAATTAGATAAAATTATTCATCGAACAAAACAATTCTTATTCAATCTATTAATTCCGGGATTACGCCACCATAAACCCGAAACTGAACTCTATCGATTTTAGATATATACTTACACTCTAATCACTGAGTCGATAAGCGTCCATTGATATAATCATTACATACGGATAAATCTTCCATAGACTGTTCGTTTTGATTCGGGATATTTCCGTAAACCCTTCTCAAAACATCTTATCCTTATTTACCATTAACCCCCTAGTGATCAATTAGTTCATAACTAATATAATATGAAATGGGCCCATCGATGAGTTTCTAGGATTAACAAATAAGGGAACTGTCTGTCTACTTACCGCAGGAAGGAATGGATTCCATACCTGTGAAGTCACAGACTACTCACATATTCTAAAATAGAGCCAACGAGAAGTGTATGTATCCAAGTGATCCTTAACTAACACATCAAACCCTACTTTGAACCAAGCAGTAAACTGTGATCACATCAGGATTGAGATTAATCCATATATGATCATCTTGTGATTCGATAAGATTTCTCGATCACGGAATTATATCGAGAATTCAAATCAAATCGGTCCAGTCCTATATGATAGACATCATATATAAATGCCCCACTAGGTACCCTATACCAACGGTCCGGATAAGACGGTCACACCGTTAAGTGTTCTGGGCGTATTATTGGTACATTAATCTTGAGACACATACTCTGATTAAATTCACCACGGACTAACTAGTTTTAAGCATATTATCACTAACTCAATCCTCGTGTGTATGCCAAACACTGAGTTATGTGATTACATACCGATATACTTAGGGTTTTCAGCAGTGTATAATATAAGCATAAATGCAAATAATAAAATGAATATATAATTCTGTCATTTATTTAAATAAAACAATTACAAAATTGTCTTTCGGGCACTACACCTAACAGTATCTTGGGAGGCAGTTGCTACTACCGTGGGCACCATACCGGAGCAATTTGTCTTACGGATAGAGTTTCATAACTCGCCTCGGTTTGTCTTTATTTATGCATTGTATTTTAATTTTCTCAATCGTTTAATTCAGATCTATACGTTAATTGCATATTTTGTAAGATCTATCATATAGTTCTGTTAATTTATTAGATCTGCAGCATAATCGCTTTAATTTGCTAGATCTAAATAATAAAATTAGATTTTAATTACGAGTTGTTATTTTCTGCATTTAATTTCCGTAATTAAATCCGTGAATTACGGATCTGTTCCGTAAATCACTCCACACACGACACTTATTTCCAACAAGCTTAAGACAGATTTTAATTCGTGTGCTAGAGGATATTTTTTACGTGTTAAATTACAGATCTGCTAGATTGTTTTAATTTATTTATATCCTGCTTCAGTTTGGTTGAGGCCAAACTGATAACTCATTTCTACTCTTTCTTGATGTTTACGTTCGTTTGAGGACGAACATAACTTGATTTGTCGATCTTTTGTGTTTACAGAAATGGCAACAACTGAGCAAGAGAGTACCTTCACAGCTGTACTACTGCTTGCTCTGCCTGTGAACAATTCCGGACCTCAAAGGGAAAAACCGGAAAAGTTTGGTGGCTTGAACTACAAGAGGTGGCAACAGAAGATGTTGTTCTATCTGACCACTCTTGGCTTGGCTCGGATGCTGATTGAGGATCCTCTTGTCTTGACAGAAAGAGATCATGCCTCTGTCACGGCTTTGGATGCGTTGAAGCACTCTGACTTCCTGTGCAAGAGCTACATCCTGAGTTTTTTGGAGAACTCGATCTATGGGGTGTATTGCTCACAGAAGTCTGCTAAATCCTTGTGGCAGGCTTTGGATAAAAAGTACAAAATCGAGGATGCTGGCTTAAAGAAATTTGCTGTGGTTAAATTCATGGACTACAAGATGGTAGACTCCAAGACAGTTGTCAGTCATATTGAGGAGCTACAGGTGATCATCTCTGCGATCCTGGAGGAAAAAATGATGATTTGTGAACAATTCCAGGTTGCTGCTGTGATTGGAAAACTTCCCCATTATTGGAAGGATTTCAAGAACTACTTGATGCACAAGCAGAAATAGATGACTATGGAAAATCTAGCAACGCGTCTGCGGATTGAGGAGCAGAACAAGAGGTCAGAACGAAGCTTTCTGATGGGCCAGTCCAAGACGAACTTGGTCGAAGTAAGCAACAAAGGCAAATAGCGTAAGCAGCCTAATCAAGGTCCAAAAGACAATAAGAAGGTCAAGAAACAGTTCACTTTGAAGTCATTACAAGCTGGAAAGCCAGGCATCGCCAAAATGAATGCAAGTCACGAGAAAAGGTTAAGCCACATGCCCATCTTGGTTTGAAATGGTGGTGAAGGCATCTTGAGAGATGAACTGCATCCGTGGGTTTCGAATGCAACACGATCGAAAATACCCATGAATGGTGGATTGACACAGGGCTACTCACCATGTTTGTGCTCAAAGTGATGTTCTCGATTATAAGGTTGTTGAGGGCTAACGACTCTTTATGGGAAACTCGCTTCGCAAAGGAAGGTGTGGGAAAGGTCATACTCAATATGACCTCACGGCAAAGAACTCGCACTTAACAATGTGCTTTGCATGTTCCGACATACGCGCAAGAACCTTGTTTCGGTGCTCTTCCGGTGAAGAATGGATTCAAGATGGTCTTTGGTGGGGATAAAGTTGTTTTATCCAAATTTGATATGCATATTGGGAGGGGGTACTTAGTAGATGGTATGTTCAAAATGAATGTAATGACTATTGTACCCAAAACAGTTGTACTGAAGAAGGCTAATAAGATGACTACTGCTTCCGTTTACTTGCTTGAGTCTTCTTGTTTGTGGCATTGTAGATTAGGACATGCTAATTATAAATCGATTCGAAAGATGATGAATCTAGATTTACTTCCCAACGTAAAAATTGATCCTAATCACAAATGCCAAATATGTGTTGAAGCTAAGTTAGCTAACGCACCGTTTCCAACGGTTGAAAGGAACACAGAACCTCTAGATTTAATTCACACTGATATATGTGACTTAAAATTTGTCTAAACTAGAGGCGGTAAAAAGTACTTTATTACTTTTATTGATGATTGTACCAGATATTGTTATGTTTATCTGCTGAGAAGCAAAGACGAAGCTCTTGAAGCTTTTAAGGATTATAAGAATGAAGTTGAGAATCAACTTAGCAAACGGATAAAGAATGTCCGTAATGATCGTGGTGGCGAATATGATGAACCGTTTAATGAATTTTGCTCTGGCGCCGGCATCATTCATCAAACGACAGCACCATATACACCTCAATCAAACGGTATTGCTGAGCGCAAGAACCGAACTCTAAAAGATATGATGAATGCTATGTTGGTTAGTTCGGGTTTACCTCAGAACTTGTGGGGGGAAGCTATCCTCTCAGCAAACTCCATTCTTAACAAGATTCCTTCTAAAAAGAAGGATGTATCCCCATATGAGTTGTGGAAAGGTCACAAGCCTAACTACAAAAACATGAAAGTGTGGGGGTGTTTGGCTAAGGAGGAAATACCTAAACCAAAGCAAGTGAAGATATGGCCTAAAACCATTGATTGTATATTCATTGGATATGCTCACAATAGTAGTGCCTATCAATTTCAGGTACATAAATCGGACGTCCCTGATGTACATGAGAATTTCATCATCGAGTCTAGGAATGCTGTGTTCTTTGAGGATATTTTTCCTTGTAAGGAGAAAGAAAAACAAGAAGCAAGCACGAGCAAACGGACTTATGAGTCTGAAGAAGAGGGTGATCCTCAAGAACCTCGGAAACCTCGTCCGTAGTAAGAGGCGAGGACTTCAAAGTCCTATGGTCCCGATTTTCTCGACCTATATGGTAGAAAACGAACCCCGGACGTATGCAGAGGCTATGTCTACTCCAGTAGCTCCTTTCTGGAAAGAAGCTATAAATAGTGAAATAGATTCCATCATGCAAAACCACACTTGGGAGTTGGTTGATCTTCCACCAGGAAATAAACCATTCGGGTGCAAGTGGATCTTCAAGAAGAAGTTAAAGGTTGATGGTTCTATCGATAAGTACAAGGCTAGATTGGTGGCCCAAGGGTTCCGACAGAAGGAAGGCATTGACTTTTTTGATACCTACTCACCAGTGACGAGAATCACTTCTATAAGGGTTCTCATTGCTATAGCTGCGGTCAATAACTTGGAAATCCATCAAATGGATGTGAAGACTGCCTTTTTGAATGGTGAGTTGGAAGAAGAAATTTACATGAAACAACCCCCACCCTACCTTACGCTAACACTTACATCACCCACCTTACACAATCACCCACCTTACCTTTTATTGTGAAATCTGATTCATTTCATTCTTTCACGAGTCGAACGTAGTAGTGAAATATTTTCATTCCTTTCCATTCATGCACATATCTATCATTGCATTCTTTTTCAATCCATTCCGTCCAAATAAACATGTTGTAATAGTATTGATGATGTTGTATATCTCCACCCTAAATTGTCACAACAAACGCCCAACATAATTTTTACATCATTAATAACATGATTTATATGAGTTTCTATTATGTAATAAGTTTTGAATGTCAAAAGTCTCAAATTAATGTACCACTAATTGTACATGTGTTGTTTCATTTCCATATTGTCATTATATATAACCCCCATCCCCATTGGTGTTGTGGAGAGGTGAAGAAAGAAATAATAGAAGCATTCCATTTTCCTTTGACATCCTTTCATTTCCTTTGTCTTAAACATTCAATTGTTTTGTTATTTGGTTGCTACTACCTCAAATATAAGCAATCTACTTTTCCCTTCAATCATATAATATTTCTTATATAATACGTTATCAGCACGAAGCTCTACCGACGGAGTATTCCATTGTTGGCGTTTCTTCCGTGGTTTAGGTAAAAATCTTATTTTTGCTCATTTCTGTTATTTTTCTTAATGGCTAATATCACCAAACAAGAGTTTATACCCTTAAACATATCGGGAAAAAATTATTTATCATGGGCCATGGATGTTGAAATGCACTTGGAATCAATGGGGCTTGGTAAAACAATTGTCGTGAACAATACTGAGACAAACCAAGACCGTGCAAAGGCCATGATTTTTCTCCGTCATCATCTTGATGAAGGGTTGAAACATGAATATTTGACGGTGAAAAATCCGTATGAATTATGGAACCATTTAAAAGAAAGGTTCGATCACTTGAAACTGGTTGTTTTACCAAAAGCCGGTGATTGGCTCCACTCGCGATCGCAGGATTATAAAATCATCACGAATATAATTCAGCCATGTTTAAAATTACATCACAACTAAAATTGTGTGGTGAAAATGTGACTGATGAAGACATGTTAGAAAAAACTTTTTCCACCTTTCATGTCTCGAATGTGCTATTGCAACAACAATATCGAGAGAAAGGGTTTACAAAATATTCTGATCTGATTGCATGTCTATTATTGGCCGAACAAAACAATGAATTACTTGATGAAAATCATGAGTCCCGACTCTCATCGGTGCCATCCATTCCCGAGGTGAATGCGACGTATTCTTCAAATTTTGGTCGTGGGCGTGGGCGTGGACGTGGTCGGGTGGAGACCGTGGTAGAGGCCGCGGATCGTGGACGCGGATCGTGGAAAATCTGCAGGGCATATCATAACGACAATCGAGGCAAGAAACGAAATGATCCACCAAAATTGGATCATGATAATAAAAATACGAAAAAGAAAGTTCGTGGTGACAAGTGCTCAGATGTGGAATGGATGGACATTGGTCCAATACATGCCGTCGGCAAAGCATTTGGTCGAACTTTACCAGGCATCACGTAAGAAGTCGAAATCGAGGCAAATTTAATTGATCAAAAGAATGACAATGATAATCTGGATATTGATATGCCACTAATGTCACACCTGGATGTTGCGGATTTTTTTAACGATACCGCTTGATGGCTTTTCGGATCGTTGTGTCTTTTGCATTTTCTTTTATGTTGTTTTAATATGAATAAAGTTATCTAGTATGGATGTTGTTGGTTTTTTCCTCTTTTGGTTTTTTTTTAGTAATTTATGATGTAATACCGAACTTTTACTAATAAATAAAATGGTAATTATTCTATGTTGTTAGCCTTATGACTATATGTTTTAATGTTGGTTAATTGTTTAATTATTTTGCCGCAATAGACAAGGAAAAATTTGCATGACCCATACGTATACTCTATATATATAAGATAGAGCATTTTATTGCAATCTTTAGATGCTTTATTGTAAAAGTTAAGCTTTTAGTTTGCTTATGCACTTTCAGAACACATTAGCACAACATATGAAGTTTTAGGCCACCGTTATTTGGAAAAAGAAAATGTAGAAGTTTTGCAGTTAATGATATAATATTTCTTATAAGAAATAAAGGCACAATATACATATAAAACGTATGTGATAGATGCATCATTTGGTTTTATCCGTTACCGTTTTTTTTTTTTTTTTTTTTTTCCATTATTTTGGAAACTATAAACAATTAAAGAACGATAAGTGTTATTCATTAAGTGTTACATACATATGTTTATTTTGTAACTATGCATTTATTAAACGATACATAATTCTTATTCTTAATTTTTTTTATTTTTTTCCTCTCGTCTCTTTCAGAAGAGAAATGGAAGCTAAATATTTGGGTACATCTAATGGTGATGACGATATATGCCTCATTGATAGTGCTACGACGCACACTATATTGAAAAACAAAGATTATTTTTTTGATTTGAAAATGGGAGAAACAAATGTCAATACAATTAGTGGTAGTGCAAAATTGATAGAAGGCTGTGGAAAAGCCATTGTTTTCTTCCCGAGGGGAACGAAAATTATTATAAACAATGCATTGTTTTCTCCCAAGTCTCGAAGAAATTTGTTGAGTTTTAAAGATATTCGTCAAAATGGATATCATATCGAGACACAAAATGAGTTCAGTGATGAATATTTATTGATTACAAATACAATTTCTGGACAGAAATGTGTATTAGAAAAGCTGCATTCTCTATCTTCTGGCTTATATTATACGAAAATAACAGCAGCTGAAATTCATCACGTAGTAGACCAGAAATCTATTGTTTCTAATGATTTTATGATATGGCATGATCGCCTTGGGCATCCCGGTTCCACAATGATGAGACGTATAATAGAGAATTCACATGGTCATTCGTTAAAAGGTCAAAAAGTGTTAAATTCTAGTGAATTCTCATGTGTTGCTTGCTCACAGGGCAAATTAATTATTAAACATTCACCGGTTAAAGTTGAGATCGAATCGCTTTGCATTTCTGAGAGAGAATCCAAGGTGATATATGTGGACTATAGATCCACCGTGTGGACCTTTTAAATATTTTATGGTGTTGATTGATGCATCGACAAGATGGTCACACGTATGTTTATTATCTACTCGTAACCATGCATTTGCTAGATTGCTAGCTCAAATAATCAAGTTACGAGCACAATTTCCTGACTATCCAATTAAGAAAATTCGTTTGGATAATGCCGGTGAATATTCATCGCATACATTTGATGATTATTGCATGTCAATTGGCATAAGTGTGGAACATCCCGTGGCTCATGTTCACACACAAAATGGCTTAGCCGAATCATTTATTAAAAGAATGCAATTGATTGCAAGACCATTACTAATGAGGTCTCAACTTCCTCAGATCGGCTTGGGGACATGCTATATTACATGCAAAGAACACTTGTGAGAATTAGACCGACAAGTTATCAAAATCATTCTCCCTCGCAATTAGTATTTGGCCATGAGCCGAATGTTTCACATTTGCGAATTTTTGGATGTGCGGTATACGTTCCAATTGCACCACCTAAACGTACAAAAATGGGACCTCAACGAAGATTGGGGATATATGTCGGGTATGAATCACCATCTATAATTAAATATGTTGAACCATTAACAGGTGATTTATTTACTGCACGATTTGCAGATTGTCATTTTGACGAATCACATTTTCCGACATTAGGGGGAGGAAAAGATCAACCGAAAAAAGAAATTAATTGGAAAATATCATTGAATTTCCTTGATCCTCGTACAAAAGAAAGTGAACTAGAAGTTCAAAGAATTGTCCATTTGCAGAAAATTGCGAATCAATTGCCGGATGCCTTTAGTGAGACTAAAAGAATCACAAAATCTCACATTCCTGCTGAAAATGTTCCGGTTAAAATTGATATTCCTGAAAGACAAATTACAAGTGCTAATGAATCCAATTGCGCTGAGCGTGGTAGACCTCTTGGTTCTAAAGATAAAAATCCTCGTAAGAAAAGAGGAATGAATAATAATATTGTATGTGAAACCGATGATGGTCAAAATAATGTTAGTGACAAAATTCAACCTCATGAAGAGGTATCTCCTGAAGAGCGATCGATCTCAAGAAAATGAAATTGTTGAAAATTCAACAATTTTGTCACTACAAGAAAAAGGTGGAATCGAAAAGATACGATTATTGATAGTATCTTTGCATATAATGTAGCACTTGATATTAAAGAAGATGACGAGGATCATGAACCAAGATCGGTTGATGAATGTCGGAAAAGAAACGATTGGCCAAAATGGAAAGAGGCGATTCAAAGTGAATTGAATTCACTAGCCAAAAGAAGTGTTTTTGGGCTCAGTAGTGCGAACACCGAAAATGTGAAGCCTGGCGGATATAAATGGGTCTTTGTAAGAAAAAGAAATGAAAATAATGAAATTATGAGATACAAAGCGAGATTGGTAGCACAAGGATTTTCACAAAGACCAGGGCTTGATTATGATGAAACATATTCGCCAAAGATGGATGGAATAACGCTTTCGATATCTTGTGTGTTTAGTGGTACATGAAAAACTTGATATGCGCGTCGATGGATGTAGTTACCACGATCTCTATGGATCATTAGATACTAATATCTATATGAAAATTCTCAAGGATTTAACATGTCCAAGCATGTAGATCAAGCCCCAAACAGATGTATTCCATCAAGTTACGAAATCCTTGTATGGACTCAAACAATGCGGACGTATGTGGTACAACCGCCTCAGTGAATGTTTAGTTAAAGAAGGTTATACAAATGACCCAATATGTCCATGTGTTTTCATAAAGAAAAATGGGTAGGAATATGTGATTATAGCCGTATATGTTGATGATCTCAATCTGATTGGAACTCCTGAAGAGCTACAAAAAGCGGTTGAATACTTAAAGAAAGAGTTTGAGATCAAAGATTTCGGTAAGACTAAGTTTTGTCTTGGTTTACAAATTGAGCATTTACATAATGGAATCTTTGTTCATCAAACTACTTATACCCAGAAGTTACTAAAGCGGTTTTATATGGATAAAGCGCATTCTTTAAGTACTCCAATGGTCGCCAGTCGTTAGATCCTCGTTAAAGATCCGTTTAGACCTCGAGAGGATGATGAAGAGATAATGGGTCCTGAAATACCATATCTCAAAGGCAATTGGCGCACTTATGTATCTTGCTAATCAGATTCGACCGATATATCATTTGCGAGAAATTTATTGGCAAGATTTAGTTCATCTCTACGAAACGACATTGGAATGGTATTAAACAAATTTTTCGCTATCTTCAGGAACAATTGATCTAGGTTTATTTTATTCATATAATTCTAAACTCGAAATAATTGGTTATCTTGATCACGGGGTACTTATCTGACCCGCATAAAGCAAGATCCCAGACTGGTTATTTGTTTACATGTGGTGGTACAGCTATTTCATGGCGATCAACAAAACAATCAATTTCAGCAACTTCTTCGAATCATGCTGAAATAATAGCAGTGCATGAAGCTAGTCGGGAATGTGTTTGGTTGAGATCAATGTCCCATTTTATCCGTAAAAACTGTGGGCTATCACATGAGAAAGAAAATCCTCCAACTGTGTTGTATGAAGACAATGCAGCTTGCATATCTCAATTAAAGGGAGGATATATTAAAGGAGATAGAACAAAACATATTTCACCGAAATTCTTCTTTACCCATGAATTACAAAAGAAGGGTGAAATTGCTGTGGAACAAATCCGATCAAGTGACAATCTGGCAGATTTATTTACAAAGGCCTTGCCGACTGCAACGTTCGAAAGACTAGTGAAGAATATCGGGATGCGGCGACTAAAGGATCTTAACTGATATTTGATTCAGGGGGAGAGAATAATACACAAAGAATGATGTACTCTTTTTCCTTACTAAGATTTTTTTCCCACCTGGGTTTTTCTAGTAAGGTTTTAACGAGCGTATTCTTTGTGTGCGTTGACATCCAAAAGGGGAGTATTATGTAATAAGTTTTGAATGTCAAAAGTCTCAAATTAATGTACCACTAATTGTACATGTGTTGTTTCATTTCCATATTGTCATTATATATAACCCCATCCCCATTGGTGTTGTGGAGAGGTGAAGAAAGAAATAATAGAAGATTCCATTTTCCTTTTGACATCCTTTCATTTCCTTTGTCTTAAACATTCAATTGTTTTGTTATTTGGTTGCTACTACCTCAAATATAAGCAATCTACTTTTCCCTTCAATCATATAATATTTCTTATATAATAGTTTCATAATTATCATTATCAATAAATAAAATTACAATAATTTGTTATGATTATTTTGTTGTTAAACTAGCGATTCCGAAATGAAAATTGAACCAAATATAATGATTTTTTTGAATGAAAATTTTGAGGATTAACCCCTTCTTGTCTGCTCGCGGACCGAAACTTTGAATAGTGGCAGCTTTTCGGCATTGTCTGTATCCTTCCCCTTCCATACACTAAAAACCAGACATTAAACATAAAAAAAATATGATCAAAGTCCTAAAAAGTCCTATCCCTATGCTCCCTAAATTCAAAGGAAATTGCAAACCTAAACAAAAGGTTTTACTCTCCTGTCCTATTCAGATCCCTTAATTAAAAAAAAGAATGTGCAAAAACATAGCACACAAATTTATGTGTCAGGTTTTACTATTAATATCACACACGAGGTTAATGTAAATTAATATTTGAGTCACAACAACCGGGACGACCATAGTAAAATTTGTGGTGACAGTGTCATATGTTACTTCATGGTCATTCTCATACAACAAATAACAAATTTGATGTGTCAGTGAGACCACATACATGCAATAAGATCCCTTTTTATAAATATTTTATGATACAAACGTTGTATCAAGTATAATATATCGTGACTATATATTTCGATTACTTCTCACCACACATATATTTATGAAAAATGGTAGAAATGTGTGTATATAATGTATGATACTCGGCAGTATAAATAATTTATCATTTTTAGATAGATGTCACGTATTCAGAAGTCCCGCACAAGGCAGATCTATTGCATTTGCCCCAATTGCAATCTGATTTTTCTTTTGTATTAAAATAATATGATTTTGTCGTTAAAGAATTTAAAAACACCACTAATTCTCCCGAATATCTTCAATTGGCTACGGTGTTCCACGAATAAAATTCCTAATAAGTCGCCGATCCTAATGTCTACATCACATCATGTTGTTAGAAAGACTTTGCAGTAGATATTGTGAGTTTTTAAAAGCTCTATTTTAGAAGATTTTAATAGGAAAAATAACATTTCAAAGATATATATACTCTATTTTCTTTGTAAAATCTGATTTTGAAAATTTTCCTCTAGATCTACAAAGATTCAATCAGATTGTGTAAATTTTCATTTATATCTACCAGATGTGTAAAATAATCTGATACGCTTTATCTTGGAAAGAAATTACATAAACTGGAAAAACATGTATTTAAAAGTGTAAAATAAAGAATTAAAAATATTTGATGCGAGTGATCTTATATTTGTTGTGTCCAAATGGCTATGTCATTAGCATTACTCCTCCTATAAATACCACACACGAGCTAAATGTATAGTAAACACACCAAGTAAAGTTAAGAAAGGACTTGAAACTAGATGATAATGGACGAGGGTTTTTCCAACATCTGCATCAAATCTCGTGGTGGCTACGGCGGTGGCAACGGTGGCGGTGGGACTAAATGTGGGCGGTGGAATCCGACGGCCGAGCAAATTAAAGTTCTTACTGATCTTTTTCGGGCAGGGCTTCGAACCCCGAGCACCGATCAAATTCAAAAGATATCAACACAGTTAAGCTTTTACGGGAAGATTGAGAGCAAGAATGTGTTTTACTGGTTTCAAAATCATAAAGCTCGAACGGCAGAAGCGGCGGCGAGTGACTGTGGTTGATGAACAAAAGGAAAACCATAGTGATGAAGAGAAGAAGGAGATGCCTTCTTCAATAAGTTCATGTAAGTCAAATGACAGATAGTTGACATTTTTTGTTTTGTACCTTCCTGAATTATGATGATTTGTCTGTTTGTCATCTAGGTTGTACGGATAAGGATACGTGGGTACAAATACGCTAATACAGGATACGGGGTTGTGGGAATTTTGTAAAATATAGGATACGGGTATTCGGGCATTTGCCTAAATGTTACAAATACAATGACCGGTTGTTCCCTCTTTTGGTAGTATTTTACCAAATTTGAACCGCTTTTCATTCATTATGTTGGTATTACTCAATTTTCAACATGGTTCTTCATTTCAAATATTCAAGTTATGAATACGAATACATGAATCATGTGCCTAAGTTTTGATAATTACAAATTTGTCTCTAAATGTGTAGCTTATAGCTTAAATATCTGGTGAGCCGTCAGCCATGAATATCGGTTGTCGGATACGTGATCGATATGAGACACGTTACCATACATAAGTATCCGTGCATCATATCTCATGCTTGTTATCGGCCATTGAAAATGGATTTTAGTTGTCATTTTAGTGTTACAACGATAGATTTATACTTTACTTTAAATCTTTTTCACTTTTTATTTTTATAATCTCTTTGTTGAAATAGATATCTGCATAATAATCGTAAAACAATATTGACTTGTTGAATGTGTTACATTTAATTACCAGATATTAAAGAAGCAAATGATGAGGTGCAAGAGCCTGAGAAATTGAAGAAAACTTTGCAGCTTTTTCCATTGAATTCATTCAACGAATTGGAGTGGGAAAAGATGGGATTGTTAACAAACAATCACAAGAAACGAAACCCTTCATTTCCATACAATGTTGATTCTGATGATGATATGCATCCGACACTTGATCTTCGCTTAAGCTTCTTGTAATATAAGGCGGGGAGGGGGATGAGGTTGATGTATGACGAATAATGTTACTGTCATAATCTCTCTGACACAACAAATGATAGTGTCAGTGATACCACTAATGAAGTAACGTGTCAGTAGGATCCGTCTTTAAATATGTGTCATATTATCAGAGGTATCATTGTCACGTCACGTTATGACGTTTGTTATGCCAAAGTGAGTATTATTGTAGCATTATCCAGGTTGTGTTTACTCTAAGGTAATGACGTTGGAGCCAAAAAATTATGTTTAGGTGGATTGGTGAACTATATTTGTATGGTTGTATTAATAAAAATTGTCTGTAGTGAACTGAATTAATATATAAGGTTTTTAACATACCAAAAATAAAACGGGTTAGCCCCCTAAACCACCCCTTACCTACGTCCTTTCCATAACGATTTGCTTTAAAATTTACAAAAGTGGTTGATAATTGGATTATTCTGATCTTGTTTACGTATTGGTCGTGAGAAGTTTCAGTATCACATCATGTTATATCGTATGTTATTGTTATGATTGTGACGGTGATATTACTCGATCGTTTCTCCCCTAATATATTTTGCTTTGAAAGTTACGAAAGGTATTGGAGAAGGGGTTGAAAATTAAAAGTTTGGGTGAAGATCTTTGTTGTAAAAACATGCATATATGCACGTAGCTCAAGAGGATAATGAAATTGTTAGCTTTTTTTGAGTTGGGACTTGTAACTTTGAATGATTTTTCTTGGACATTCTCTTCAGCGTGACAGAAAATTGATGCTTTTGTTATGTACCATGATCATGTCGGGGATTTTGTAGTATTGAATGACAAATTAATTCTTTGGTGATGTCCTTCGTCCATATGCTCCTAAGTCCCGAGCCGATAAAGTGGTGAGCAGACTAATCACGATGATTCAGTGGCGCCTCTTATGTGGGAGCATCAGAACCCAGTGCCCATAAGGAGTCTTCATGTACTCAGAGCTAACTTTCATAATTTGATTGTCGGGATCATACGTTGGTTATATAATCCGATGAATATGATAATTTCGTTTCTAGAGAAAAAAATAACGATCATCGATATATATATCAATTTTCTTGAGACTAAACATGATCATAGAGGGAAATAAACCATTTTCTTTCCTGGAGAACTATTTAACTACAAATTGACTTATACCCTCTCCCGTTGGTGACCATTGACAATTAAATCCCTCTATTCCAATTATGTTTTGTGACAATTACGGTGCTATATATTCTTTGCTCATAATCTTGTACTACCTCTATCTCAAAATTTAATTCTGTTTAGTTTTTTAAATTTGTCTAATAATATATATAAGTCGATTTAAAATATTAATGGAGTATTTATTAAATTTTTCTTCTTTTTACATCTAATTTAATATACATTCACCGACTTTACAACTATTAAATTAATGATGTCAAAGGGTATTCTAGATTTTTAACATCAAAATTAATGACACTTAACTGTTTCAACGGATTTACATTTTGGGACGAATGTAGTATTTTTTAACCAATTGCATATTTTAAAATAATGATCGTTTCCAAATAAATATTGTCGCAACGAAACGAGAATCGAAAAATGATGTATGTTGTCTTTGCAACATCCTGAATGTGTAATTAATAGTAAGAGGATTCAAAAAAAAAAAGGTTCTAGATGATTTAGAGTTAGTCATATTATCACATTTCCCATCTAGATATTTTGATGTTATGATGTTGTTCTAGTAGGATGCTGGAAGTTATTGGGTGACCTGTCATATACGGAGTGAACTCATGTGGCAAGATTTTTTAAACTGAATTCAAACTGTGTAGTTTAGATTTGTTTACCTGTCAAGTCGTTGCATTGAGATATACCACACAAAAACTCCCCGTAGGATGCAGCTCATTAAAAGCTAAAAGGTGTTTTTGCGTGTGCTTGTTGTACTGTACACAGAGGCACACCGACGTTTACAAGGTTGTGGTCAGCCCTCTCGCTGAGGTGTGAAATACACTTATATTAAAACAATATAATTTTACTGCTAAAAAAATTAAAAACATTACTAATTTTTTTATTGTTTTTTCGAATTTGTTTTCGTGTCTCTGCTGAGAAAATTTTCAGGTTAGTTAAAAAAGATTGATAACATAATTTAAATGAAATTTTCTCCCCCACGTTCTGTGAGACTCTGTTCGAAGAATAAAGTATGGAAAGAGAGATATTTCCCATTTCATCAAAGATAAAAAGGTACACATTCCAAACACAAAATTTAAGTGTCAGTAGAGCATCAATTCAAGATCGGGTGCAAATTAAAATGATAAGGATTATTTTATAAGTTAACGATGAAGATAAGCTCCATTGTTGATGATTATAAAAGTTTGAGATTTATCAAGTATTTTATATTAGTGAGATTTATTTATGTTGAAATATAGGAGTCGGCCCTAAGTGTTTTGGGCCTGTGTATGTTTGGGCCTGTGTATATTTGGGCCTAGTCTGCTGTGTAATCTATTATGCTTATCTTATCTTGTTATGATAGTGATAAGTCTAGATAAGATGATAAGATTGAGTTTGTTATTACATTTATGCGCTAAAGGGTGTTATAAGGATGTAATTGTGGAACAATTGAATCAATTAATGAGAATTAATCTTATCTCCTTTCTCTAAGTTGGTATCAGAGAGTATTAGCGGTGGAACATGTCCACCGGCGATCCAACACCACCAGAACATGGCCGATCGGAGCTAGATAACACCTCTGCTCTCTCTCTTCCAATCCCTACACCCACTATTACCACTGATAAAGCAACCCCTTCAGTTCTTCGAGCTAATCCCAGCTCCATTCCTCTTTTTGGATCTCTTCCGGTCGGATCTCTCATCATTCCGACTCTTCCATCAACCACTGGTCTTCTTCCTCCCTCTCAGACCACAAATTCCACTTCAGTGATAACACCTTTTGGAGGCACGCTGAATCAATCCTGCACTGTGAAGTTAGATCGGAGAAACTACTTGCTCTGGAAGTACTCAATTCTTCCAGTAATTCGTGGTCATCGATTGGATGGCCATCTCTTTGGAACGACACCACCACCTCCTCAGATCGTTCAAGGCACCTCTGGTCTAGAAATTAATCCGGCATTTGAAGCATGGCATACCACCGACCAGCTTCTTCTTGGTTGGCTCATCGGATCCATGACCGAACAAGATTTACAGGAGATCGTTGGGTGCCTGCCAGCGAGAAGTCTAGAAAACTTTAGAAACACTGCTCAATAGCTAAGCCCAAGCTAGGATCCTTGAATACAAGGATGCCCTGACTAAATCCGAAAGGGGACGAAGAGCATGGCCGATTATCTTGCTCGATGAAGAGCTATTCCGACAACTTGACAAAGAAATGGACTTCCCATCCCTAATTCGGAGCTTGTTCTTGCTACATTGGGTGGCCTTCCTGAGAGTATGAATCGGTGGTTGTAAATATCACCTCCAGGGTCACCTCTTTATCCCGGCACGAGGTACAAGCCCAATTGCTCACTCATGAACGCCAAATTTCCCGGTATAACTCACCAAAGAATCAATCTTACAAACCCTAGTGCTCATCTTTGCGTTCACTCGGTCTAATCTTTGTGAAATCAATCCACCACAGGGGTCCACCTACGAGGAGGTAATAGAGGAAGAGGTGCTTATAGAGGAGGAAGAGGTAGAGGAAGGTCCAATGGAAGGGTCAATCAGTCCAGTGGCAACCAAGGACCTAGACCAACCTGCCAAATTTGTCTAAAGGTTGGCCATATTGCTACTGAATGCTGGCATAGGTTTGAAACAGAGTTTGTAGCACCTACACCACCAAGCACACAAGCTAAACAAGTGTCTGCCTACCTTGCCTCTCCAGAAACAGTGCCTGACCCTTCCTGGTATCTTGACAATGGAGCTAGCAACCATGTGACCTCAGACTTGAACAATTTGAGCCTTAGCACTCCCTATGATGGATCAGATGGTCTTGTGGTTGGTAATGGTGAGAAGCTGAAAATCACACACACTGGATTTGCTAACATCCTAGTACCTCACACAACTTTGTTTTTTAGCAATGTTTTATGTGTTCCTGCAATTGCAAAGAATCTTTTAAGTATTTCTCAGTTGCTTATTGATAATGCTGTTTATGTTGAATTTTCTGACTCTGGATGTTGTGTGAAGGATGTCCCGGATTTGTCTAATGCGAATAAACAAGTAATAATATTTATAAACCGGTTAACCTCAAGTATAAGGATCGTAGTACAGAGGTTAATGCCGGGTCGATCCTACGGGGAACTGACGAATGTGAATCCTAGTTTTTGCTTTAAACTAACTATTGTCACGAAACTAACCTAAACGAATAACTAACCTAAACAAATATGCAGAAAAAGTAACTAGACAGAGGATTGCTCCAATGCTAGGCAAGATTGAAAGCGATAAAAACTAAACTAAACTAAAGTACAGAAAAGTAAACTAAAGCTAAACAATTCAAGTTTTAAGGATTAAATCAAATTATAACGAACGAACAAGCAATTGATCCACCTATCCTATCAACATTCAATTCTAACTCGGATTAATTCGTGATCTCTACTCAAGTCGTGATTCACCTAATCAAAGGCATAAACTCCTACTCTAAGAGCGAGTTCGTTTTCTAATCTTTTATCTTTCGATGTTAAAGATTACGTCTTTCTACCCTAGGCGTGAAATCTTTCAATTTCTAATCTAGAGATTCAATCTAATAACTTTCGTTTTTAGTTAGATCGAAGATCCATTCTTTTATCATGGTGATCTAGGGTTGACATGACTCTCATCATATAAACAATCATCAAAGCAAGCATCTTTCGATTAAACATGCAATAAGACATACAAAACATGATAAAAGAAACGAACTTGAAATAGATACTCACAGATTAATCACGAATCAAAACTGAATTGTTGAAGGAAGGCTTCACAACGCTTGTTCAAAGAGGATTAGCCTCTTAGCATCCTTTGAAAGCTTGAATTGTTGAATAAAAAGTGCATGAAACTAACTAATCTAATCTAAGAATTAAAGTGCATAAAAGTAGATAAAATCGTAGAAAAACGCAGCCAAGCTGCCCCTAGGGTTTAGGGTTCAAATTATATGATTAGGGTGAAAGAAATCCGCTGCTTATATAGAGTTTCAATGTCGGCCGCTACAAAGAACTCCGCTCCGACGCCCGTTTGAAGATTCCGGACGCTCGTCCACTATTTTCAGCAACAGTATCCAAACTTGTAACGCTCATATCTCGGGCCTCGTAAGTCGGAATGGAGTGATTCAAAATCCTGTAGAATCCTCTCTTCAAGCCCTACAACTCTTCTCTTGAGGTCCAGAGTCAAATCGGTTGTTATCATATCAAGAACTGCGTTGGAAGTTCAGCGCTACCGGAATCCTGATTTTCTTCCTCCGGGCCTTTCGTCCAGATATCTGACGCTCGTTCCTTCACCTTGAACTTGTGCCGAGGCGTTCGTTCATCCAGCGTCCAAACTCTCAGTATCAAAATACTTCCCTGGGCGCTCGTCGCCTGCTTTATCAAACGCCCGTCCACTCTGGGCGGGACCGGACGAACGCCCATATGTGTCTTTGAAACTTCGATTTCTTGATCTTTATCTCCTCCTTCTTCCATCTTTATCCTTCTTTCCTCGTCTCTTTCTTGATTTAGCTCGAATTATATCAACATTTGATCATCAATTCAGCCTCCAACATGTACCTACATGACATCAAAAACACCGCAAAACGTAACACAATCCAAATACTCGTAAAACCATAATTAAAACACATACACAACCTCATTTTGCAAATAAACTAATCAAAATCTTACTTGCTTAATAAATCATTTAAACACTCGTTTTCTATGCAAATTATACAAATACGGAGGAAATCATTATCAAATATAACGTTAAAAACCGTATAAAAATACCCTTAACAAAGGACAAGGACACCAAAGCTACCCTGCTGGAATGACAGCTTAATGATGGATTGTATCAAGTTCAAAAGCTGCCGGTCATCTCCAATCCCACTCAATTTTGAAGCTCAGTCAAATAAGTCTGCTTTTTGTTGTTAAATCTGCCAAGTTTCTAGAGCTTTGGCATAGGAGACTAGGTCATCCTTCTATTAGGGTGTTAAAGAATGTTCTCAAAAGCTGTAATCAGTCCTTTGATTTGAATTAAAATTTTCCTTTCTGTGAAGCATGTCAAATGGGAAAACTCCACTATATACCTTACACTGCATCTCAATCTGTTTCTTTTATGCCTTTGGAGCTTATCCATACAAATTTGTGGGGGCCATCTCCAGTCAAATCTGTCAATGGATACTCCTACTATATATCTTTTGTTGATAACTTTAGCAGATTCACTTGGATCTATCCTCTGAAATACAAATCAGAAGCTCTAGACACCTTTCTTAAGTTTAAAGTTCTTGTTGAAAATCAGCTTAACCTAAAAATCAAACAAATTCAGTCTGACTGGGGTGGAGAATTTAGATCTTTTGAGTCTCATCTCAGTCAGTTTGGTATTCATTTCAGGCATCCCTGTCCTCACACACACCCCCAGAATGGAACTGTAGAAAGGAAGCACAGAAACAGGTCTGAGTCTCTTAGCACAAGCTAATCTGCCCATGAAATATTGGTGGAACAGTTTTGAACATGCTATCCATTTGATCAACATACTTCCTACCCCTGTCTTACTAGATAAGTCTCCCTTTGAAATTCTCCATAAAAAGCTTCTTGTCTATAGCAGCTGTAGAGTTTTTGGCTGTGCTTGTTACCCTCTTCTTAGACCCTATCACACTCACAAGTTCCAGTACCATACACAACAGTGCACCTACCTAGGCCTCAGCTCACACCACAAAGGGCACTTATGTCTGGACCCTACTGGGAGAATCTATATCTCTAGAGATGTTACCTTCAATGAAAAAGTCTTCCCCATATGAGCCTGATTACATCCTGGAAAAATCGAGTCTCAATCCACGAGAACCCTCAAAATCCTAGTTTCACCCTTAATCAATTCCATGTACTAGCATCTTTGGATCCTGATACAAACAACCTGGAGCAGTCATTAGCAGAGAATAACTCAAAATGAGATCACAACTCTATCTGGTTGTACATCAGCTCCTAGTCCAAGGCATGACACTGGTGTCCCTACTAGTACATCAGTTCCTGGTCCACAACATGGCATTGATGTTTCCACATCACCTGATAATCTTGACAGTTCAGGGGGTAATTCAATGACTAATGATGATGATGGTGATGTACAACCTACTACTCATATACAACCTGTTCAAATGCAGACCAGAGCACCTGTCCATCAAATGCAAACCAGGGCAATGAGTGGAATCTACAAACCAAAGAAGTTTTCTGCTCTGGCATAAAGACTATCATATCCAAGTCAAACTGAACCTACAAGAGTAGCAGATGCCCTTGCTGATCCTGACTGGAACAAAGCAATGCAAAAAGAATATAAGGCGTTGAGTGATAACCATACATGGGACTTAGTGCCACCAGACCCTTCACAACATGTAGTGGGCAATAAGTGGGTGTACAAGCTGAAGCTTAAGCCAGATGGTAGTGTTCTGAAGCACAAGGCAAGGCTTGTTGCAAAGGGTTTTCACCAACAGCCAGGAGTTGATTACAATGACACATTCAGTCCAGTTGCCAAATCATCTACAATAAGGGTTGTCATGTCTCTTGCTGTACGGAAACACTGACCTATCCAACAGGTAGACATAAACAATGCTTTCTTGAATGGTACACTGCATGAGTCTGTCTTTATGGTACAACTTGAGAAGGTTTGTGAATCCAAACAAGCCTCATATATGTCTAAAGTTAAACAAAGCATTGTATGGCCTCAAGCAAGCCCCAAGGGCATGGTTTGATGAAATGAAGAGTCAGCTGTTGAAGTGGGGTTTTAAATAGTCTGTGTCAGATTCCTCTCTATTTATTTTCAAGCATGATAATACAGTACTGTATGTGCTTGTGTATGTGGATGATTTTTTTATTACAATAAATTCCTCTGATGCAATTCAAAAATTTGTCAAATTGTTGAACTCCAGGTTTCCTCTCAAGGACCTAGGTCCTATCTCACATTTTCTAGGAATGGAGGTTCATAGGACTGTTGATACTCGTATACTTTCTCAGAAACAATATGCTCTGCAATTACTGGACAAGATGGACATGGGAAACCTGAAACCAAGTCCAACTCTTATGATCTCTGGAAAGATTCTGAGACCTGATGAAGGGGAACCACTCCGGAATCCAACACCTTACAGAAGTGCCATTGGAGGGCTGCAGTATTTGACTTTTACAAGGCCAGATTTTTCCTTCTCTGTGAACACTCTCTCACAGTTTATGCATGCTCCTACATCAGAACACTGGAAAGCTTTAAAAAGGGTGTTGAGGTACATCAAGGGTACAATCCATCTAGGCCTGGTGTTCAAAGCTTCTAGTCATCTTCAAATTCAGGGCTTTTCTGATGCAGACTGGGGGTGCAATCCATTTGACAGAAAGTCAGTGGCAGGTTATTGTGTCTATCTAGGGCACTCTCTAATCTATTGGTCATCTAAGAAACAACAAGTGGTTTCAAGATCTAGCACAGAGTTTGAATATAGAGCACTTGCTCATTTGGCTGCTGAAGTGTTGTGGCTGCAATCATTGCTCAGAGAGATGCACATTCCTCTTCCTAGTAGACCACAGTTGTACAGTGACAATATTGGAGCTGAATCACTGGCCCAGAACCCAGTTTTCCATGCACGCACAAAACATATTGAGATTGATGTGCACTTTGTCCGACATCATGTTCTAGCTGGTCACCTGCAAGTCTCCCATGTTTCTTCTGTTGATCAACTGGCAGATTGCCTTACCAAACCAGTTGCCGGATCACAATTTACATCATCAAGATTCAAACTCAATGGGGACCACTCCCCATTTAGTTTGAGAAGCTGATGAAATATAGGAGTCGGCCCTAAGTGTTTTGGGCCTGTGTATGTTTGGGCCTAGTCTGCTGTGTAGTCTATTATGCTTATCTTATCTTATTATGATAGTGATAAGTCTAGATAAGATGATAAGATTGAGTTTGTTATTCTGTTATGTGCTAAGGGTGTTATAAGGGTGTAATTGTGGAACAATTGAATCAATTAATGACAATTAATCTTATCTCCTTTCTCTAAGTATTTAGAATAACCTAATTTAAAATATGATAAAGGTTTTCTTAATTGATTCGTAGAGCCACTTCTTACGGATCTATTCATGGTGATCCGTTACAATGCGGAGTGAGTAGTTTGTTACCCGTTGATGACAATAACATATATAGGGAAGGAGATTTTTAGGGCGCTGATGAGAGATAAATTTATGATCGTTTTTATGATATTTAGTCCTATTTACGATACCATTTTGAACATTATTATATCAAATCAAGTCATAAATACTAAGTTTTATCTAAATATGTAAGTAGTAGTTATTATATAAATTATCGTATTTTTATAAGTTTTTGTTAGTTTTGTACCAGGTTTAGTAACCGGAGTGTAAGTGTCGGATTCGTTTGGTATTTTGGTGGTTCATTGCGAGGATTATACATTGACCAAGATTCCACGTAACGACATGTTTTGAGTCTAAAAGATGTGTTTAGAGGATTAGAAGAAGATGCCACAAGCTTACGAGTTCAAATGGATCAAATTATCTTACATACTTAAAACCAAAACCTGTTTCGACGGAGATTTGACCCAGCTTAGAGGCATTTTCAGGGGATGACTTCTTAATGAAAGTTGTAGATCTTCACATAAGCTTTCCAACGCACTTTGAATCACGTCAATTGAGGTCTACAACTCAAATAGTAGTCAAGTGACTAACCGATTCGGATTAGTAAAAATCCCAAATATCTTCGTAATCGAATGCTCATCAAAAAACGACATTTTCTGAAGAAGTTTCCTTAATAAAAGTTGTATATCTTCAAGAAAGCTTTCCAATGGATTTTGAATCAAGTCAATCGGATTTCTACAACTCAAATGGTGGTCAAGTGGCTAATTGATTTGTATTAGGGAAAATGTCGCAAAACGTTCGGAGTATGAATTGCTTATCAAGACGGCGTTTTCTGAAGAAGAGTCCTTCATGAAAGTTGAAGAATTTTCCGAGAGCTTAATTTTGACGTTTGAATCATAATTTTTGGAGGTCTACAACTCAAGATACGGATTTTACAAGTTTTAATCACATAAATATCAAATAATCGTGCATCTAGAAGATGATGAGTTGTTAAACTCATGATGAGACCGGACCGGTCCGTGTAACCACCGGCCCGGTCCGGCCCTCCCCATTTTGTCTATATATACTGAGGCCTTCACCGGCATGATCTTTGCCCCTTTTCTTTCCTTCTTTCTTTCTTCTTCTTTCGTTTCTCTGTTCTTCTTCTTTTTATTTTTTAGATCACTTTGTGTATATATATATATATATATATATATATATATATATATATATACACACACACACACGTCCCAAAAATATATATATACATCCATATATATATATTTCATCTATTTTCTTTTTTTTTATTTTACTGTAAGTATATATACATATATATACATGTATGTATATATATATTTTTTTATATATAAATAAATTAATACCGTTGTAATGCTTTCAAAAATCTCGGAAGTTCGGTATTCTTGAAGTCGTTGTAATGTCCTAAAGAAATACAACCTCTGAATCAACAAATTGTAATCGGGTATTTTTCTAAAGTATTATGTTTGTTGTTTCTATATATATATATGAATAAAGTAGTTATAGTATCGTTATAATGGTAGAATAATTATCGAAGATTGTAGATCAAGCGAAATGATCCCGATTCAACAGTTGTAATCGGTAATCTATTCTAATATTATGATGTATACTATATCTATAATAATGTTAAGCTAAAAATATATCTAAACAAGATATGAATCAATTAGTTATTCTTTTTTATAGATCTCGGATGATTGACTATGGTAAAAATGATTAAAATTAATTATGATGAATCTCTTTCTATTTTGAACTTAATGTACGGATAGAAAGACCGGAGGGTAAAATTGGCGAGTGAAAGCGTGACAACGGAATCCTATTTCTACCGGGGAAGATTTGTCCTAGAAAAACAAATCTTATTACAATTTGTGCTCGAGATCTAATTACGTCAATTTATCTATTTCTAACGAAGATTCTAAAATATTGACCACATGACAAAGCGGTAGTGACCCGATCTTTTGGATGACGTAGGATAGTTAAATGAGACATATGACGCTTTCATACGCTCGTGTGAGAAGAAATGTTGAGTGAGGAGTGCACCGTTTCACATAATTTACACCTTGAATAAAGGAAGATCTGTCTCATTTATTTCTACTAAAAAGATATCGTAATTCAGTAAAGTATTCTTGGCTAGATCCAAAAATATATATATTATCTATTTTTATATTTATATATTTATTTACTGCTTTACTAACATCTAACTAATCTAACGATCTAACCCGATAAAACTGATAAAACTACGACTTAGATCGAGTTAATAATAGCTTCTTGGTGTTTAACCACACTTTGAATTATGCCTTCGTTTCCCTGTGGATACGATACTCTGACTCACCAGACTAGCACTACAATTTGACCCGGTACACTGCCGGTTAGGATCTGTATAGCCTAGAAAAGGTCCGTCAGCTTTTTGGCGCCGTTGCCGGGGAAACGACGCTAATTCATTGTGTCTATGGTTACTACTTGTATTAGCTCAAAATTCTCGAGGATAAGTCAACACTCTTCTTATCTCATTTCTTTTTTATTTTCCGTTGGTATCTACCTTCTTTTAGTTACCAATTTTATTCTTCTATAAAATTCGAGCATTTTCTATTTTTGTTAGTTGATGACCCGAGTAAGTGGTAAGGCCCCACTCAATCCTTATAAACCTGATTTAAACACGAAGGCGATTAAGAGTAGAGTGTAAACGCGGTCATATCGATCGAGGAAATCGACCAAGTATCATCTTCAAATCGAATACGAGAATGATCAAATCGATAATGAAACACCGGAACAAGGGCTTGATCATGCCCAAGGAATAGAAATAATCGAGAATCGGAATAAGCATAATCACCCACCAAACCCGAGACTTATTTGTGATCGGACCGTAGAAGGTACAGATTAATAATCCAATTCGTTTACCCAATAAAGGAGCAAATAATTTTGAAATAAAATCTCATCTTTTTGGTTTAATTGACACAAGAGCCCAATTTCTAGGAGAAGATGATGAGGATCCACATCATCATCTCTATCTTTTCGAAGAGTTGTGTAATACAGCCAAAAGTCATGGTGCTCATCGGGAATTAACGAGGATGTCTTTGTTCCCTTTTTCTTTAAAAGGAAGAACACGAGATTGGTTTCTGTCACTTCCACATCATTCATTGACTAGTTGGGAGGATATTCAAACCGAGTTCTTAAAGCAGTATTTTACTCCTAGTAGAAAATTGGAATTAATAGTCGAGATTGCTAACTTTAGACAAGGATCTGAAGAAACGTTTGGGAATGCTTGGGGAAGATTTAAAAAGCTACTAAGAGCTTGTCCCGATCATGGTTATTCCTTAGAAATGCAAATCCAACTTTTCTGTCGTAAATTAAGGAGAGACTCACGTGCAGATGTAGATCATGCATGTGGTGGTTCGTTAATGATGAGTGAAGCCCAAATAGTTTACGATGCTATAGAAAAGATTTCCAAAAATAATCGAATGTAGGAAACCGGTTCTAGCACAAGAAAAGTAGCATTTGCAGGAGAATATACATCTAATACGGAAGTTCTAGCACATTTAGAAAATTTGAGTAGAAAATTTGACGGCTTATTAGCCAAGAAAATGTAAACTCAGAAAATATCATATCGAATGAATACTCAAGTCATGATAATGTGTCATTAGGGATGGAAGAACCGTAAGGATATTCAAGGGAAAAGGTGAGTTTTTACAACGGCATAGAATTTGAACAACGCGTATTCAAACTCGTTTAATGCTATTATTAGAAGAGATCACCTACTTTTAGTTTGTCCGGAAACCCTAGTAAGCAAGGACAACCACCGTATCGATTCAATACAAAAATCCATATACTAATAAGGTTTATCAAGGAGATACCTCGAATCGGAACCTACAATCATTACAAACCATATCCACAACATACCACTCAAAGCATACCAAGAACTCGAGTTCAACTCAACTTTGAAGGAGTTAACAAATGGGAGAAATTAATGGAAAATCGATAGGTATGATATCTACTCAAGCTCGAAATATGGAAATTATGATGACTTCTATGAGTACAAATCACTAAGGATATGAGTGCGTTGAAAACATCTATGAGTGGACATGATACCGAGAATAAAAATTATAGAAGCTTCATTGAGGAATGGAATATCACTTGAGTAGAAAGTAGAACGTAAAAGCAGTAAACCCTCGGAAGGATTGCCAAGTAATATCGAAAGAAATCTGAGTGGGGTAAATCTTTGTTATTACTAGAAGTGGAAGGATCTGTGGAAGTAATGGATTAGAAAAATTCGGGAATAATGAAGTAGATGATGATTTAGATGGTAAATATAAGAAGAATATGGAATCTAAGGGCCATTTCAAACCGAACCTTATCCGGCTCAACCTAAATTCACATCGGTTCAACTTGGAAGGGCATCACCACATCCACTTGCATATTTTGAAGAAAAAGTCTTGAATGATGACACACTATGTCTTCAAAAGGCACAATCATTCAAGGAAGCTTTACCATCTTCATCTAACGACAAGGGTAAGGGAGGTATTCATTCTAACCCTCTTGATCTTGAATTACTCCCCATTCCCGAGAAATGAAATGAAAAAGATGAAGTTGGATAATAAGTATGCATGTTTTCTTGACACTTTTAGGCACTTAACTATTAATACCCTTTCATCGATGTTTGTAAGGGAGAGCTTAGTTTGGGAGTGAATGATGAGCGCGTTATCTTCAACATTTACAATTCATTGAAATATCCATACATTACACTAGAATCTAGTTCTTCTGTAGACACTTTGTGTTCTCTTGTGGTGGATCGTACTAACACGCAGGTAACTAAAGAAGATGACTCCAATAATAATGTGAAAGCTCGTAAACTCAAAGCTCGAAAATCAAAGGAAAAGGTCAAGAACCGTTGGATTCGACGGCATTCGTCTAACATATGTTGGAAAGCAATATTGATAAAAAAGGCGGATCAAATGCGTGAGGATGACCACACACGATTGCCTTAAAAATCAAGCACGGTAAAGTCGGCTATAGACTATAAATGTAGTCAATGACGGGTACTATCCTTCCTATTTACTCCTTAAGCATTTTTTAGTTAGTTCACGAAATTAATTATTACATGCTTTTGTGAGTAAATGTTAGAAGTATCCTATTTTATTTTAGTATATTAGTTAATCATCATCATTTTGGTTTAAGTTTAAGTTTGTCGAGCAAGCGACGTTAACAAAAAGCGCTACCGGGCGGCACCCGTAAAATGTTAAATATAATAATTACTCATACTTTGGATGGTACTTTGCGAATACTTCGGATTGATTTTCATTTTGTTTCACCAAGTCTTAGGATGAATGTTTGAATGTCATTATAACGGGAATGATTAGGTGGTTATCCGAAAATCCCGATGGAGAACAAAGAGAAAAATTCAAATGCATCATTTCTTGGACTTAGGTTGTTAGAACGATTTGAAATAACACTTGAGGATCTGGGTATAAAAGACTCAGAGTTAATACTTTGCCATACATTTTATATCATGATCTAGTCTGTTTAAATTTCAAAAATAATGTGTGACATGTATTAGTTCAACTACTGTGGAATATTGTGTGTTTTAAATCAATAAAAGTTTATGTGGTGTGTTTATCTACCCTTTTGCATTACACTGTCACACTCCACACACTTTTATTTCATTTGCACACACAACGGTCATAACTTTGACCCACCCACCCACCCTTTCATATCATCCGAGTATTTGTTTTGACTTGTTTTAGTGCACCATTGCTTTCCCAACAACTTATTTACACTCACTTTACATTGAGGACAATGTAAGTTCGTAAGTGGGGAGTGGAGTCGTTGGTCTAGCAATGGAATTAATGTTTATTTTCTATCAATAAATCTCTTAGTTTTCGATTTTTTTTCGAGCATTATTTAGTTGATTAAAATAAATTGTATAAGGTGTATATTTCATGGATTTGAAGATATAATGATCAATTTGGATGTGTATAACCAACGTGAACCGTAAGTGCATTGTAATCCAAATATATTTGTGTAACATGAATTCCTTCACGTAAGCCTTTGATATTGAAACGAAAATTTTAAATTGTATCCATTCAGTATCCTAGTGGTTATTCTAGAGAGACTGCAGTAACTTAGTACCTAACTTTTGAACGTGTACTGTGAATATATGAAGGTTTGAATGTGATAGAGAGTATATAAGTTAAGTTTATGAAAAAATAAAAAAATAAAAAAATAAATAAAGATGAACTATCTATATGTTGGTTGTAGCTACCAATGATTTGAGTGCAGTAGGGCGTTATCACGAAACGTCCTATATCACTATGAGGTTTAAAAGCTCCCGACTGCCTGATGATAGTAGTCCACTAGGATGTTATCACGAAGCGTCCTATTCTTTGTGAATGAGGGCATATGCTACACACATGTGGAAAAAAAAGTTAGATAGGTATTAATGTATTCGATCTCACCTCATGTGCGCTTGCAAGATAGTCGATTTTGGCAATGAGTTCGGATATGTTAGTATTCTATGAAAAATAATAAGAACAGAGCATGGTTGAAAACTTAGTTATCTTCGACTATCCCCAGTATAAAGCCGAATGATATGCTTTAGGGATTATCCTAATAAGTACAGGAGAACTTTGTGTGGGCTGTTACTCTATACCTAGGAAAGTCATTAGAATTTATGCGAATGGATATTTGTTAGTTTGCTTGAATTATTCAAGAAAGGATAGTGGAAATTGAAAAGGCACATCACACACACTCTGTTATACATTTATATTGAGGTTAACGCTGGTTGTAATTCTATCACGTTGCAACATCTGGTTGTCTCTTATATCTTCTATCTTCATGAATTTATCTCTTATTCATTTTGTTTTATCGCTTGTTTTGATCGAGGACGACCAAAAGCTAAGTAAGGGGTTGTGATGAGAGACAAATTTATGATCGTTTTATGATATTTAGCCCCATTTTTATATACCATTTTGAACATTATTATATCAAATCAAGTCATAAATACTAAGTTTTATCTAAATATGTAAGTGGTAGTTATTATATAAATTATCGTATTTTTATAAGTTTTTGTTAGTTTTGTACCGGGTTTAGTAACCGGAGTGTCGTGTCGGATTTACGTTTGGTATTTTGGTGGTTCATTGCAGGATTATACATTGACCAAGATTCCACGTAACGACATGTTTTGAGTCTAAAAGATGTGTTTAGAGGATTAGAAGAAGATCCACAAGAACTACGAGTTGAATGGATCAAATTATCTTACATACTTAAAACCAAAACCTGTTTCGACGGAGATTTGACCCAGCTTAGAGGCATTTTCAGGGGATGACTTCTTAATGAAAGTTGTAGATCTTCACATAAGCTTTCCAACGCACTTTGAATCACGTCAATTGGAGGTCTACAACTCAAATAGTAGTCAAGTGACTAACCGATTCGGATTAGTAAAAATCCCAAATATCTTACGTAATCTGAATGGCTCATCAAAACGACATTTTCTGAAGAAGTTTCCTTAATAAAAGTTGTATATCTTCAAAAAAGCTTTCCAATGGATTTTGAATCAAGTCAATCGGACTTCTACAACTCAAATGGTGGTCAAGTGGCTAATTGATTTGTATTAGGGAAAATGTCGCAAAACGTTCGGAGTATGAATTGCTTATCAAGACGGCGTTTTCTGAAGAAGAGTCCTTCATTAAAGTTGAAGAATTTTCCGAGAGCTTAATTTTGACGTTTGAATCATAATTTTTGGAGGTCTACAACTCAAGATCACATTTTACTGAAGTTTAATCACATAAATATCGAATAATCGTGCATCTAGAAGATGATGAGTTGTTAAACTCATGATGAGACCGGACCAGGCCAGTCAGTGTAACCACCACGGCCAGTCCGGCCCTCCCCATTTTGTCTATATATACTGAGGCCTTCACCAGCATGATCTTTGCCCCTTTTCTTTCCTTCTTTCTTTCTTCTTCTTTCGTTTCTCTGTTCTTCTTCTTTTTATTTTTAGATCACTTTGTATGTATATATATATATATAGATATATATATATATATATATATATATATATATATATATATATATACACACACACACATCCCAAAAATATATATATACATCCATATATATATATTTCATCTATTTTCTTTTCTTTTTTATTTTGGTACAGTATATATACATATATACATGTATGTATATATATATTTTTTATATAAATAAATTAAATACAGTTTGTAATGCTCGGAAAATCTCGGAAGTTCGGTATTCTTTGAAGTCGTTGTAATGTCCGGAAGAAAGACAACCTCCTAATCAACAAATTTAATCGGGTATTTTTCTAAAGTATTATGTTTGTTGTTTATATATATATATATGAATAAAGTGGTTATAGTATCGTTATAATGGTAGAATAATTATCGAAGATTGTAGATCTAGCGGAAATGACCTCGATTCAACAGTTGTAATCGGTAATCTATTCTAATATTATGATGTATACTATATCTATAATAATGTTAAGCTAAAAATATATCTAAAAGCAAGATATGAATCAAATTAATTATTCTTTTTATAGATCTGGATGATTGACTATGGTAAAAATGATTAAAATTAATTATGATGAATCTCTTTCTATTTTGAACTTAATGTACGGATAGAAAGACCGGAGGTAAAATTGGCCGAGTAAAAGCGTGACAACGGAATCCTATTTCTACCCGGAAGATTTGTCCTAGAAAAACAAATCTTATTAAAATTTGTGCTCGAGATCTAATTACGTCAATTTATCTATTTCTAACGAAGATTCTAAAATATTGACCACATGACAAAACGGTAGTGACCCGATCTTTTGGATGACGTAGGATAGTTAAATGAGACATATGTGATTTAATACGCTCGTGTGAGAAGGCTGTTGAAATGAGAGTGCACCGTTTCACATAATTTACACCTTGAATAAAGGAAGATCATCTCATTTATTTCTACTAAAAAGATATCGTAATTCATTAAAGTATTATTCTTGGCTAGATCCAAAAATATATATATTATCTATTTTTATATTTATATATTTATTTCTTGTTTTACTAACATCTAACTAATCTAACGATCTAACCCGATAAAACTGATAAAACTGCGACTTAGATCGAGTTAATAATAGCTTCTTGGTGTTTAACCACACTTTGAATTATGCCTTCATTTCCCTGTGGATACGATACTCTGACTCACCAGACTAGCACTACAATTTGACCCGTACACTTTGCCGGTTAGGATCTGTATAGCCTAGAAAAGGTCCGTCGGTAGCGGATAGAGATTCGAACTCGTAGTTTGTTATCCGTTGATGACAATAGTATATATAGGAAGGAGATTTTTTTATTGGGGGCGAGGCCATAGAGATTCGAACTCTGGTCGAGGCCAAGTTCAATCTTCATACCTTGGCAATGATAAAGAAAAATATTTCTCAAAGAAGAAAATGAAAGGATTGATTTTCCCGTGTGTTTTCATTGATGTGATTCCACTTATATATGTACAATTACAATATTCGTATTCACCATGCATGAATATATGGTAATAAATACATGATGCGATATAAAGATAAATCTACAAAGATTAATTGAGAATTATTCACGAGAATATTGGGAGATATGCTAACACTCCCCATGATTGAAGCGGGAGGTTCACGGATCTTTGAGGCCCCGAGCGAAAATCATCAAAGTGCGCGCGGTGAGCCCTTGGTAAAAATGTCGACAAGTTGATGGCGAGAAGGAATATGTAGTCACGCGAACTTGACTACGGCGACGACCTTTTCACGGACAAAGTGAATGTCCATCTCAATATGTTTGGTTCGTTGATGTTGGATGGGGTTACGGATAGATAGACAACACCGACATTATCACGATAAACAAAGCGTGGCTTTATGGATAGGGCGATGTAATTCCAAAAATAAATTACGAAGCCAACATGATTCCGATACTACATTTGCAACCCCTCGATATTCAGCCTCGGCACTGGAGCGAGATAATGTTGGTTGGCATTTAGAAGACCAAGAAATGAGATTATCGCTGAGGAAAACACAATATCCGGATGTGGAACGACGGGTGTCTGGACATCCACCCCAATCAGCATCAGTGTAGGAGATAAGTCCGGTTAGAGAGGATGGGTAAAGGTGTAAGCCATAGTGGATAGTGCCTTTAATGTAACGGAGAATGCATTTTAGAGTGGCCATATGTGTGTCGGTGGGGGCATGCATATGAAGGCAAATTTGTTGGATGGCATAGGTGATATCCGGTATGGTGAATGTAAGGTACTGTAGAGCGCCGGCTAAACTTCTGTAATGAGTGGGGTCTGCATATGCCGGGCCGATGGTGGAACTGAGCTTGGACTGAGTATCGACCGGAGTGTGGGCGGGCTTACATGAAGACATGCCGGCTCGATCAAGAATATCTTCAGCATAGCGACTTTGACATGAAAAGAGACTGCCCTTATGGCGTGTAACGGAAATCCCCAAAAAATAGCTAAGAGGACCGAGGTCCTTCATGGCAAATTCCGATGCAAGGAGGGACATTATGGTTGTGCGAAGCCTGTCAGAGGAGGTGGTGAGTATGATGTCATCAAGGTGTAAAAGAATGTATGCCAGGTATGTTCTTTTGCGATAGATAAATAACGAGTGATCAGATTTGCTGTGTATAAAGCCAATGGTTGAGACAAAATCTGCAAAACATTGATACCAAGCACGAGGGGCTTGTTTGAGACCGTATAAAGATTTCTTTAACCGACAAACATAGTCTGGATGAGCGGAGTCGCGGAACCACAGTGGTGATGCATATAAAACGGTCTCATGTAAGTCGCCATGAAGGAATGCATTTTTAACATCGGTGATGGATGTGCCATGATTTGGACAAAGCAATGCTAAGCACGGCTCGAATTGTTGCGGGCTTTACAACCGGGCTGAATGTTTCATCACAATCCACGCCAACCTGTTGAGACCTGCCATCACCGACAAGATGAGCTTTGTATCGCTTGAAAGAACCGTCAGATTTCTTTTTGTGTCGAAAAATCTACATCGATCTAATAATATTTGCATTAGAAGGATGGGGCACTAAGTCCCACGTCTTATTTTCAATTAGAGCATTATATTCGTCAAGCATGGCGACTTTCCAATTTGGGTCGGAGAGGGCGAGGGTCGGGTTGCGAGGAGGGGGGGACGGGGTGGTGGAGGTGGTAAGGTTATATGGGTTTTTCGGTTTGAATATGCCGTGCATGGCTCGGGTTGTCATCGTCTTGAGGGGTGCGGTAGTGGTTGGGTTGAGAGAAGGAATATTGTGTGTGGGTGAGGGAGTTTGGGTTAGGCCGGTTGGGAAATTTGGAGGGGAAGTAGGCGGGGAAGGGGAGGGAGGAGGCATAGGTGAGTTGGGAGGTGGGTTTTCTGGGACGGCTTGATCTGAGGAAATGTGGGTTGGGCCAGTTTCTGGGTTTTGAAGATTTTGAAGCAGTAGAGGGTGGATTGGAGTATTTAGAAAATTGTAGGAAGAGGGGGATGGCTGGTGAAGTTGGGCAAATGGGAATTTAGACTCGTCAAAACTAACGTGACGAGAGATGATAATTTTTCTGGAGGACAAATCATAGCATTTGTAACCTCGATGATTAGGAGGGAACCCAAGAAAAACGCACGGTGTGGATCGTGGTTGGAGTTTATTGATAGTAGGGACGGATGGAGAGGTAGCACAAACAACCGAAAATATGGAGGTGGTCGTAGGTCGGGAGCCGGTGGTAGAGAAATTTGTGTGGGTGATTTATTGTGGAGAGATTTATGGGAATGATATTTAGAAGGTAGGTGGCCATGGAGAGGGCATGGTGCCAAAAGGATTTGGGAGAGAGGCATGAATTAAGTGTGTGCAATTAAATTATTTATGGTATGAATTTTTCGTTCGGCTTTGCCGTTTGTGGAGAAGTGTGTGGGCGGGAAAATCGAAAGATGAGACCGTGTGAGTCGCGAAGGATTTAAATTGAGAATTGTCAAATTCGCGACCGTTATCACATTGCAATTGTTTGATTTGCAAGTGAAACTGAGTTTTAATGGTGGTGCTAAAATTAGTGAAAGTAGTAAACACGTGAGATTTGTGACCAATTGGGAAAGTCCACAGAAAATCAGAATAATCATCCAAAAATAAAACATAATAACGGTGTCCAACGATTACTTAAAATATGCGATGTCCACAAGTCGCTATGTATAATATCAAAAGGAAGCAAAGTATTATTATTGGAAGAAATGAAAGGAAGCTTAATCTGTTTACCGAGAGCACAAGTATCACAGAATGAATTTGAGAAAGGTGAACAAGCAATAAATTTATTTTGACGTAATGAATTTAAAACTGTTGTGCTGGGATGGCCCAACCGATTATGCCATAAGGAGGGAGAGACGGTGACCAACGTTGCCGGAGAGAAGAGTGAATGACTGGTGGAAGGAGTAAGGGGATAAAGGTCTCGAGTGCTATTACATCTCAGTAGCACCGTTTTCGTCGATAGAGCCTTCACAGAAAAACCAAACGGGTCAAACTCAATAGAAACATTATTATCGGTAGTAAATCGACGAATGTAAATTAAATTTTTAATGAGATGGGGAGCATGTAGGGCGTTTCTTAATTGTAGAGGAGGAGGGGAGGGGAAGAGAGGTATGTCCGAGACCATTAATTGGGCTACTCGACCACCGCCGACGATTATTTTATTACGATCTAAATTGCTCGTATTGAAATAAGACGAGAGATTACCCAGGTGTGCCGTCATATGCGAGGTCTCCCAGAGTCAAAATACCAATTTTAAATCAGGTGAGTGGAGAGTCATAGTATGCATTGCGGCTTCGATGTCTGTTGGTATATACTCGGGAGGAGAAGGCTGCGTTGGGGGCTGAACATGGAAGGCTGTTGGGGCCGGTATCCAATATGCCGGGTGACTAGTCGAGAGGGCGGGACCAGGAAGGCGTCGGGTAGGGCGGGAAGGCATTACCCATGGTCCCACACGCAGCCGGTGAGGATAAGCGAGAGGAAAAAGCGCTCCAAGGTGACACCGGCCGCCATGGACGGGAGCTTGACTTTCGATTCTTTGTTCTTTGCGCGCGTTAGCCGATCACCGCGGCCTCGGCCGGAATTCCGGCTATCACGTCCACCGCGGTTGCTGTTACTGTGTTGTCCAGAGTTTTGACGGTTGGAATTTCCTTTGTCGGAACCGGACCCTCTGTTATCGGATTGAGAATGTCCGCCATGACTGAGAAGTGTAGATTCAACCCCAACATTTGCAGCAGCAGTATGCTTGGCCTTTCTTGTTTCCTCGAGAATCAATTTGGACCGAGCATCATAAAATAACAGGAGCGGGCTGCTCTGTTGAACGATGGTGGCGACACCATCGTAGTTTTCGTTAAGTCCGGCGATTAGCTGCAAGACGAGGCGATCGTTTGTTAGTGCCCCGACATTGGCAAGTTGATCGGAGATGTTCTTTAACTCTTGACAAGATGGCGACGTTTGGAAAATCATCCAACTTTACAACCTTAAACCGATTTTCCAAGTAGAGAGCCATTTGATTCTTATTATCCTGAAACAAGCTTTCCAATCGTGCCCAAGTTTGCTGGGCGGTGGCATTGGGTTCGATCACTGTATGGAGTAGATCATTGGAGATTGTTCCGTATATCCACTGGAGAACCACGGCATCCAACCTAGACCATAATTCGGTGTCAACTTCTGTGGCTTTTTCGGCGGACTTGCTTGTGGATTTTGTGGAAAGGATGATATGATCAAGGACTTGATAGACACGGCAGTGAATTTTGAATAACTCGGCCCATGTTTGCATCTTGAACCTTTTCCATTTCGAGGGTGATTGGAATAGAGTTCTTGATATTATTGACAATGAGAGCTGGATGGAATTTAGTGTTCTCTGCCATGGAAGCCGACAAGAGAAGAGAGAGGTGGTAGACAAGTTTTAAGGAAGAAGAAGGAGAAATTAGCACAGGGGAGGAAGGTACAACTCTGATACCATGAAAGGGATTGATTTTCCCATGTGTTTTCATTGATGTGAGTCCACTATATATGTACAATTACAATATTCGTATTCACTGTACAGAATATATGGTAATAAATACATGATGCTATAATAAAGATAAATCTACAGCATTAATTGAGAATTATTCACAGCATATTGGGAGATATGCTAACAGAAAATATTTACGTAAACAAAGATACAGGAAAACACAAAAACAAAACAAAAAAACGAAAACAAAAAAAAAATCAAACCCTCAATAGTTGGAGAGTAGTTTCTCTAGTTCGATAGAAAATAAAAAATTCTTAAGGTTGTTATCCAAGCTTTGCGACAATATGTCATGAAATATTTCTCCTTGCCAAAGACTTTGATCAATGAATTAGAGGATTCCTTTTGGGATTGTCGGAGGGGAAGGAAAAAATTCATTGGAAATCATGAGACGTCTGTAGTAAGAAGAAATCAGATGGCTGGTTAGTGTTCTGTGATCTAGATTGCTTCATGTTGAAGCCTTTAAGATTAAAATTAAAATTGTGCAAGTGTTGGGAGAGATGACCCACACTTGAGGGGGAGTGTTGAAGTGTATAAGATGTTAATTATCAACATCTCCATCTGCACATCCCCATCTGCTTAAGCTTTCAGGATAGATGGTAGTTCAACATGGTATCAGAGCGAGAGGTCATAGGATCAAACCCCAGTGTCATATTATTGTGCAAGTGTTGGAGAGATAGCCAACACTTGAGGGGGCGTGTTGAAGAATTAAAATTAAAATTAAAATTGTGCAAGTGTTGGGAGAGATGGACACACTTGAGGGGGCGTGATAAAGTGTATAAGATGTTGATTATCAACCTCCCCATCAGCTTAAGTTTTTGGGAGAGATGGTAGTTCAACACTTCAACATGGCTCTGTTAGCAAAGCAAGTATTAAAGATTCTTATTGATCAGTCGTTCTTGTCATCACACATTCAATATTCAAACTATTTTGAAACGAAGTTTAAGGATGCCACAATTACGAACCTTACATCCGTTCCTTGGAGGGGTATTCTGTGAGACCGAAAGTTGCTTTCTCATGGGATTAGATGGCGAGTTGGTAAAAGTATACCTCTCTTACCTTCATTCCGGGCTCACCTTCTTGATGCAAGTCTTTGGGATGTCACGGTTTGCTCATTGATCGTTCTTTATAATAGAAGACGGAACAATAATCTCATTTTTTCCAAGTCTACTCATTTGGAGGCGGAGGGAATTCTAGCAATTCCTTTATCCTCGGGGCCCGATATTGATAAATTACTTTGGCACTTTACTAATAATGACATATATTTTGTTAAGACCGATATCATTTGACGTATGAGCTCAATGGCTGAATCCCCATGGTTGAATTCCTTCGTGCTCTCATGCTTCTCTACCTCTAAGGAATATCCTCTGGTAATTAAAGGTGAAACCGCGAATCACTCATTTTCTATGGAAACTCTTGCATAACTTCTTGCCTACAACGCTTGGGTTACATAGTAGGGGTATTAGTGATGGGAGATGCCCAATGTATCATTGGTCTAAGGAAACAACATGGCACTGTTTGTTTGAGTGTGATATCCCGCATGCTTTGTGGAGAAGCTTTCACAAATGCATGTTTTAGCCTAATCGTCGGCTTTGTTCTTTGTCGATTTTTTTAATCTGCGGCCAGTAATGAGGGGGAGCAGGAGGTTTCCCGGGTAGCGTGCCTCTTATGGAATATTTGTAAAACGATATTTGCATAGGTTTATGACACCAAGGAAGTTCATATCAATTCTATCATTGGCCAAGCAACAGCGAAGCAAATGAATGTTTTCATGGACCACTTGTGTCGGTCAATCACCTTAACGCGACCCTTTAAACACGGTTAGGTGGCCTTCAAATCCCAATATCCTAAAGTGTAATGTTGATGTTGCGTTTGGGCTTGGTAAAAATGTTGGGGACTCCTATATAGTACGTGAAAAAATATATTGTATTCTTTCGGTGAGGCGCTTAGTGATCTGTCACGCAATTTTCTAAAGTATATCTTGAGGTTCTTTCGCGTAATCTTTGAAGGAAATTCTCTCAACACATACCATTGTGACATTGTCCCTTGGCCGTCTCTGAGGACCGCTCATCGATTGGAGTTGTTATAGAGGACATTCGCAATTTATTACCTTGTTTTGTTTCCTAATCGTTCTCATTTGTTATTAGACACGAAATTATCCATACCCATCTATTGGCCAAAAAAAAAAGTCCAAGTCTTATTGAGCGTGTAGTTTGGGGTTATTCACCTCCCTATCAAACATATTTTATCATTGATCATACTATATGACCTATATTAGTTGGTGATTCAATGTGTGATCAATAAGCAGCATTTTATAATTCTTATAATTAGAATGAACAACATAATTAAAAAAAACGATAGAGGGAAATTCATCATTCCAATAGTTCTTTCTCACCTCCAAATTTAATAATACATTTGCCTCAAAGGCTGTCATACTCCCCATTCCAATTCCACAATCACATCTTCTTAATTTAACAGGTGATCTCACTGTCACATCATGGATAGTCTCATGGATCCATCAGGTTGGGAAACTCCGTTACGTCAAAATGGTTGTCTCATTAGCATAATTTTTCCGGAAATGATTATTATAGAATAACGTGTTTGGATCATGTGATAACAACTTTTTTTTAACAGATTACATTTTTTTACCACATTATAAATCAACTATGTTTTAAATCATACATAACCGTGTTAATTAATTAAAAGGGTGATTTTAACGTATTTGAAAGACCGGGTGTCGTCAATGTTCGGAAACATATTGCATGAATTAGGTCGGATTCCAAACCCCTCATAGTCTCGGGTGCCAAAACCACTTCCAAATCAACGGTTCCATTTCCATCTCGTCCCGGAAAAGCTGAAATCTTACCATCAAATTTATTAGCCCGCCCACTCCGAACCGCAACGGGTCGGCCCCACCCGAAATCATTATCATACATACCGAACCTAGGAGAGCTTCCAATTGTAAGCATAGCACCATCTGGATTTCCCAACGGGAAGCATCGTGGTTCCAGCTCCCAATCCTCTATGGCCTTCCTCACCATAAGATCGTCACAAGCTATCACGGTTTTGTTTAATTGATCCGCGCACCACCGTAGATCGTGATCCAACACGTCACCCGCACTAGCATAAGTCGGAACGCTAAGAATCGCATTTCCGAAATATAACGGTTCAGAAACTTTGGTTGGGCCGTGACCGAACGATTGACAATAGTCCAAAGCGTCGTTGTTTTGGCATCTGGCAGATTTCGAGCACGTGTCACACCACGCCAAAGTAAAGCACATAAAGCCTGGAACGATGAAATCTCAGCCGTTGGTTTTTTGTTCATCGCCGATTTCATCCCGTCGACTTTCTTGTCGTTCTGAACTTTTCCCATTAATTCTGCGACGTCAATTCCGGCGACGTCGATTCCGGCAACAAAATCCCATTTCTGATAATTAGCGTTTGATTTCAGCCTGGAAATCGATTCTCTGCTAAAACTAAAAATCCTCTCCCTAATCGGGGCATCGACGGCGAACGTCACCTTCGGCCCACCGGCCGGGAATTTCAGCACAGCCGACGATATCAACAACGAATCCCGGCTAAAATCCGGCGACTTTGAAACCCGTTTCAATCCTCTTGTTTCATCAGCAAAAGTATTAAAAAAGTTCCAGAACGAAGTCCCGTCTGTAACGGCGTGATTAACAGTACACCCAATAAAAACTCCGTCAGCTAGCTCCGTCACTTGCACGGCGGCGATCGGCCTGAAATGGGCTTCATAGCTAACCGCTCCGTTAAACGTAAAAAACTCTTTTACCACCTCCGGCACATCAGTACACCCAAGAATGTCATCCATATGAACATATGGAGCAATTGAGTGATTAAACTCAACGCCGGCATCATTACAAGTGACATAAATAAACCCATCAGAATCAGTGATCAAACGGCCGGCAAGAGGTGGAAATTGAGTTAAAGTGTTTGAAAGACTGACTTTCAGGATTGAAATAAGTTCAGAAATTGTGAAGTTCGGAAGAGTGAAAAGACAACCCTTTTGAATATAATGACAAGAAAGCATTGGAAGATCAGAAACAGAGAGTTTAAGATCATTTAAAGTGGAATTTTCAGAAGGGAAAACTGTGCATTTAGACACCATTGAAACCCAAGAAGGTGAAGAAGGCATTTTTTGGTTCTTCTTTTTTCTTGAAGGGGTTAAGGAAAGAATTAAGGAATTGATGATGAGGATAAATGTTTGGGGAAACGGGGAGGGGATTATATAGTTGTGAGAATGAGGTCTGATGCATGCATTTTGATCAAGAAATTGTTTGCTGACAGAATCCCATTTCTCTGTCTCTTTCAATTCACTACCCTACAAAGAGTGATGGGGATTTTTTTTTGGGGGGATGGGGTGGGGTGGTGGGGAGGTGGGGGATGGGCCGTGAGTAAATGGTGGAGTGAGTTTGACTCTCAGAATATAATATATATATTGTAGGATTACTCAAAAGATCATGATATTTTGAGTGAATTGGAGTGGAGCTGGAGAGTATCTTAGTGTATAACTAGGAGAGAGTGATAATCTTTCCCTTTTTTAATGGTGGAAATGTATAATAAAATTGGGCTAAGGTGATTGAAAAATCTTATAATCTACTATCAACTATTGATAAATATATTATTGAATTGGCAAATTTTATGAGAAGTTGTGTAGGTTTCAAGTTTAGAATGTGCTCGATAACTAATCTAGAATCTGAGTCGAGGCTTAAAGAAGGTCTTTGGATCGACGTGTGCTTGATAGTTGCTCTCAATTATACATTGAAGACACAAGCTTGCTTCAGAGTCGAGGAATAGAGTTGCTCACAGCATTGATTTGGACATCCATGTTAGTTTCATTATTTGTATCATGATTAGATCGTGGGCAGATTCATATTTACATTCACATGTTTTCTTAATCTGTGTCATTACAACATCTTGGCCATTACTACCTTCCCATTGTGCTAGCTACTTTGCGTACTTGCTCATACATAATTCACATAAACTCTGTAATTTCATAATTATTTGAGTGTCACACAACACTTCGGGTTGTTTACGTTTTTGAAGGAGCATTCGGATTCCCATTAGACATTGCATCCAGCTAAGAACAGTTGCAGTAAACACTATTAATGCTTTTAAAACTATAATTCATAGATATGAACATTTATATTTAAGAGAAAAACACTCATATCGCAGATACTTTATGTTTTAATGTTAAGTATATATAATTTTTCTTTATATTTGTCACATCTATCCAAATTCTCTTAAATTTACTTTATATCTAGCACATTTATCCATTTTATTTTGAATAGAGTTTTTGTAAACTCGAAAATAAAGTATTTAAAACTGTAAAATAAAAAGATCATTAAGAGTATATGATGCAAATGCACTGATAGCAACAAGACATCTCATCTCAATTAGGATAATTCGATATAATCACCAGAGAATATTTTTGTATAAAGAGCAATTATTACAACATAAGTGAAATGAAACATGTATGTAAAAGGGTGCAAATATTTGTTATAATATAAAGATGACATTATTATTTTTCTCAACAAAAAAAGATGGCACTAATTTGATGCAATAAATACCTCGCATGATCAGTAGTGGAGATCCAGAAATTTATTTCAGTCGGTCCAACAGGGTCTAATTATAATTTTTAACAACAAAATATAAAATTACATCGTGTTAATGATGAAAAAATCATGGATTTGAGTGGATTCACGTGACCCCCGGTAAGGCTGTGTCCGCCTCTGGACCGCCCGATTTAAAATATTAATGAAGCATTTATTACATTTTCTTTCTTTTACTCCAATTTTATTATATATTCATCCCATTTTCATTACTTTAAACCTATAGCATTAATGATATTCAAAGTTATTGTAGACTATTATTATTAAATTATAAATATAATTATATTTAACCACTTTTTAAGCTATGTGACGATGACAAATTATGTCATCTTAAAGATCTGGACTTTTCCTTATATTATTGATGAACAATCAAGAACCCTAATGCCAAAAACGACAGAGGGGTTTTGTATGTTGCGGCTGAGTCTAAGTGGGATTCTTAGAGTGCCTACGTATCCTGTTATTCTTCCAGGAATCAAGCCATACGTAGTTCCTGGAACGTTGTATTTATAAGGACAATGCATGACCTAACCCTAATATGAGTCGGTTCGTAGCTATTGTCTTATTTACCCTTAATTGGCTTTACCGCGCCCAAGTTATCCCGTGATATCGGGCCAATGTAGCTGTGTGTGGACTCGCTCTCGATATCGATTTTCCCGACTGGGATGATCGACTCAAAAACTCACGTCCTGCACTGCCTGTAAGTCGATAGTCGTGACCTCGAATCCCTAGCCATACTTCAGGCTCGAGGACCGACATGCATGCCATGGCTTTCAAGTCGGTAGTCCGACTTGCATGCCTTATCTGGCTTATGTGCCTTGGTAAGTATTCAATCCATAAGGTCCACTCGATGATGATATATCGAGGTGCGTAACCCGGTATCGTCATAAGCCCCCCAGACCTGAGAGAGGCGACTTCCGTTGTCCGAGGTCAGATCTGCCAATTTGAAATCGTCTTCGAGTTGGACCAAATCTTGGGCGGGAAATGGTGTAACCGCCGTGCCACACCGTCTCCCGACCAATCGTGGCCGTCCATTGTGACGCCGAGGCGCACTATCTCTTCGCCTTCGCCATAAATGATGTCACCCTTGATTTTCGCGATTCATGGGGAGTTATAACTGCTAGTAACCCCCCTAATCACGTCTTTTCACTGTCATTTGGCATTAGCAACGCATAAAAGGGGGAGAGAAGAACCAGACGGTGAAATCATTTCTGCCTATCCATTTCTCCATTTACTCCTCAGAAAATACAAGTAAGCATCTTTTCTGCATTCATCTTTCTTTCTGTTCTTACCATTCCTGCTTGAATCCATCCATGTCTAGTAGTGCTACACTTTCTGATAGGGTAGAGGAGTCTCATTCCGCGATCAAACACCCATATCTCGCCTTCCGATCAAACCCTTCCTCAAATCTTAGGGAACCCTTAGGAATTATCGGGGAACCTAAGAAATCTGCCACAAGAATGGACGGAAAAGGGCTCAAGGGTGCACTTCCCGCCTCACCATGGACGATCTCAACCAACTACGGCAGAGATATGGGCCGTCTAGCCTCAACCGGTGGCTCGGCTTCCTTCCGGCCACCACCAATTTGCCGATGAGCCCCGGAAGCGGTTCTCAGACGGTCTACGAGGCCCGGTATTGATGGGGCTCGATTTCCCCTATGTCCGGCGGTCCAGTACGTTTTCACCACTATGAGATCGGTATATCTCAATCGGGCCCGAATGCCATCCGGACTTTGATGGGCTTTCTAATTGCTGCCGAAAGGCGGTATCGGGTTCATCGTCCCTTTGTTCGATGGTGGCACAAGATCTCTGCGATGCCCGACTCGGGGTGGTACACGTTTCAAAAGCGTGCCAATCGTCATGAGTTCGTGTCAAAAGGACCTTCATCTCATTCGAATTGGAAGCCTAGGTTCTTCTTCCTTCGACACGGGTCGGATAACCCCATGTCGGGCTATGGAGGTCGAGAGAGGAAGAGATGACAAATCGGGTCGTGAAGCCGCACTCTAACGAGGCTCTTACCCTCGAGAGATTTACCTTCGAGGTGGTTACACAGACTGAGTCTCCTTTATGACCTTGCCCGCCTCGAGGAGGCGGGCCCTGCATCATGCATAGCGCTTCATCCTCGTCGATCAGAAAATTGTATGAACCTTGGTTATTTTATTATCAAGTCTTAATTCTTTTTGAAGTTGTATTTCGCTATTTCCCGATCATCACTCCTTTTCATTTGTGTAGTGGGTAGATTCTCGAAGTCGCTGTTCTAAGGCTTCACTGGGCTGCTCTTGTCGCCGCCTCCAGATCGAGAGCTACTCCTCCGGCGCCCGAGGAAAGGCCTGCTCATGCCGTTGACCCGATCGAGGTGTCGAGACAACTACCCTGTCACACAATCAACTCCGCTTTCCACCTCGGGAGGACTCACCCATGAACACCGGTCGATACGCTGGCAGTAGAGGACATTATCGACTTTCTTGTCGGAGGGTGAAGAGCCTTCCAGTCTTGAGCGGCTCGGTTCTGAAAGAAGAGGTCGGGCCTCGGGAGTGGTGAGAGATCGACAAAGGTCAAGCTAAAAAAGCCAAGGTCACGAAGCCTTCTCTCGACCTTTCCGCCACGAGTAGGATGTCGGCCGAAGATGTCGGGCAGCTGGACGACCAGGTCCTGGCCTCTTCCCTCCGAGAGCTGGGTCGTGTGGTAAAGGCTAACTCTTGTCAATCTCCTGTCTTTTTTTTTTTTTTTTTTTTTTTTTTTTTTGACTCACCACGCCTATGCCTTAATTTTTTTTTTTTTTTGGCAGCATTACTTTATGAGCCGAGAGACCTCTCGACGTATGAGCACGCCGTCCAAGAATGAGGAAGAGCTGAAGACGCAAATCCGGAGGTTGAATGACAGGCTTGCTATCGAGTCAGCTAGTGTCACTGGTCTGGAATCGCAGCTTAACGTTTTCAAGGAAGAAGCTGCTGCTGAGATAGAGAAGGTCAAGGGGGAGCGGGAGGCTATCATTGCCGAGCCGAGAGATCTGGCCGCGGCGGAGGGAGGAAGCTGCGCCAAAGTAGCTCTCGGAAGAAGCGGCGCGAGCGAGCGATCGTTGGCGAGAGAGAGATCAATTGAGAGCCGAACTTGATCAGGTTCCTAGCGGCAAGAGGCGAGGTCGCTACGGTTCTCGAGTATCGGAAGTCTCAAGAGTTGGGCATGGATCTCGATGTCATCATGCAGATGACCATACTTGGAGGATTCACCAAGGCGGTGGACCAAGTAAGAAAGGTCTATCCGGATGTCGAGATCGACAAGCTTGAAGAGCCTGGTCGCGCTATGACCCTAACTTCCGGAGGCGTTATGCGACACAGTTTCCGAGGAATTCCAACAGGTATATCCTTTTGCTCGTAAGTATGGTGGCCCCACAATAAGCTCGACTCCTGATAATACGACTTCCGCTGCTACCGCTCATGCTCCGACCCCTGAGGATGCTGATCCGACCCCCGACGCTTCTATTTAGTTGTCTTGTTTCTTTCCAACTTTGATGTCTTAAACTTTAACTTGCAATCCTTTGTAAATTTTATCAACTTGAGTAGACTTGGGTGAATATTTATTTTATCAGGGTTGGTCATTTCGACCTGGCCCCAATTTGTTTCGAAATTTACCCCCTTTTATCTCTCCTTGTTGTTATTTACTCTTTTCTTTTATTACTGTCTTTGGCTTTCTTGCTTGTCGAGCCTTTGGCTCTGTTTGCTTCTGCCTTATCGATGTAATATTGCCCCCCCCAAGTGTTTTATTAACTTTAGTTCATAATGCACTTGGGTTCTAAATGGCTTTTAGGTCGATCTATTTGCCTTGGCTTTTTAGCCTTATAAGCTTGCTAGATCTTCGAGTTAGTCCGACATTGCGAACTGTCCTTGTCTCGGTCTAGCTGCCCCCTGGGCTGGTTAGACTTCCGACTTAGACGTTTGGCCCGACCATGCGAACCGTCCTTTGTCTGCCTTATTCGACCCTTAGGTGCGTTAGGCTTTTGACTTGGACATCTGACCCGACCTTGCGAGTCTTCTTTTTGCCTTCTGCATTATATGCTTGTGGCGTTGTCGGGAGTTCCGACTCGCGGATTGCTCCATACTTTGTCGATTGCAACTTCGCGTCCTTTTGGACTTAGAATATTACAAAAATACTTAACAAAATCGTAGAAAAAGAAATCATCGTTTATTATAATAAAGATAGAATTGTCTCATGGACTGATTACAAATCTTATAAAATAAGTAGAAACAAACTGATCGACTAAGGACTAGACGTAAAATTTCCTCAAATTATTCGCGTGCCATTGTCGAGGGGATCAGAGTTCCGTCCTGCTCGACCTAGTTGATATGAACCTTTGGGTGGACTTTTAGGATCGATACGGGCCTTCCCGGTTCGGGAGAGGGCCCCGATCTCCTTTGCCGACTTGCTTCGTTCTTTCTCAAAACTAGGTCTCCGACTTTGAAATATCTCAGATTTTACCTCGCGTTGTAATATTGAGAGATCTTACCTTATACCTTGCCATTCTCGCCGAGGCCATTTCTCTCCGCTCCTCGAGATTATCCTTCTCTTGTCGGATATCGGGATCATTCGTCTCAATATTATACGCTAACACTCGAGGGAAGGGACGCCGATCTCCGCGGGGATAATCGCCTCGCACCCATAGGTCGTCGAGAAAAGGTGTTTCACCCGTTGATGCGTTTGAGTCATCTGTATGACCACAGGATGCTCGGGAGTTGCAACGCCTGATCCTCGCCCTTCGACTTGAGCCTCTTTTTCATCCGAGTTTAATCATCCGATTTGTTTGCTCGACTTGACCATTTGCTTGAGGATGCGCGATCAAGTGAAGTCTTGATCGATATGATATTCGCTAACCACTCTCTCGACTCTTCGGTCTTCAAATTGAGTGCCGTTGTCCGAGATTAGAACCTTCGAATACCATACCGCATAAAATATCGACCCATAGGAATTTCTTGATTGTAGTCGCTTTGATGTCGGGTAAAGCCCTGCCCTCTACCCACTTAGTGAAATAATCCACCGCAACTACTACAAACTTATTGTTCCTGGAGCTCGTGGTAGGGGCCCTACAATATCGACTCCCCACACGTCGAAGGCCATGCCGACGAGATGACATTCATTTCTTGTGCTGTTGATGAGAGATGTTATCGTGAATTTGACAAGAATTGCACCTCAGTACTAACTCGATCGCGTCGTTGCATTGACGGCGAAGTATCAATGAGCTTGCATTTCCGAGCTAGCATTCTAGCCCCGCAATGATTCCTACAAGCTCCCTATGGATTTCTTCGAGAAGATATTCTCCTCTGTCTCGATCGCATCTCAACCATGGACTTGTGAATGACCTCCGATAAAGTATGTCGTTGAAGAATGCGTATCGAGCCGATCAAGTCGGACCTTTCTTGATCGCATACCTTATCCTGGGTAATATTCCGTCCTTTAAGTAAAGGACAATTGGATCCATCCATGTAGCCCGCCGAGATATCGGCCGGGCTTCTATTTCTTCATAGCTTCTCTCTCATTAGCGATTCTACTAACACCTTTTTACTAGAGACGAAATTCGATGCTAACTTGGGCAGAGCGTCGGCCTCTTGTTCGAGTTCGAGGTACTGCTCAAATTGAATCGAGTTGAATTTCGGCTTGAGGCCTTGAACTCTTGCTAAATACTTCTTCATAGTTTCTTCCTTAGCCTCATATTCCCTTTAATGTGATTAACAACCAATTGCGAGTCATCAGAACGCGTTGAGATTTTCGACCCCCAGCTTTAGAGCGAGCTTCAGACCAGTGATAATTGCTTCATATTCTGCCTCATTATTAGTTGCCTTAAAATCGAATCGGAGGGCGTATGGAAACTCCTCCCCCCTCGGGTGACTAATAGAGGCCTGCACACCGCTCCTTCTTTGCTCGAGGCCCCATCGGCATGGAGCATCCATCGTTCTTCGTGACTTTCCTTTTCCTGCTCAAGTTGCATTGATATACCTTCGGCTAGGAAGTCTGCTAAAGCTTGTGCCTTGATTGCGGTACGCGGTACGAACTCGATGTCGTATTGAGCCATCTCGATTACCCACTTCGCGAGTCGACCAGGATGTGTCGGGCTTCGCCAGACTTGCTTGAGTGGTTGGTCCGTGACTACCACTATAGGATGGGCTTGAAAGTATGGCCTAAGCTTTCTCGATCGTGTACCAACGCTAGTGCGAGCTTCTCACCGGTGAGTATCGGGCTTCGGGGCCGTCTGAGCTTTTTACTTACAAAATATATGGGCACTGGCCCTTTTCTCCCCTCTCGAACCAAGACCGAACTCACTTTGCTTCCTCGCAGATGATAAATAAACTAGCAACCTTTCCCTCTCGGGGGAGGTGAGAGTAGGTAGTTACGAAAGATATGCTTTTAGTTCCTCGAAGGCCGCCTCGACATTCGTTGTTCCATGGAAAGGGCTGGGTTTTCAAGAACTTTAAAGAACGGTAGCGCCTGTGGGTGACCGAGATAAAAACCTATTCGATCTTTGCCATCCGACCGGTGAGTCTCGAACCTCTTTCATGTTTCGAGGTGCGTGGCATGTTCTTTAGTGTGTCGATCTTGTCGTGGTTGGCTCGAATCCGCCTCTCGACACCATATACCCTAGAAATTTGCCTGTCCTCACCCCGAAGGTGCACTTTTTGGATTAAGTTTCATGTCGGTATCTCTTAATACTCCAAATACTTCCAAGCGTCTACCGTAAATTGCTTCATCGATCGGCTTTTGATGAGTAGATCGTCCACATGAACTTCCATATTTCTACCAATCGCTTCGCGAAAATTACGTTGATCGCCCTTTGGTATGTAGCTCCAGGGTTCTTTAGTCCGAATGGCATGGTAACATAACAAAAGGTGCCAAACTCGTGATAAACGCGTCTTCTCCGCGTCTCGAGATCCATAAGAATTTGGTGGTACCCTTATATGCATCAAGGAACGCGAATACCTCAAAACCGATGGTCGAATCAACTAACTGTCGATCTTAGGTAGCGGATAGGAATCTTTGGGGCACGCCTTATTCAAATCCGTGAAATCTACACACACGCGCCACCGCCATCCGGTTTCTTCACTAACACCGGATTGGCAAGCCATTACGGATAGAGCACTTCTTTTACTATATTTGCCGACAAGAACTTCCCGACTTGGACTCGATAGCTTCCAATCGATCTTGCGCGAAATTTCGCTTCTTCGCTTGATCGCTTTCGGCCTGGTCAATCTCGAGTTTATGGATGGCGATGTTTGTCGGTAGGCCTGGCATATCGGACGCCTTCCAGCGAAACGCCCTTGAACTCTTTTCAAAGAAATCGATCAAGAATCGCTTTTCTGAGTCGGGATCCAAACCCCGACTTGGACACTCTGATCGCTTCCATCTTCCCATGTCGACATTTTCAATCGCTTCACTCAAGCCCAACACTTCTCTTCCTCCTCCTCCGGAATGAGCTCTCGATGAGGACTTGTTGTACCGCCATCTTACCGTTCATCACTATCGAATTGCGAACTTCAAGCGATTTCAATATCCCCTTTTACTTCGTGGGAACCATTTCGAGTCGGGAATTTCATGCTGTTATGGAACGTCGAAACTATAGCTCGTAACTCGAAAAGGGCTGGTCTACCCAAAATAACATTATACGCGGAGGGAGCTTTAACGACCACGTAGTTTAGCTCTAGCGTCCTCCTCTCGCCCCATCACCTCATCATCGTTAGTAGCTTTATGGAACCCGTGGGATGGATCGCTCACTGTGGCCGAATAGTGGAGAGGCAATGGGCACTAAGTCTTTCTCTTTGAGCTTCATTCCTGGAATGCCGAGTAGTATAAGATATTCACAAATACTACCATTATCGACGCATACCCTCGATACTCTGGCGCGACTTATAACTGCTTCAATCACTAACCCCTCACTGTGACTTGTCAACTTAGGAACGTCGTCTCTGGGGCCGTACCCGACTTCCGTAGTTAATCTTGACTGCTTACGCGGCCTCGAGCTGTCGTCTGGTTCTCGACTGGCTCGTTCCTTCTCACTCTCCCCCGGCCCAAATATCATATTCACATAATTGTTTGGGCGATTATCATCATAGCGATCCTGACCATAGTAGTCCCTATTGTTATCAGGAGATCGGTCTCGTCTAGGGGATCGATCTCTTCTTCTTTGATTCTCTCGACTTCGACCTCTATCCTGGTCAGGATTTCTTCTTTTGAAGTCTCGGCGCGCCCCAGGCTCATTATAACTCGATCGGTCTATGACCTCATCCAGCTTTCCCTCCTGGATACGAGCCTCGATGTCTTTCTTTAAATCGAAACAGTCCTCTGTCGAGTGACCTGTGTCCTCGTGGAATTCACAATACTTTGTCGACCTTCGTTTTTCTCGAGGTTTTTTGATCGGAGGTGGCCTCTTGGCCAAATTCTTAGAAACCATGATTGATAAGACCTCTGTACGGGACCGGTTGAGGGGAGTAAAGTCTTTATCCTTTCTACCCCCCTTTTTCTCCGACCGGCCCGAGGGAGGCGCCTCGATACGATCCCAAACAGACGTTTTCTCTCTACATCTTGGTTTGCCGAGGCTGATTCTTATTTCCTCCTCGACCTTCTTTCCTCGAGCTGTCCATCCACTCGGCTTGGGTGTGCCTACGCACTGCCTCTTCGCCTTGGCAAAATCGATGTACGACATTCACACATTCATCCATGTTTGAGGAGGTTCTGCTTAACTTCTCGTACAACTTTGTGTTGCGCGATCCCTACGAATGAAGTGATCAAGACTCGATCCTGAGGATCCTTCACCTGCATGGCCTCAAGGTTAAACCTCTTCAGATAATCTAATACCGACTCGTCTCTATGCTGCCTCACGTTTGTGAGGTGCGTCTCACTCAACTGAAACTTTTTGTTGACGATGAAGGCGTCTCTGAATTTTCTGGCGAGCATGGTGAAGCTGGAGATGGATCTGGGTTTCAACTTGGTAAACCACTCTCTTGCTCGTCCTACAAGTAGAGTCTCGAATGCCCGGCATCGCATCTGGTCTGGGGCACATTCTAGCCTCATCTGGGATAGATACCTGTGAAGATGGTCCTCCGGGTCGGTGGTGCCGTCATACGGGTCTATCTTAGGTATTTTAAACCCCTTGGGTTTAGGATAGTCTTCAATCTCCTTGATGAAAGGAGACTCTAACCACAACGGGCCTTGGGTTTTTCCAGGATTACATCTAACTCTCCCGCTAACGCTATCTTCATCGATGCGTATGTGCTTCATAGATATTTCGCTTCCTCCGTTCGACCGAACTTGAGGAAGCGCCGACTCTTCAAATTGATCCGGCTTAGGATTATTGGCGGCGTTATTCAGGCCGCCTTCCGCCGTTGTTCTTTGTCTCTGCCGATTAAAGGCTTCCGCCATTATCCTTCTCAGGGCATTATGATGCATGCCGCCACCGTGATCCACCATGGCTTGATATTCGGGGCAAGGCCACGAGTTTGTTTTGGCGGATTTTCATGGGCGGTCTCTAAATGATCTTTTTCCACGAGGATCCGCACCGCCGCTCACTTATGTCTGTGGATTCGCGGATCCACGTTTTTAGAGGTGGTTTTTACAAGCGTCTTTTCCTTCGGAGGCATGATGATCTTGATGTATTCAACAAAAGAAAGACCCTCCTTCTAATAAGCTAAATGACGATGATGACAAATTATGTCATCTTAAAGATCTGGACTTTTCCTTATATTATTGATGAACAATCAAGAACCCTAATGCCAAAAGCAGCGGAGGGTTTTGTATGTTGCGGCCGAGTCTAAGTGGGATTCTTAGAGTGCCTACGTATCCTGTTATTCTTCCAGGAATCAAGCCATACGTAGTTCCTGGAACGTTGTATTTATAAGGACAATGCATGACCTAACCCTAATATGAGTCGGTTCGTAGCTATTGTCTTATTTACCCTTAATTGGGCTTTACCCCTTGCCCAAGTTATCCTGTGGATACTGGGCCAATGTAGCTGGTGTGGACTCTGTTCTCGATATCGATTTTCCCGACCTGGGATGATCGACTCCTGAAACTCACGTCCTGCACTGCCTGTAAGTCGATAGTCGTGACCTCGAATCCCTAGCCATACTTCAGGCTCGAGGACCGACATGCATGCCATGGCTTTCAAGTCGGTAGTCCGACTTGCATGCCTTATCTGGCTTATGTGCCTTGGTAAGTATTCAATCCATAAGGTCCACTCGATGATGATATATCGAGGTGCGTAACCCGGTATCGTCACTATGTGAAATGCTTAGATGGACTTATATTTTGAGGAGAAGGAAGTATTCAAATAAAAAGAAACTGGGATAGAGAATATTATTTTTTGTATGTGTGTGTGTGTGTGTATATATATATATATATATACATATTTTTGTGGCGGTGCCTGCATGATTGTTTAGCTATTGGCCATGGATTGTTGCGTAGGCAGATAGGGGATGGACTTTTCCTGACATGTGGGGGATCGGTAGAGACTCTCAAACACACTTTGTTTCAGTGCGAGTTGGCGAATCGGATCTAGAGGGTATCCCCTTTTTGTCAGGTGTTGGGGCGCCTTGACTCCTCTTCCTTTGGGAGCTATTCCTTCGGCTGGTAGAGGAGGTCAGGTAGCCAAGTTTGTCTGGATGTTATGGAGCATTTGGAAAAGCTCGTTGTTCTGATGTTTTTTATGACAGTGAGGGTAGGGGCAATTTACGAGTAGTCATAGGCTGCGGCTAGGGAGTATGTAGAGGCTGTGACATCCTTTCGAATGTTACAGCCCCAGCAGCATTATGTGGATAAATGGATGAGACCGGTCGAGGGAAAGATCAAATGCAATGATGATGCATCGGTTACGGACCACGGGGCAGGGGTTGGAGTGTTGTTTCGTGACCACCAGGGTGCGGTTCAGGCGGCTATCTCATATCATTTTGACCCGGGTGCGGCAGTGGAATTTATGGAGATGATAGCGGTTAATTTGACTTTGACGGAGGCTGTGCCGTTGGGATTTCTAGCTTTGGTAGTGGAAAGTGATTGTTTGACTTATGTCCAGCGGCTCAATCGGCGTGTTGAGGATAGTTCGGCCCTTGGTTGCCTAGCGCAGAATTACTTCTCTAAGCATAGTCTTTTTTTCATTCCGTCTCTTTTACTTTTATTCGGCGTATGAGGAATGTCTCTGCGTATCTTCTAGCAAGAAATGCTTTGTTGACTCATGGTAGAGTTCCTTAGGGTGTTGAGCCTCCGGCAGTTGTTATTACCGCATATTTGGCGGACGTGATTTAATAAAATTGTTAGTTTTCTCAAATAAAAAAATAATAAAAAATCAAATGAAGATTTTCCAAAAATCTCTACTATACTCGAGGATTTTTCACTTGAAAGTAATAAAGAGGTTGATTCATAAGAATCCGGGACCACGATTTGCTGCAAAAATATATACGTATATAATTTCTAATGTTATCACTATATATATATTACCTAGAATCGCTCGAAAACCCCCCATATCGAGAAAAAGGTTGAGGATTATGTCGTGATCTCATTCTCACCTGTGTGTGTGGTCTTGAAGTTTTGGAAAGAGTATTTCTGACATCAAATATATATCCGACATGGACTACATGCAAAGCAATTGTTTGATTCTTCAAATTAGAGTGGATTTGTAGTGCACATATTGTGTATTGCACCTATTTATTTTTCCATATTTAAAGATCAAATGGGAACATGAATAGTGTTTCTATATTCTTTTACCAGTAAAATGACATAATTTTTTAATCTTGATGGGGCACTGGCCCCGCACTTATCACTTGGGTCCGCCCCAATGTGGGATTTCACTTGAAAAATGATAAAAGTGCATTTTATATTGTGAACATGGGAGTGATATGTTTACTTCCTTAAGCCTACACTAATTTTTATTTTTATTTTTGCTTAAGCTTTCAGTATCCGGAATCCACTGATTCGACTAATCCGGAGTTCGGTTCGGATCGTGTCTATAGATACACTATTTTTACATCAGCATCATTTCATTATATATTATTCATTTAAAAAAAACTTAAAAGAATCTTAACCACAAAATTATTTTTGATGTAAACATAATATAGAGTTGACTGTGGAGGAGTAACTCGATCATTCCCCATCATAAATGTTATAAAATTATCATATTTGAAAATTAATATAATAAAATAAAAGAAGAAATTTGTGAATTAGGACACATCCAGGATTCTACGAAGCCGACTTTCTACGTCAAGTCGGTATAAATTGGCTGTCATTTTTGCAAGTGGAAAAAAAGTCGGCGTGAAAACCTTGTACTACGGAGATCAGGGTATATAATTATGTGCTTCTTAGTTGGGTTTAGGGTTTAAAATATTTCATCGCTTATTATATTGCTTAAGATACAAATATTATATCTTATTTATGATTTTGCAGTGATTTATTAGATGTTATGGGATAAAAAGGAAGTAACAAATTTGAAACAGTAGGGGTGCACATGATTTCGATCGTACGGGTTTCATAAAACTCATACCCAACATTTATGAAATTCAAAATCATATTCAGCCTAATTCAAACTTCAATCCACATGTGCGGGTTTTGTTAAATGCGGGTTGGGTGTGGGTTAGCATGACAACAAGTTTTAACGCTCTTAGTGCTGACTAATTGATTCAGTAATCTTTTTTCAGTAACATTTAAAAAACCTAGTAATAAAATAAATGCATATATCATAATTATATCAATATTGATGAAAATATTGAACTTTGTTTATTTATGAATCGGTGTTTTGATACTGGAAAAAAAATATGGCTAAAAAATGGTTATTCATTTTGTAGACTTGTAGTCATTTTTACTTTTTATACTGTTCGTTTTACCGTGTGCGGAAAATATGTTATAGGGTTTTATTTAAATATCTATCTTGAAAGTTGAAAAATTAAAAAACTATTCCACTTTTCATTGTCTAGTAATTTTAGGATGGATTGGATGGGGTATGATTTTTTGTTCACCCCTACCGTTAGAAATGATTTCATCACAATTATTGATACACAAATAAATATCTAAAAATTACATGTACAATTGATTATATAATACATTTTTTTTGCAGAATTGAGTAATGAGCTTATCAAGTCAAGTGTTTTTTTGCAGAATTGAGTAATGAGCTTAAAAGTGTTTCAATTTTATGAAGTTAAATTCGAGCACATAGTTGGCATGGCTATTGAACACAAACCTGATCACGAGTAAGTTTCAAACTTGAGTTATAGTTGAATTTGTTTTGAGTTAAATAAAGTAAGCGTTTTTAGAAATAATTTTGAAATTGTAATTTAAGTTATTATACTAAAGACACGTTTGTTTCACATGTAAAATGGAATAGAATTAAATAATATGAATGAAATTGAATTAATTGAAATGAATTCATTCTATTACTACGAACGTGAAAAAATGAAATGAAACTCTTAATTTCATGATAGGGTGAAACATTGATCGAGTACTGGGTAGTACGAGATGGTGGGGTAAGGTAGGAGGGGTGATGTAAGAGCGTACGGTATGATATGGTGGGTGGTGGAGTAGGGTGGAAGGGATTGGGGTAGAGTAGGGTAGCCCTACCTCACTACCCACCTTACCCTACCACACTTTACACTACCCACCTTACCCTACCACACTCTACCACCTACCCTACCTTACTTTACCCATTATTCCTTACCTACCGTACCACTCACTTTACATATCATCCCACCGCACCAATCCCTCTCTGCCCACCCTACCATGACATACCTTACTAACCAAATGTTAACTTACACTACCCACCCACCTTACCCTGCAGCCACCATACCTTACGTAGACTACCCTACCTTACCACCCACCATAATCTACCACCTATCATACCTTAACCTACCCATCTTACCTTACCTAACATGGCCCACTTAATCAACCCTATTCCACCCCACCCTACCTCACCATGCCTTATCATGCCCTACCATAATACCCTACCCTACCTTACCCAAACCCACTATTTCCTTCTTACCGTTAACCGTATCCATCACCCCAATGCACTCTACCTCTCCACCCACCAAACCCTAACTTTCCTTACCTCGCTTCACTCACCTACCTAACTCCAGTCCATCATATCCTATCCTACCTTACCTCACCATATATACTCTATCATGCTCGACGACTGTCCCTTACCACGGTCAGGCATCCACTCTACCATACCTACCCTACCGCACCTCCCATGCAACCCTACCGAAACATACCGAACCATATCAAACTATCTGAACAAGAAGTCGAATAGAACTTCAACCATTCAACTCATATACACCCCTATAAATCATATAATAATGCTGATTTTTTTAAAATAATAATTCTCTTAATATATATTACATGCTAATCAATATATATAGAAATGTATTATTACAAATATTATTATGTTTCAATGTATTGGGAATATAATACTAGAGCCACATACATTACTGTGATTTATAAAGGACAGCTTGTGTACAACTAACTTACTAGCTCCCAAAACCGTCATTTCTGACATGTCGGCATCTACGAGTTTATATTAAAAACGATACTTTGTTAGTATTTTAGCACCACAATTTGTCTAGTGCCTTATGTATCTAGTTTTGTTTAATAGATTGACTTTTGGTAGACTACGTTGGATCAAAATTGATTATAATATAATCATAGTGGATACAAATACAGTGATGCATAACATATTCTAAAGACTATTCAGTCTATTCTCATTTATCTAAATTCTAGATCTTTTGAACAAACAATTTTGGAAGGGTATTAATTCATCAAAACGAGGTATTCTGGAAAAAAAAAAAAATATGTCACATTTTAGACTATAAACTCATTGGACTTTCTAAATTTTGATTATTTTATCGTGACATTATAGCTTATGTTCAGGGACTGGTCTGAAATTGGGACTAGATGAAAATGGTAATGTGATAACCGCATAGAAATTTACAAAGAATATACATGTAATGATATCGTTCATTCATTTACTTAATTAAGATCAAGATAAAAAAAAAATTTAAGTAGGAGTTGACAACTGATAAGGCTATCTGACCATAATACAAGCAAGAACAGTGACAAGTGTCTACTACGCAAAGGCTTAGTGTCGTTCAACCATCATCTCTAGATATATAAGATAAATGTTACATACAACTTATACAATTATCTCAGAGCACTTTTTAAACAATATTCCTTCAAATGAAATGAGGGCTCAACCACATCGAGTTTGTCATACATAAGATAGAAATGAACTACGGACAATGACTTGGTCAAGAAATCAACGACACTTGCCTTGTAGAACATGGTCATGGACATAATGCACATCAATCGTAATTAGCTTAGTCCTAGCATGAAAAATATGATTGTAATTTAAGGATTAAGCACTGAAATTATCACACCAGGCCCCATGAGGTGAAGAGTGAAGCATAAATAATAGAAACTGAAGCCAATGAATTTTAATAGCTACATGTTCAAGAGCATGATATTCTAACTTACACTAGAACGAGAAACATGTTTTTGTGGACCTCTATGAGACCAATAAATCACTTAGGAAAACACAGTTGCCCTTTGTTGATTTTCTATCAATAGGATTGCAACCCCAATCATTCTCACAAATCCCAATTTTTAGAAACCGATACCGATCCTCGAGGTTTGGAACCAATTGCCAAAATCATATAATTGCACCGATTTGAAGGTGCCTGCAAATTCGAATAAGAGAAAGAAGGTGCTCATATTGAGGCTGAGAAATGGCTCCAGAATCTGCAGATTCTGACTAGTTTGATCCACCACAGATGAGTCTTTTGCCCCATCAAACATGACATTATTAGCAACAGGTGCTGAACCTCTTCCAGAATTTTTAATGTTGGATGGATATCCATACTTTTTGTAGCATTTGTCAATGGTATGGCCCTCTTTGCCACCAAATGTGCACATAGGCCTCATGGAACTTCCTTGTGAGCCTCCCACCACCACCCATCCTTCCCTTGACAAAAAAAAATCTATCTTTGAAACCATGTTGAGAAACTGATTTTAGGATCATTAAGTTCAAGAATGAACTTGGAACATGATGAAGATACATACGTAGGACAAGGTTAGATGTTAGATAGCCCTAACTTGTCCAAATGTTGAGCAACATACACGTGTTGTGTAATATAAATGCCATAAACATCTCTGAAATATTGAAAAGCCTAAAAGCCTAAAACCTTAAAAGGAAATTTGGAATCAAAAAGCCCAATGAACTTGTCGATACTTGAAGTATTCTTCCTTTGGTCAATATATCGTCAACATAGATAAGCACATACAACGGCGTGTTAGAATGATGAAAAACAAACAATGAGGAATCAACTTTGGATCGGTGAAAGTTCCATTTGACCAGTTGGTATCTCAGCTAATCTAACTAGGATGTATGTGCATGTTTCAGCCCATGAAGATCCTTCGTATAGTTACAAACATATTTTGGATGAGGGGTTGAAGAAACTTTCAAGTTGGGGCATGTAAACGGTCTCATGCTGTAACGCCCCGCTCCCGGATACCGAGCTCTTATCCGGAAGTGAACGTTCGGCGCGTATAACATTAAATAAATCTAATATTATACGCCAGCCTCTACGTCGTCGTATCAAATTAAAGCAACGGAAGCCCAAAAGGCTCAGGTAAAATCATAACTGTCTCTAAGAATAGAATACAAACCGACTAGGGGTAGGAAGGAAAAGCTTACAACAACGATATAAAGCTTACAACGTACGATGTTCTAAAAGAAAGATACAACACTTGTCTTACAAACTTGAAATAAAAGTACAACATAATCTAGTACAACATTTAATAGAAAGGTAAAAGAAGGCATCATCATGGCATCAGCGTCATCAAATCATCATCGAACTCCTCAACGAGCTCAAGGCTAACATGTTCGTCTTCTCACCCCAAAAGCACACAAAACAACATATGCAATTGAGGTAAGTACAAAGTACTTAGCAAGAGGAAGAAGCTAATGTATAATTAAGTCTTACAACAAAAGGTTCATAATATTGTTATTAAGTTATCTTTGTGTGACCGACACAACTCTAGGGTCCACTTCATGCTCATCAACATGTCATGACTAACTGTTTCTAGCTTAACTCATCTTTGCTACATCGGCACTCAAAGGCACAACGCATGGTGCTACCCACCACGAGGTATCGTTTGCAACCTATCAGTGGATCACACCGATAGCCACGGGTTAAGACCCGATAGTGTACACGTTCGGCGAAGTATCCCTACCATTTAGCCGTTTATAGGCCAGAAGAGTTATTCACTTTATCTGACCGCCCACACATCGCGATATAGCCAAGTGCCTTACCAAAAGTGTTACGACGTTTAGTCTTTTAACTACACTCGTACGTTTATTATTAATTGTTAATTTGCCACCTAAGTATTTTCATGTAAGCTCCCTCATTTCTACTACTCTATTTTCTAGACCACTAGACACGGACAAGGCCTAGCACATACACAGACATTGATGAATACTAATTCACCAAAGCACAAGCCAATCATACTCTTCCGACGGTCCCGAACTTCAACTCCCTTGAAGAGTACATTCGGTGCCGGAACTAAACGCATCAGAAACTTAATCAAGGCTTGTTCATGTTCATTTAGTGTTATTAGATCAAAAGATATCATTTAGAACCCATCTCGTAGCTTAAAGCACTCAAAACAACATTTAGACAGTGTTGGGGGGGCGCCAACACCTTTGGCGTGAGCCAAAATGCATCAGAGACTCCTCTAAACTCTCTGTTCAGGTTTGGGGGGTGCCAAAGCCTTTGGGGGCGCACCAAAACTGCTTCAGAGAGTTCACAGAACTCTCTGAACAGGTCAGGGGGCTCCAAAAGGGTTGGGGGGCGCCAAAACTGGGCAAAAACTGCACTACATGCAGTTTTCTGCACTTTATCGATTTCTACTCGAAACCAACCAAGTCTAACACCAAAATATACATCCAAATAGCATCAAAACAGGTTCTAAACATGCTATAACACCTCGTATTACCAAAACAACAACTAGTATGATTTCTAACCACAACTCATATCCAAAACATAACCTTAACACCATAAAACCTTAATTAAACATTGTGAAGAGCCTCTACCTTAAAAGCAAGCAAAACCAAGCAACACCACAAGAATGACTACAACACTCTTAACAAACTTCAACTAAAACCTAATTGATGAACAATTAAACCTAAATTAATTTCGATAAAAGGTTTCTAACAATCTAAACTACGGTTTGATCAACTAGAACACCAAAACAAGATCTAATCTTCAAGATTATAGATTTAGAACCAAAACCATACCTTTACGAAACTCTGAAACCTTACTACCAAAACGATCCTCTCTTCCCACTGATTTTGAATCTTCAAACGATTCTGAAAACCGACCAAGAACTAGAGAGAAATTGGAAGAATTCTTCTTTGCTTTTCCTTTTCTATTTTTCTTCAGAGGAGTTTGAACGTTCTTGTTAAAACACATTCTGATAACTCCCTCAATTAAGTGGGAGGTTTACTTGTAGAAAATAACTCCCCAAGGAGTTATTACCACTTAAGTCCTCATCAATCCTTCTAATTACCAATTAATCCCATTAAACCCTTTTAAATATATATATTTCAATATTTATATATATACATTAAATTATTTAAAATAAAACAAAAATCTGAATTTTTATTAAAAAATTTTTTTTGTCTTTTTTGAAAAGTCGGGATATTATGATGCAGTATCCTAAACCTTCTATGAGATTGAATATAACGTCATGACTATAGTACTGTTAGCGAAACTTTATGTTCAATACATAGGAAGGTGTCCTTTACATAGTTAACATCCCCGTTTTTCCTAAAAGACAAAACACTTATAAGGATTAATAACGTTTTGTTATTAATTTAATGTAATCATTGTTGCATAGTACCAGAATGAACCCAAGATTCGATTCGATCCGAGTATTCGGCTCGAAAAAGATCGATTCGGCTCGCTTCGTGGTTCAACTTGAGCGAACCCTTACAAATTAGATATTCGGTGGTCGAGCCGAACATGTTCGAACATGTTCGCTCGGATATCATAAATTCATATACGATTCGAAATTAACATGTTTTTTAAAACCGAGCCAACATGTTCTCGATTTTTTTTTAAACCCGATTCGAGCCGAACATGTTCGAACGGTTCGACATGTTCGAGCCGAACCAAGCCGAGTTTTTTCCCCGATACCGGACCAACCCGAGCCGAATAATGAAAATATAAGGCTACTCTTGGCCCAGGCTGAATGAATGGCGGCTGGGTTCAACACACGTGAAGTTGAAGCGAACTGCAGGGGTTCGGTAGAGGCCTTCGAGCTGCTTTCTGCGCCTATTGCAAATCTTAGTGTACCCAAAGGTATGACAAAGGTTACCGGTAGGTAGAAATTGAACATCCAAACAATCAAGAATAATTTATATATACAAGGAAAAATACCATTACTTATTCAAGAATTATGTATTTATATATTATTCAGAATGTCATGGCCCTTGATAATTTGATATGACATTTCAAATGAAATGTATCCAAACCAGGAATCTTTCTACAGTTTACCATCACCATCAGTTGCAGATAAGTTATATTAATTTTTGTTCTTCAATTAACAATCCATAGTCAAGGTAACAATTTATATTTGTCTTTAATCCTTCATAGTCTTAAACTAATCGTTGTCTTGCATAATTACATGTCAATCTCTAATTGGTTAAATGAGTAACATTTTTGGTCCCACCATATGATGATTTGTCTATGAATTAGTCATTATTATATATTCGTGATAATTTTTTTTTTTGTCTTCTAAATATACATAGTTGTTCCTAAGAAAAAAAATACATATTTGAACATTAAAAAAAGTTAGGCAGATAAAAGGTGTAATAGTTAATCTCTTCACCAGTGAGAAGATGACACGTGACATAGGATAACGGTTGAGTGTGCAAACGTTAATGAGACACGTGTTCATGTTAAGTGTTTGGCAAATATGACAAACAAGTATATTTGGAGATAAGAAGTGTCATTATGTGGTTGAATTACCGTTTTCAAAAAACGTAATCTAGTGAGGATGTACATATTTACTATCTTAAACACTTCAACACACCCTTCTATAACGAGCAAGGCCGGCCTAACCTATAGGCAAGTAGGCGGCGGCCGAAGGCCCAACCGTCAGCGGGGCTTAAAATTACTTGTTTCGTAAAAAAAATAAAAAAAATCGTGTATATCCAATCTCAATCGACCTAGTACCATGTGTTGATTTTTTTTAATTTGAATACCCAAATTATAGGCCCACTAATATAATATGTTAAAAAAATTACTTGAATCGAGAAATGGCCAAATTATAGGCTCAAATTTATAATAACTCAGATGCATCAATTTCGAATTTCATAGGTCAATCGCTCAACTAGAGTATTTAGCTTTGGGGCGTTGACTTTAACCCCACGAGTTGACTCCGCTTTTATTACGGCAACCCAACGCAAATGATAACAATATATAAAAAAATGTCTAAAGTCAATGAATATAAATTTTGTATCTACATATTTTAGAAGCGTGGTGTTGAAATAATTAATCAGTAATATTCCAAAGTTTTGAAAAATGATGACGCGTGTTATTTTGCAAAATTCAATATTATATCTATTATTATTATGGACTTAAGTAAAAAAATAACTTGAGAAGTTATTTCGGGAAAATAAAACTTCCCATTACAAAGAAAGTTGTGAGAAAAGCTTTGGTAGTAAAAAATATAGTTCAAGTCTGCGCTCTCTTGATGTGATCCGTGATCGAATCGGATCTAAAATTGCCAAAGGACCGATCAAGGCACCAATAAAACGAGCACCGCGACCCTAGCTAACTCAGTAATTAACAACCTTGGTATGACCTCAACCCTTAGATAACCCGTATCTAAGAACCTTGCATATCTGAACGCCACAAGGTATGCTCAGAACCTTGATAAGTTCAGATTCGAATACTCTACGAATAGAATACTCACAAAAAGCTAGAAAGCTGTATAATAATTTCACTCAATAAAATATCTGTCCATAAAAGAAACACCTAAATGCCTTATATAGGCTACTATGAAAAACATAAACTACTCCCAAAGCGATGTGGGACGAACTTATTAGAAATAAAAATAAAAATAAAAATAAAAGAAATAAATACTAATAAAATTCTAAGAAAATCTTCCAAACTTGCAATATGGGATAAAATTCTGCCTTCTTCCACTCTCCTTCTTTTTCTTCTTTTTTCTTTGGAAACCACCATGATGCTTGCCCGGGATCACATCACCTCTCAAGTCAGAAAAAAGGTAAAGATGGAAACTTCCAAATTTTTTAGAACATACTTGGTGGATTTCAGATACGAGTAGAGCAACGGAATCGTGAGAAAACAAGCTTCGTTTTGACATCTGGATTTTGGGAATTTGGAAAGGTATGGTTTCGCCCTATTTTTTCGAATTTTCAATTTGATCAAATTTTGTTTTTCCAAGTTGTGTAATTCGTAGTTCTGGTCGTTTAGAAACCCTTGATCACAATTAATTCTAGTTTAATTGTTGATCAAATAGGTTTTGGTTGGGGAAAATTCAAGTTATATGTGTTGCTTGTGGAATTGCTTGCTTTTGCTTTGAAAATCCAAGTAAGAGGGTCTATCTATTGAACTTTATGGTTTTATAATGTTTGGTGTACGTATGGTTGTTATTTGGTAGAGGCTTGCTACTGTTTTAGTGTTACTTTGCTCTCAAACGTTGGATTTTTGGTTTGGAAATCATATTGTGCAAGAAAAACTGTTGTTTGGGCTATTCGACCCTTTTGGCGGCCGCCAAAGGCGTTTGGCGTATGCCAACAGGGAACAGAATTGAAGCAGAATGGTTCTAGCGTTTTGGCGTGCGCCAAAGAGCCTGCTTTGTTGTTTTGAGTTTTAAATTTCTAATTTGAATTCTAGTTATTGTTTCTTGGTCTAATAACCTTGATTTAACTAAGAAAATCCATAGGTAAGCTTCGAATGCGTTTAGTTTTGGCACCGAATGGATTCTTCTAAGAGTTGAAGTTCGGTACCGATGGAAGAGCATGAATGACCTTGTGCTTTGGTGCATTAATATCCATCAATGTCTGTGTATGTGTTAAACTTGTTAGAGTCTAGTTGCCTATTGAGGGAGTAGAATGTTAAGTGAGCTTTTGCCTTGAAAACGCTTAGGTGGCTAGTGATGATGTATAAATCGTCACAGTGTCCTTATGTGTATCGACGGTGGATATCCGGTCAGATTTAAGGTGTGGTGATACTCCGGCGGGTGGTGGTATGGAGGAATGAGAATGGACAGAGCTTTGGCTTGCAAGTGTGGTGTGTATATCATATATTTCATCCTCCTCTTGTTTACAATGACCACCCCTTTTATAGAGGTGGGTAACTTAGGGAATAAGTAATCTATTAGATATTTTACTAATGGCTAGGTTTAACTTAGATACTAAGCAAGACGAAATATCTAAGATACAAGTGGGAAAAAGATCTGATCAATCGGCGGCCATCTCTCTCGAGGTCGCAAGAAGCAAGCCTTTTCCGGCCTCCCCTTGGCGCCCTTTCTGACTTGGATCGACGAGATTCCCGGGATCTGTTGCACTTGCCTGGACCGCAAATGCTTTGGTCGCGGCGAGGTGAGACACAAAGGCCGCCTTTTTGCGATCTCTCTTGTCATGTCGGAGGTGGCCGCAGATGGGTTGTCTCTCACCGCTGAGGTGGTGGAATTATTTATACCCATCAATGGCCCCTACTCCGTGCTTTAACGATATTCCCGAGGATATGAAGGATGGAGTAATTATCAACACCTTTACGACCTCGCCGTCGGATGCGACTTGTACACTTAGGGCCGTGTTTTTAAGGCAAACGACCTCAAAGTAACTTTGGGTCAGTTTTTGTGACCTTGTCGTCTGATGCGACTTGTTCACTAAGGGCCGTGCTTTCAAAGCATGCGACCTTCGAAGTAACTCTGGGCCTGTTTTTGCGACCTTGTCGTCTGATGCGACTTGTTCACTAAGGGCCGTGCTTTCAAGGCAAGCGACCTTAAAGTAACTTTGGGTCAGTTTTTGCGACCTTGTCGTCTGATGCGACTTGTTCACTAAGGGCCGTGCTTTCAAAGCATGCGACCTTCGAAGTAACTCTGGGCCTGTTTTTGCGACCTTGTCGTCTGATGCGACTTGTTCACTAAGGGCCGTGCTTACAGCAGCGACCTCAAAGTAACTTTGGGTCGATTTTTGCGACCTTGTCGCCTGATACGACTTGTTCACTAAGGGCCGTGCTTTCAAGGCAAGCGACCTCAAAGTAACTTTGGGTCAGTTTTGTGGGGCGAGACCGTCAATCGTGGTGACGCCGCCTTACGATATCATTCTCACGAGTAATGCGGCGCTTTTGCAATCGCTTTCAGGCGGTTGCACGTGGAGCATTGATGGGGCGCCTTCGCCGAATTTGGCCCGATAATCGCCGCCCAATCCGAACTGGCCGGATGAAGGGTTCCCAACCGTTCGATCGTGGCCTCTTGCCTATATAAGGTTTTCACCCTCAACCTCCTCACACTTTTAGCATTCCTTATTTCCTTCGCAGCTTTATCGATTTGGGATTCTTAAGGTTTTACGGCGGAGCTTTGAAGGTTTTAGGATTTCAAGGTGGTTCTTTTGAAGATTCCGCCACTTTCTTGAGCATTTCCCGGTATTCACGCGGGTTTCCTATTTTCTTCAAAGAAATCGGGTAAGAACTCCTCTCTTTTACTCTTTTATTCATCCATCCTCGTTATTTTTCAATAGGCATCATTTTCATCTTTCTTTCTCAGAACGGGATGTAACCTTGATTTATTTTTGATTAATAATGGGGTTTTTCCTGGGGAGAGATTATGGCTCTCCTGGGAAAATTGGGGTTTCACCCGTTGGTATAGGCATGCTTTTCCAACTCGCAAGTCACCGATTCAAACCTTTTCTCTCAGTAATTTTATTTGCGATCTTTCTTGCAAAACGGAGGAGGCGGTATTGAAGTGGGTGCGATCACCTTCCTGGGCTAATTTATTATTATACCAGGTCTGAAAGCTCCACCTTTTTCCTCCCTTGTTTTTGCAGGATGTCGGGGAATGATCATTCTGGCGATGATTCTGCGGAAAGGGAGATTTACGATTATGCTGAGGATGACCCCATATTATCTGCGGCCTCAGTTGGCGACCTACTGGACGAGGTTGAAGTGGAAAGTACTCGCGTAGATGTTGGCGAGATTATCTGCGATGAGGTCGCTACTATGGATGTCGACCGCTTTTGAGTTGGAGGCCTTTATCTCTCGCTAAATCCGCCGCGCGTAGAGTGAGGCTTAAAGAAAGAAAGCGCGGCTCAAAAATCTCCAATCGCTCACGGGCTGAAAAAATCGCGTCCCCGGTGAAGGACAATCATGGTCCAGTACTAAGCGGCGCTCCGACCACGACGAAGCTATGTTCGGGACGCCGCAGCTTCATGAGTTAATGGGGTCCAGTGAGGATGAAAATGCCGAATTGCCTCGGAAGGATATCTCGGATGCCCGCAAAAAAGCGAGAAGAAGAGGAGGAAATTATGAGCCAAACCATGACGATCGGTGAGGCCAGCGCGTCGCCACCAGCCGAAGAGCTCTCGACCTAATAATCCTCGAAGCTATGCGAGAGTTTGGGATCATGACGGCGTATGAGAAGGATGTTGATAAGAAATGGTCCCGATCGTGTAAGGGCAAATGATCTCAATAGGACCATTAATAGTATATTTGGAATCGACACTAGTGTGTATCGGTTTTCTTTTTCGATTATGAAAGAGTCCGACAAATTTAAACCCGGGACCACAAGGATTACGTAAGCGCGCGCGCTCCGAGGACACCCTTATCCTCCACTTCCATCATTTGCATGCAGTGTCCGAGACCGCTTTTCGATCCTTTCTTTGTGAAAATCTGCAAGGAGATGCAGGCGCTTCCCTCTGATTTTGCCGTCGGGGCTATTATCCAGTTGATGGCTTTCACAGTTATGTGACGGATTCTGAAGATCGAGCCGACGTTAACTTTACTGGGGCAATTTTATTCCTTCTGTGGGACGTCTATTCTCGGACAAATCTCCTGAGGCGAAGTCTCCCCGCCTACTATTCCCGCTTCCCAATAAGTTTCACAAATGGGGGCAGCGGGTACTGAAAGTCGAGTCGAAGGTAGGTTGGCATTTTCCTAGGGCAGAAGTCCGCGGAGGCAAATCCACGCTTTTAATTCTTGACCCCCCTGTGAGTGAGCGGCGCTATATAAAGGGGCTGATGACGTTAATTCAGTCGGACAGGGCGGCGCCATCTCGGAGAAATGTTTCTGGGTTGAACTTTTGATCTGGCCGAGCCTTTTGTATGTATGGCGGGCCTAGTGGGGCGGGGGAATGCCGCCCCTTGGTACGAATGGGTCCTGAGAGCTACGATCCGGTTGGATTGGGGATTGTCATATCAACAAATGTTTTCCCTCCGAGTGTCCGGAATGTGGGGGCGATCCTATACTTAGGCCGCTTTGTAACTTTCTTTGTCCACTTGTATTTATTTGTAAATGCTCATTTTGTTTTGTTGGGTTCTAAACCGCTTTCCTTTTGTAGGTATGGATCCAAATGCTCGCGAGGCTCACCAAACAAGCTTAATGCGAGGCGCATAAGGCAACCAATGCTCGGCGGAGGCTCAAGAAAGCTCTAGGAGAGTGCCCCGAATCTGTGGATGCCTCGATTGTCGCCGAGACACATAACCCGGAGGCTGCGACTCTCGCCGCCTTTGTTGCGACTTCCTCCGCCTCTTGTTGCAAGCCCAGTGTCGCCGGTGCCTCGAAAGACTCATCCCCCTGCTAAAGAGTCGCACGGCGTAAAGCGACCTCAACCAGAGAAGGCGAAGGATGATCGCCCACCCAAACGGTCCGCTCCCAGTCCGGTGCATCTTGAAGAGGTTGAAATTCCGGTGGAGAAGAGCGCGCCCACTGAGACACTGCCACAAAAACTTTGCCTCGAGGTCACTCGGGAAAGAGACCTATGGTTGGATCCGAGCTTTACCAGGATCTTGACCTATCCAAAGCTCGCCCGGTTGGTGAAGCAATTGCGATGTGATTCTCTTGGGCGATCCTTTCGACTATCCCGATCATGTTCAAGTGGAGATTGGTCGGGCATTCTAGCCCGGCCAGCGCTCAAGATAATACTGCCTCAGATGATGAGATCGCCAAATCGTAGATTTGAGCGGCCGCTTTGGGATTGCGCAAACTCTATGGTAAGACTTCTCTTCAATTTTTCTCTCTTTTTTTTTTTTTTTTTTTTAACTCCCTTGCTTTTCCCACTCGGCGCCCGCTTGAATAGGGTGCTCGAGGCGCCGAGAGGCGCGAGGCGAGATGATAAAGGTGACGGCGCAACTAGGGCGATCGACCAGCAAGAATTACCGCCGAAAGAAAGCTAGGCACGCGGGTCAAGCGAGGTGGAAAAGATGAAATCAATCTGGAGGAGCACTCTAAATTGATGTCAAATCAAGGAGAAAGTTTCCACCTTGACCAAGGATTTTGGCGGGGCGCAGGAGGAGATCGCTAAGTTGAGGGATGAGCTTGCCGAGCGGATACAGATTCTTGAAGATGCCGCGAGGAGAGCTGCAGAGGAAGTCGCAAGAGGATCGCCGAGGCCGCTTGAGAGGCCAAGTCTGGGGCCGTCGCGCTACAAGGATTCGGGATGACTTTTTGACCTCATGGAGCATAGCTTTGATCGGGGTTTTAGTCACTTAGCTCATTGATCTGGCCGACCGAGGCGGGAGCACATTACTCGGCCGATATGGTGCGGTGGGTGAACATGCACCAAGGTCATCCCGATTTGGTGGCTTTTCACACGGAGATTCCTATGCCGTGAGCTTATTACCTCGATTCGATGAATAATTTTAGTCATGGCGAGCCAGTTTGGGATCCTGCTCCTGTTAATCCTGTGAATTTTGAGGCGTTGAAGAAGCCGCCGTCCTCTAAGCAAGGCGACGAGTTCATCAGCACCCCAGCTACCCCTCGTGATCTCTAGATTTTTGGATTCTTCTGCGAGCCCCTTTTTTTTAAAAAAATTTGATTTGTAACCTTGACTATTTATCTTTGTGATTTGCCTGAATTTTGTGTTGTAACATCTTGACAATTTACTCTCTGCATTTTCTGTTTATAAGATTTGATTTTTTCCCGTCCTTGATTTGTGTTGACTATCTGGAGGTCTTTTACATAATTTGTTGGAGTACGCGGTCACGAAGCGTCGCCGCCTTGTCTCGACCATGGTCATTTGTGCGGTGTCAATTGTCAAGATTTCCGCGCCCAACGAGCGGTGTTGTCGGAAATTTAGCCTCTCAGAGCGCCTTTGACCGTGTCATTAACGCAGAGTTATGACCCTAGTAAATAGGTGTCGTGTAATCAGAGCCATGAATTTCGGTCTCTTTATGGTCCATGTTCTCGCTTTGCCTTGGTTATATCCTCCTTTTAGTATAAAAAGGGGTACCTTGGAACTCACTCGACTTTGCCTTATAATCGAATTTGCTTTCTTTCTTACGCAATTTGTTCATTATCCTCTTTATTGTTTTATCCCCTTTACTTTGCGCTATGTCTCACCTGTGGAAAGCAAATGGTTCGATATGGAAGGCTCGTCCTACTCGTGATGTATCCTTTCTTCTTTACTGCCTCGACGTTGCTAAAGATCATTTCTCGCGCTATTTTGAGTGGGTTGAGCTGCGAAGGAGAGGAGGGTTTAAATCAGAGCAAAGTCGAGGGTGACGGTTCTCTTCTGCGCGTACGTCTTTCTGGGTGGGCAGATTTTGTTGCACCACCTTCGTCAATACTTCCCAATCTTTCAATAGTGAGGGAGTTCTATTCCATCCTGTCCGAAGTTGCTTCTGAGGGGACTGCCAGCTGCATTACCCTTCGTGGCGTCGCGGTCACTTTTACTCCGGAATCTATCAACGGTGCCCTGGGTATACCCGCTATCGACCCCTCATCTCATTATGAGCTCGCTTGGAACCTTGCCGATGAGTCAAGTAGACAATCTTGCTTGCGACGAGCCCTTCGCGAGCTCTTTCACGATTATGAGCGACCCGTGTACTCGGGACTGCGTCCCGATCTTTCGCGCAACCGTGAATGGAAAAGGTTCATCAACTCGCGCGCCTCTCTTGTCCACGGATAACGAGGTCATAGTGAAGCCGAAGCTTTGCTTTTGCACGCTATTCGCGATCATCGCGTTGATATTGATTGGGGATCTTGATCCATCGGAAGCGTTAATTTTGCGGTTTCTATGGACCGACATCGTCGCTTCCTTTGCTTCGTTAATAACGGTTATGCACGGCTTTAGCGAGGTGCCAAGCATAACCTTGATCGTTATAGGTACACTCATTAGATAGAGTGTAACCCCCCCCTTTTTTTTTGGCTCGCAGCATGGTAGGCCGCAGATTTGTTGGAAACAATTGTATCTCTTAATAAACGAAGATGGCTTTTTTTTCCCATTTCCTTTCCATATGCCCTGCTCGTATGCGGGCATACATATCGCTTTACATATAATATTTTTCAGATTGTCCGCGATGCCAGGTCGGTTGTACTCGCGACCTTGGTTGTCACTTAGTACGTAAGTTCCTTTTTGACTATCCGAGCGATCCTCTCTCGGTCCTTCCCGGCTTTCCGATAGTTTTCCTTCTTGGCCTCGTGGCGGTGGCTTGTCTCTTTCGCAAAACATAATCTCCCACGGCGAAGTGATGCCCGCGAATACGCTTTGTCGTGATGACGCTTCGCCGCTTTGTTTATAATTGACTAAACGGCAGATGCCTGATGCGCCGCTCCTCTACTAGATCAAGCTCGAGCTTACGTGCGCGGTATTATTGACCTCGTTATAAAAAACGACCCTAGGGCTTGGTAAGGCCATTTCCACCGCGCCATAGCCTCGCATCCATAAGTTAAGGCAAAAGGAGTTTCCTCGTTGATTTTTCGCGACGCCCTGAGTGCCCATAGAGCCGCCGGAAGGTGATCCGCCGATGACTCGCTTTCACCTGTGGCTCTTCTTTAGTATACTTAGGACCTGCTTGTTGGCATTTTCGCTTGCCCATTTCCTTGTGGGTAACACACGGATGATTGCCAATGTTTAACATTGTTTTCTTCACAAAATTTGTCGAATTCGCCTCGATTGAGGTCCGTGATCGGAAACCACAACTCTCGGAACTCCGAATCTTGTCCATATTTGATCGAGCAAAAAGTATGTTATGTCCCTGGTGTTGGTTTTTACCAAGGCCTTAGCCTCGACCCATTTAGTAAAATAATCCACAGCGACGACCACATACTCGCATCCCGAGCGACCCTTCCTCAAAGGTCCGATGAGGTCAATTGCCCACATGTCGGCGGCCAGGCCGCTACCACTATGCTTTGTTCGACTGAGGGTAGCCTGGGGATACTGGCGAACCTCTGGCAAACATCACATGCCTGGGCATATGCTTTGGCGTCTTCTGCTAGTTTCGGCCAATAGTATCCGGCTAGGAGTACTTTCTGTGCTAGCGTTCGATTGGCGGGATGGCCGCCGCACATTCCCTCGTGTAGTTCTGTTAGAATGCCCGTTACCTCCTCAGTCGCACGCGATCGCGTAGGGTTTTGAGAATGAATGACGGTAAAGCACATCGCCCATAATCATATATCTTGCAGCCCTTTTACTGCAGGCCTTAGCTTCGCATGGATCACCGGGAAGCTCCCTAGCTCAATGTAAGATTTCATGATGTCGACCCAACAAGTATTCCTGGTTGGAAGTCCATGACCTCGACTTGAGAAATGGCGGGCTCAAAGAGATGCTCACCATGATGCTAGGATCGCACAACGATCTTCATTGGTCAATTTGGATAAATAGTCCGCCTCTATGATTATCCTCTCGGGATGTTTTTGAACCGGCAATATGCTGCCGCTTTGAAGTTTTTTGACGAGGTTAATATACCTTTGTAATATTTCGCAATGAATGCCGAAAGAGCCATTGATTTGATTCACAACCAATCGTGAGTCGCAAAATACCAGTATATTTTCGACTTTCATGGCTTTGGCGAGTTTTAAACCAAATGATGACGGCCTCATACTCGCTCGTTATTGGAGGCGGTGAAATCGAATCTCGAGCTCGCTCGATTTCTTCCGATGTGCCCGGCTCTAACAGATTATCCTCGCGCACTCACTTTGTGATCGGGCGCCCCATCGACATAGAGTTGCCGGTGAGTGACTTGGCCTAAAAGGCTCGCCCTCTCGTGGGCTACCTTATCCTGGTTGCATTTGGGGCAAACTCGCTCCGTTGTTTCTTCGTTGAAGCTTGTTTCTACTATGAAATCTGGGAGAGCCTGGGCCTTTATAGCCTTCCGAGGCTCATAACGGATGTCGAATTCTCAGAAGTTCGATAGCCCATCGGAGCGATCGACCGGACAAGTCTGGTTTATGAAGAACTGCCTTAGCGATGCATTCGATAGACTACGATGGTATGCGATGAGAAGTAAGCCCTTAATTTGCGGGCAATATAACAACACAATAGGCTAACTTTTCAATATGAAAATAACGACTTTCTACGGGCTTAGAGCCTTAGAAACATAAAATCGGCTTCGCGAGCCCTCCTCTTCTTTACAAGTATCATGCGCTACGGCCCTATCTCGAGGTCGCCAAATACAAAAACAAAATATCCCCTAGTTTTGGGTCAAGTTAACAATGGCGGGCTTGACAAGTATTCTTTAAGGTCTTTAAAAGCCTGAGAGCATTCCGCTGTCAAGAGAAGGTACCGCCCTTTTCAAGATTTTGAAGAAAGACACTTCTTTCTCGCAGATTTTGAGACAAACCTACCCAAGGCCGTGATTCTCGCCGCTTAGCCGTGACTTCCTTGACGCTGGTGGGCTCGCTTCATGTTGATTAGGGCTTCGATCTTTTCGATTTGCCTCGATCCCCTCTCGACTCACCATGAAGCCCAGAAATTTTCCCCGCCTCGACTCCAAAGATACATTTCAGCAGGTTTAGTTTCATTGAGTGGTCTCTTATATTGGCGAAGGTTTCAAGAAGTCCACCAGTGGTCCTGGCGACTTGATTTTATGACCATATCATCAATGTAGGCCTCATGTTCCTCGCTATTTGTGTGCTAAAAACTCGCTCACCATTCTCTCGATAGGTCGAACTCGCGTTCTTCAGCCGAAAGGCATCATCTCGTAGTAATAGAGTCCACCTTTGCCTCTAAAGGTCGTCATTTCTTTGTCTTCATCCGCCATTTTGACTTGGTGGTAACCGAATATGCATCCGTAAAACTCGGCGTTTAATCCGCGATCCCATCGACCATTTTGTCAATTCGAGGCGCCGCGTAGTGGTCTTTGGGGCAAGCTTTGTTCAAGTCTGTGAAGTCGACACACATCCGCCACTTGCCATTATGTTTCTTTACCATTACTACGCTTGCCAACCAGGTGGGATATCAAGCTCTTTGATTATGCCCACGCGTAAGTTTTTTGATCTCGCTTTTTATTGCGATTTCTTTTCCATAGAAGAACTGTCGTGCTCTTTGTTTGATCGGCCTGAAGTTGGGGTCGGCACTTAGATAGTGCAAAGCGACCTCGACTCTACGCCTCATATCTCGTTACCTCCCACGCGGCGCGCGCCATGGCTTTCGAAGCCCGATCAATTCTTCCTTTCTTCCTCGGTGGTCCGCGATCCTATTTTTATCCTTTGATCGGGATATTCGCTGCTTATTATGACCTCGACCAACTTGTCCTCGGCAGGTGAAGTCGGGCTCGCCTCGAACTTGCAATGTTTCAACCTCCACCGCTCCTTCCGAATTTCATTCAACGTGGCGACTGATCCCGAACCAGGCAAAACCCTCCACTCTGGGTCGCTTGAGTCGACCTGTTTCTTTGTCATATAATCGAGGAAAGATCCGGATCGGATGATGGCGACCCCAATCTCCTCCCTACGTGAAATTTGACCCTTTGATGGGAACGGACGCCACCATTTGAAATTTTTTCATGGTCGGGATCCCCAAGATAATGTTGTAGTATGAGGAGATCAATGACTAGAAAGGTGATCACCTCGGTCTGCATGGCTCGCAATCACCTAAAGTGATGCTTTGAGGTCGACCGCCTTTAACCCGCACAAGTTGTCGTTGGTAAAACCCTCGAGCACACCGAGGTAGGGTTTCAACTTAGCCTCTCCAAATCCGATCTGCTTTAAACAATTTGAAATAGATGACGCCGCGACCAGCCCTCGTGGTCGATCATTACTCTGTGACACCATGCTTGTCATTTATTCCGACTTTGAGAATAAGAGGTACCTCCATGGGCCGCGCGTATTAATCTGGTGCATCTGAGATTTCAATTGATTGTTGCTAGGGATATCCCCATGGATAACCTGGACCTCCTTCTGATAGACGCGGGGGTGGCGACCTTGTCCGGTACCAGTGTTCCCGTCTCGCTTATACTTGGTCGCTGGTCCTTCGCGGATTAACCTTTCTATCTCTCGCCTTAACGTAAAACATTCGTCTGTGATGTGACCAGTGGTCCTTGTGATAGTCGCAGTATTTGGATTTGTCGCGACTATCGGGATCACCCCTCATAGGTTTGGGTTTGTCAAAATGTTCGCGGATTTCAACAATATTTGAGATGCTTTAGTGTTGAGCGGGGTAAAATTGTCCTCGCTGAATTTATAAGGCTTTTTTGTCTCGCGGTCGTGGTTAGCATCTCGCCCTTTTTCCTTCTTACGCTCCTCTGCGCGATCCTCTTTCTGTGAAGGTGCTCGCTTTGGGCTTCGCCTCCCCGAGGACGGCGCGCACGACTCCCATCATTCGAGCCCTTTCCAACATTTCCACGAGACCCGCTTTTAGGGGCGTGAGGTTGAACTCGGCCATTGGACCCTTGGCGATCCTCGTGAGGAAACATGTGACAACCGCATCATCCGAATGTTTCTTGTTTGATCGTATATTCATGAAACGCTCGTAATATTCTTTTCCGGATTCATGTCCTCCCATGCGAACTTCAGATAGTCCTCTATAGTTTTGTTTGGTCTACTCACGCCGATTCAAACTCTCTCGACGAATTTCTCGGAGAGATCCTCCCACCTTTCTTGAGCCACGGGAAGTCCACGATTCAAGAGGCGGCCCTATCCTCGCATGCTTCCGACCAAGGCGATGCACCAGCAGATTTATTTTGGGTCGCCAGGTGATGCGACCTTGAAAGCGGTGAGCGACTCGTTTGGGCAAGAATTTCCATTGTAGTAATTATAGCCGGGATAGCTAACTTTTTCGCGACCGGTAGGCAATGTTTCAGAATTCTCTTGGCGAGCACGTCGATTCCTGAGATTGGAGCGGCTCTCTCGGCTGGCCTCGACTTTTTCAAGTCGGCGAGCTCGCTTTTCATTATCTCCATTTGTTCTCCTTATGCAGGTCGAAAATCAGGTGGCAACAAATACTGTTAGCTAGCCTTCTCTCGGCTCGCGCTCGACTTCCCGTAGTCTTCCGACTCCTCCCGACGCAGCCCTTTTTTCACGGATGATTATGCGGGCGTCCGTGCGCCCCTGTGTCGTCGGAGAAGAGATCCTCCTCGGGAAGGCCGAGACGACTTGGGGCCGAGGCCTTGTCCTTCTCACCCAACCTTTGAGAGCCGAACCTTTTTCGTGCGATTTTTCCTCTTGATGATCGCGATCCGGGAGAACCGGAAGTCCGAACAACGCTTTTCCTAGGTCCTTTGCGGCCTGAGGAGCGCACACTTTCTTCTATCTCGATCCGTGAATCAGCTCGCCGACCCTTATTCACCGCCCGCGGGAGCGATTTCACCTCCTGGGATTTTGGGTCGATCGACATTGGAGCTTGGCCTTTGCTACCAGACGGGAGTTGGCTAGTACATAGTTTCGCGATACCTCGCGATTCCTTATTTCCGCAATCTCCGGATCTTCTTGAAGATCCGCTCTTTCCTGGGGTTGATCTCTGCTCTCACTGCGATCGAGATGATCCTCCGATTTTCCCATCCAATGTCGCTACGACCTCTCTTGACTTAGCCTTCGATTTATCAAATTTCGGGCATCACTAGGGCCAAACTCCCTTTGTGATCCTTCCCACCCGCTATGCGTAATCTCTTGTGTCTCTATCGCGACGCCGCCTTGTATATGTGTTTGTACAACGCCTCTCGCAGAGTTTGGGGGTTCATTGCCTTTGCTTCCAAATATAGGTTATTCATGTTTGTGATCGAGACTTACTTTGAGTCGGACTTCCTGGCAATCTGATATGTACTTTCTATATGATGGAGCCGGTCAGGTGAACTGCCATTTTTTGATTTTGTGTGGAGCTATGATCTGATGAAGCTTTTCGTTTCCTGGTAACGGAGCCAACTGATGATGTATAAATCGTCACAGGTGTCCTTACGGTGTATCGACGGTGGATATCTGGCTGTATTTAAGGTGTGGTGATACTCCGGCGGGTGGTGGTATGGAGGAATGAGAATGGACAGAGCTTTGGCTTGCAAGTGTGGTGTGTATATCATATATTTCATCCTCCTCTTGTTTACAATGACCACCCCTTTTATAGAGGTGGGTAACTTAGGGAATAAGTAATCTATTAGATATTTTACTAATGGCTAGGTTTAACTTAGATACTAAGCAAGACGAAATATCTAAGATACAAGTGGGGAAAAGATCTGGATCAATCGGCGGCCATCTCTCTGAGGTCGCAAGGAGCAAGCCTTTTCCGGCCTCCCCTTGGCGCCCTTCTGACTTGATCGGACGAGATTCCCGGGATCTGCTGCACTTGCCTGGACCGCAAATGCTTTGGCCACGGCGAGGTGAGACACGAAGGCCGCCTTTTGCGATCTCTCTTGTCATGTCGGAGGGTGGCCGCAGTGGGTTGTCTCTCACTGTTGAGGTGGTGGAATTATTTATACCCATCAGCTAGTTAATGGTTAATAGCATACATACTTGTATAGTTAAAAGCATAAACATCAATGTATCATTGGTAAAGCACAAGTCAATATCGAGATGTGATGTGGTCAGATAAAGTGAATAACTTTGGTGGTAATGGAGAGACCCCAAGAGTAGAGAGACTTCGCCGAACACACACACACACAATCGGGGCTAGCCCATGGCTACTAGTGTATGTATCACTAGAAGGTTGCACCAGATGCTTCGTGGTGAGCAGCACTATGCGTGCCCTTGAATATTTGATGTAACAAAGATAAGCTAGGCTAGAAACAAAGTAGGATTCCTCACGACATGTTGATGAGCGTGTAGTGAACCTTAAAGTTTGAGTCGTGTTCATGAAAGATAACCCTAATTAATAATAATGCGTCTACCTTTCGTTATAAAACTTAATTGTTCAATAGCTTCTATCTTTTACTAATTACGCTTTATAGTTATCTCTTTTGCACGTTTGTATGTTTTCTTGTGTGAGAAGATATGCAGGATGAACCAAAGTTTGATGAGGACATCGAGGATGATATTTGTAACACCCCGGTTTCCAATCCCGTCGGCCGCCGGTATTGGTCACCGTAGTGCCACTCATCACGACACACAGTCGTGGCGGTAACATGCAACATTCCACAACAGAAAGAAAATAAACATTCACCATTCATTATTTTAAAAGAAAATATTCAAGTGAGTGCAAATAGCCCAAGAAAATGAAATTATGCGAACGTCAAAATCTTTAAAATTTAAAATTCCAAATAATGTAGAAAACATGTGGATCGCGACTACGTGGCTCTCAAACCCCGCGACATCCCAAAGAACAAGCAAACATCCATGTAAGTACTGCTAAGAATCTGCTCCCCCCAAAATGGATCATAGCAGGGTCAAACGAAAGCAAAACCGTCAACTATAAAGTTGAGTAAGAATAAATCTAGTATACGCAAGGTAAAACCAACCCACAAAAAGTACCACCAATTTATGAAGGACCCAAACAATCCACAAAAGTTACGACCAATCCACAACGGATACCATACATCACAACTATCCACCTAAAGGTCCCGAATGTGCACATCCCTCAAAAGGGTAAACCCTATAGAGGAGGATCCTAAAGGTCATCCAATGGTGCCATTAGTTAAATGGACCATCGCGCACTGGGGTGCAAGGAAACCTTCCCGGGTTCCCGGCTTCGGGTGCTACCCTATCCGGCCCGACCATACCAATGTCTGCAACTCCCCAAATACGCTAAGGTCATTGAAGTCGTAAGAAACCTTCCCGGGTTCCCGGCTTTGGGTGCTACCCTATCCGGCCCGACCACCATGGGTCTACAAACCTCAATGCCTAAAATCCAAATCCCCACCGTGATGTCAATACCCCTGACCCATCAAGACATGACTCCCAAAATAAATTCATAAGATTGAACCACGCTATTACCAAAGAAGAACACAACATGTAGACCAGGCGCCCGCCCCAAGATTGTTGGGCGCCCGTCCAAAATATCGGACGCCCGTCCGTGATGTATAGACGCCCGCCTCACTCTAACAGAGTTAGATCCTGAATATAAAACAACCCCTTAGATGTCCGTCCCGTGGTAACCCAAACGCTCGTCAAGGAAAAATTACCGAGGCGGGCGCCCGCCCGTAAAACCCGGACGCACGTCCACTCTAACGGAGTTAGATCTCGAATGTAAAATAACCCCTCGACGTCCGTCCGGTAACCAGGCAGACGCTGCTCGACGAAATCGAGCCAGACGCCCGTCCAGCCAGGCCTGGACGCCCGTCCACCCTGGTTTCCTCTTGAACCCTAACAATTATACACGCGATTTACGAGCCGCTTTCACAACAAAACAAAGAAAAATACAACATTTTAAGCCCAGAAATCTCCATACAACAATATCTTACCAACTATAGATTTTAACCAACGCAACAACACACTATTATGAACGTATAACATCCCCGAAACAGGACAACCAAGCGTAGACACCCTTGAATAAAACTTGACAAAGAAACGTAGAAATATTCTTACCGGTTAGGTCATGCGTTTCTTGAAAGCCCTCATATCGAGCTAGAATCGCTCCTCTACGGCCCGAATCTATATATAAACAAAACAGTGATCACCAAACAATTCTAGTGATCCCCAAAGATAGAACCCTAAATCGCACAGCCCCCTTTTCAACGCATAAGAGGATCGGCCGTGGCCTTTGGTCGGCCGATCGTCATGCTCGAGATGTAGGAAAAGAAATAACGATGCTTACCGATGATGGCGACGACGAATTCCTAAACACCAAGGAGAGATTTTTCTCTCCTTCTTCCTTACTCTTGGCCGACGGCAAGGGAGGGTTTTTGGGGCTGAAAAAAAATTTGTGTTTTGGGGAAATAAGGAGGAAAAGGAGAAAAATCCTCTTTAATCTATTAAATGATTAAGACTTCTTTTTTTTTTTTGTAAATTCCTCCATAAACTAATAAATCCCATAATTTTCCCAAATAATAGATCTTTTACTTAATTAGTTAGGAAGTCAAAATTTCGGGATATTACATCCTTCCCCCCTTAAGACAAAACTTCGTCCTCGGTTCAGTTAAATGCACTGGGCGTTGTTCCACCCCCCCTTAAAACACCCTTCGTCCCCGAAGATAAGCAAAAGGATTTTACGTACAAGGCTTGAAAAAAAAATGCATACCTTAAGGGAACAAATGCGGGTACTTCTGTCGCATAGCATCCTCAGCTTCCCATGTCGCCTCCTCAGTGGCATGGTTAGACCATAAGACCTTGACGATGCTAACCTCACGTCCCCTTGTTTTCCGTACCTTGGTATCTAATATCTGCACCGGTACCTCCTCGTAGGTCAAGGACTGGTCTAGCTCAACCACCTCCGGTTCGATCACGTGAGAAGGATCACTCACGTACTTGCGCAATTGAGATACATGGAACACGTTATGCACTTTATCCAACGCCGGCGGCAAAGCTAATCGGTATGCCACTTCACCTATGCGGTCCAAGATCTCATATGGCCCCACGTACTTGGGACTCAACTTCCCCTTTTTGCCAAAACGCATCACTCCTCTGGTTGGTGATACTCGTAGTAATACCTTATCGCCCACGGCGAACTCAATATCCCGTCGGTGTAAGTCTGCATAGCTCTTCTGCCTATCCTGGGCAGCCTTCATCTTTTCTCGGATTATCTGCACCTGCTTAATCGTATCTTCGATCATCTGCGGTCCCAAAATCACTGCCTCGGACGAATCGTCCCAACAAACCGGACTTTTGCACTTCCTACCATAAAGTGCCTCAAAAGGTGCCATCTTAATACTCGGCATGGTAATCATGTTGTATGAAAACTCAATAAGATCGAGCTTTTCCTCCCAAGAGCCTTTGAATTCTAACACACATGCCCTCAACATGTCTTCCAAAGTTTGTATGGTCCTCTCCGTCTGACCATCGGTAGCAGGGTGAAAAGCTGTACTCATTCGTAGCTCCGTCCCCAAGGCTGCCTGTAGCTCCTGCCAAAACCGAGATATGAATCTCGCATCTCTATCTGACACAATCTTTGCTTGGGTGTACCATGTAGTCTCACAATATTTCTCCGGTATGCCATAGCCAACTCCGTCTTACTCCAGTGTGTCTTTCATCGGGATGAAATGCGCCGCTTTGGTCGATCCTATCCACAACGACCCAAATCATATTATTCCCTTTAGGGCTCCTCGTAATCCGCATACAAAATCCATAGAGATGGAATCCCACTTCCAAACCGGCACATCCAACGGCCGCAAAGATACCCTCGTGGCCGTCGATGTTCAATCTTGACCTTCCGACAAGTCAAGCACTTTGACACAAATTCTGCTACCTCGCGTTTCATATTGGGCCACCAAAAGGTTTTCTTGAGGTCTTTATACAATTTGTCTCCTCCCGGATGAACCGAATAAGGCGTACTTATGAGCTTCACTCAAGATCCGCCTCTTGAGTTCTTCGTCGGTTGGTACACACCACCGACTTAAACCGGATACTACCATCCTCGTAACGTAAAATCACCGCTCCATCTCGTACCAATCTTGGCCTTCTTTGCCTCAATTACCCTGTCTACCCACTTGTTTCGCCGGATCTCGGCCAGATAATTCGGGTTGCAAGACGGTCGCTTTTATCTCCGCCTTTCGGATGACACAAATATCCATGCGGTCCAACTCTTCTCGCAATCGATCCGAGCTACTTCTCGCGCATAAGGAATGAATCGATTTCCGACTCAAAGCGTCCGCCACTACATTGGCCTTCCTTCGTGGTATTGGATTTCCATGTCATAATCTTTAATTAGTTCCAACCAACGCCTCGACGCATGTTGAGCTCCTTCGTGTAAATATGTACTTGGACTCTTGTGATCTCAAAACACCTTGAAAGTTATTCCATACAAATAGTGTCGCCATATCTTCAATGCGAAAACCACAAACCGCCAACTCTAAGTCGTGAGTCGGGTAGTTACTCTCATATGGTTTCACCGCCTCGATGCATACGCGATCACTGCGTCTCCGTTGCATCGATGACGCAACCTGCACCATTCTTCGACGCATCGAGATAAACCTCAATATCCTCATTACCCTCGGTAGTGCTAAAATAGGAGCTGTAGTCAACCGCTCCTTGCCGCTTGGAGCAACTCCTCACATTTTTCATCCCACTTAAACCGGTTCTCTTTCTTCATTAATGCGATCATCGGCCTCGCAATCTTGGAAAATTCTTTTACAAATCTTCGGTAATATCCAGCCAAACCCAAGAAGCTTCAATTTCCGCAACATTCTTAGGTGTTGGCCATCTCGTCACCGCCTCTATCTTGCTCGGGTCAACGGATACACCGTCTTTCGAGACAACATGCCCCAAAATGCCACTGCTCCAACCAAAATTCACATTTCGACAATTTCGCATACGCTTGTTTCTCCCGTAAAATCTGCAATACGAGCCTCGGTGCTTGGCATGTTCTTCCTTAGTCTTAGAGTAGACCAGGATGTCGTCAATAAAGACTACTACAAAGCGGTCCAAGTAGGTCCGAATACCCGGTTCATCAAATCCATGAAAATCATTGGTGCGTTGGTCAATCCGAAAGGCATGACCGTGAATTCGTAATGTCCGTGCACAGTACGAAATGCGGTCTTTGGAATATCCGATCACGCTACCCGAGTGGTGATACCACGATCGCAAATCAATCTTCGAAAATGCCCGCCTTCCGGAGTTGATCGAACAAATCATCGATCCTAGGTAACGGATACTTGTTCTTTCTTGTGGCGTTGTTCGGTTCGGTAATCAATACACAAACCGCATACTACCATCCTTCTTCTTCACAAACAACACCGGTGCTCCCCATGGTGATACACTCGGTCGGATATACCTTTATCGGCGCTTCTTCCAATTGTACCTTTAGTTCTGCTAATTCCTTAGGTGCCATACGATAGGGTGCTTTCGATATCGGTCTGGTCCCGGGCACCAACTCCACTGCAAACTCTACCTCCCTCTGGGGTGGCATGCCTGGTATCTCATCAGGGAATACATCCCCAAAATCACGGACTACATCAATGTCCGCTAGTTTAGGATCCCCCGTGCTTACATCATGTACGTGACACATAAACAACGGGTGCCCTTTCTCGATGAGAGATCTCAAAGTCATCACCGAATAATCTTCACATTAGGTTTATCCACAAATCCCTTGTAAGATACCCGCACCCTTTAGGACCTCTCAAAGTCACCTTCTTCGCTCACACAATCAATCTTGGCTTTATGCCGGTTCAACCAATCCATACCCAAGATAACGCCGAAGTTCTCGAGGGGAACTCGATCAAGTCAACCGACAAGTTGACTCCCAAAATCACTATTGGTACATCTCTATACAACTTAGAACATGGTACTAACTCTCCGATGGTTGCATAAATTTGTTGTCAATTACCTCAAAATGTAGCTAGACCTAACCTCAAAACATGCGAACTTGCTACAAAGGAACATGATGCACCCGAATCAAAAAGTACATAGGATAAGAATGAGTTAACCAGAAAATTACCCGTCACTACGTGGTTGCTCTGCTCGGCCTCCTCTCCGCCCGGTCTGCGAATAATCTCCTGGCCGATTTTTCTCACTTTGACCGTGCTAGCCGACCACGATGGTCGGTTTCTGTTTCCACCAGTGGCGCGAGTGCACCCCTGTCGGCTGCGTGCGAGAGTACCACTCTGCTGCTGGTTACCCCTACCCATGTTCCCCGTGTTGCTCCCTGAGTCCCACCCATGTTGCTTCCTCAGAATCGATGCCGACCCGCGGTGTGGGAGCCGTAAAGCACTCATATCGTCTATGTCCAAACTTCCCACAATTGTGACATCAACTCTGCGCACTGAACAATCGGTACCGGATGATTTCTCTGCACCGCTTGCAATGATAACTTCGTGGCCGACTAAACCCCTGGAGTTACCTCTCACCGGTGACCACCACCGCCCCGGTAAGGTGTGAATTTTCCGAAAAGGATGGTCGTCTTGGTGGGTTTCGGAATTGCTCGCTTTTGTCGCCTCGATTGTCCTCGAGACGCGCTTTCTTCCTCTTGTTAGTAGTATATGCCGCTTGACCTCTCTCCGAATCCTCTCAATGTTGCACGCTACTTCACACATCTCTTTTAAGCTCGTGAAGCCCTGCGCTGCATCCATACGATCCCGGATCGCTAAATCTAAGTGTTGCTCAAACTTCACCATCTTGGCCTCTTCGATCGGCACTAGCTCGGATGCATAAAGCGCCAAGTCGACAAACTTCTCGTAGTATTCTTGGGCGAGTCATATCCTCTGCCGGAGATTATCGAACTCCACCCGCACTCTTTCCTCTTGGATTCGGGAAAGAATTCACGCCTCGGCTCTGCTTAAACTCACCCAGCTTCATGAGGACCAATACCGTTTCCCTTTCTCATTTACTGATGCGAGCCAACCGATCTTTATTAGCACCCCACCATAAATCACCTGTCAACTAAGTAAAGCGGCTTGTGTGAGACCTTCGCCTCTCTGAGACAACTTAGAAGTGGCGAAAATTTTCTCAAACTCCCTAATCCACCGCTCGAGTCCCTTAGGATCTCCTTACCATCGTCTTGACTAGGCCTCTCTGGCGACTCACGGCCCTAGTCATGCCGGTGGTTGACCCCCTGAGAACGATCCTCTGTCGACTTGTTGACCGCTGGATCAGTCTTGATTCATCTTAACCACCGATCAATCACCGGTCCTCTCATTTCCATTCCTGGAGGCATAGCTAAACTACAAAAGTAAACAATCATACATTCAATTATCACCTATATCATGCCACGTAATATTTCACATATACTAACACTTACTCATCCAAAATTAATTGTAACACACGACCACATTGCCACATACATCAGAACTTACCGTACTTTCCCTACATAGAACTCAATACCTACCCCACACATCCTCACTGTGCTTATTTTAGTGAATTTAATCTTAAGGTTCATTTTAGGTGGTGGTCCTGGAGTCGAACGTCTCTGATACCACTTTGTAACACCCCGGTTTCCAATCCCGTCGGCCGCCGGTATTGGTCACCGTAGTGCCACTCATCACGACACACAGTCGTGGCGGTAACATGCAACATTCCACAACAGAAAGAAAATAAACATTCACCATTCATTATTTTAAAAGAAAATATTCAAGTGAGTGCAAATAGCCCGAAGAAAATGAAATTATGCGGAACGTCAAAATCTTTAAAATTTAAAATTCCAAATAATGTAGAAAACATGTGACTGCGACTACGTGGCTCTCAAACCCCGCGACATCCCAGCAACAAGCAAACATCCATAGAAGTACCTGCTAAGAATCTGCTCCCCATAAATGGATCATAGCAGGGTCAAACGAAAGCAAAACCGTCAACTATAAAGTTGAGTAAGAATAAATCTAGTATACGCAAGGTAAAACCAACCCACAAAAAGTACCACCAATTTATGAAGGACCCAAACAATCCACAAAAGTTACGACCAATCCACAACGGATACCATACATCACAACTATCCACCTAAAGGTCCCGAATGTGCACATCCCGCAAAAGGGTAAACCCTATAGAGGAGGATCCTAAAGGTCATCCAATGGTGCCATTAGTTAAATGGACCATCGCGCACTGGGGTGCAAGGAAACCTTCCCGGGTTCCCGGCTTCGGGTGCTACCCTATCCGGCCCGACCATACCAATGTCTGCAACTCCCCAAATACGCTAAGGTCATTGAAGTCGTAAGGAAACCTTCCCGGGTTCCCGGCTTTGGGTGCTACCCTATCCGGCCCGACCACCATGGGTCTACAAACCTCAATGCCTAAAATCCAAATCCCCACCGTGATGTCAATACCCCTGACCCATCAAGACATGACTCCCAAAATAAATTCATAAGATTGAACCACAGTTACCAAAGAAGGAACACAACATAGACCAGACGCCCGTTTGGAAGACCAGACGCCCGTCCCAGTACTCTGTTGGACGCCCGTCCAAAATATCGGACGCCCGTCCAGGATGTATAGACGCCCGTCTACTCTAACAGAGTTAGATCCTGAATGTAAAACAACCCCTTAGACGTCCGTCCAGGTAACCCAAACGCTCGTCCAAGGAAAAATTACCCAGGGCAGACGCCCGTCCAGAAAACCCGGACGCCCGTCCACTCTAACGGAGTTAGATCCTGAATGTAAAATAACCCCTCAGACGTCCGTCCTGTAACCTGACGCTGTCTGCGGCCGAAATCGAGCGAGGCGCCCGTCCAGGCGAGCCCGGGCGCCCGCCCACCTGGTTTCTCTTGAACCCTAACAATTATACACGCGATTTACGAGCCGTTTCACAACAAAACAAAGAACAAATACAACATTTTAAGCCCGAAATCTCCATACAACAATATCTTACCAACTATAGATTTTAACCAACGCAACAACACACTATTATGAACGTATAACATCCCGAAAGCAGACAACCAAGCGTAGACACCGCTTGAATAAAACTTGACAAAGAAAAAGCGTAGAAATATTCTTACCGGTTAGGTTGCGTTTCTTGAAAGCCCTCTGCTATCGAGCTAGAATCGCTCTCTACGAATTCGAATCTATATATAAACAAAACAATGATCACCAAACAATTCTAGTGATCCCCAAAGATAGAACCCTAAATCGCACAAATTTCATTTTCAACGCATAAGAGGATCGGCCGTGGCCTTTGGTCGACCGATCGTCATGCTCGAGATGTAGGAAAAGAAATAACGATGCTTACCGATGATGGCGACGACGAATCCTAAACACCAAGGAGAGATTTTTCTCTCCTTCTTCCTTACTCTTGGCCGACGGCAAGGGAGGGTTTTTAAATGAAAAAAATTTGTGTTTTGGGGAAATAAGGAGGAAAAGGAGAAAAATCCTCTTTAATCTATTAAATGATTAAGACTTCTCTTTTTTTTTTTTGTAAATTCCTCCATAAACTAATAAATCCCATAATTTTCCCAAATAATAGATCTTTTACTTAATTAGTTAGGAAGTCAAAATTTCGGGATATTACAATATTTAAATTTATGCAAGCCATGCCTTGCTAGAATTATTATGTTTTCTTTATCAATGTTGTATCAAACTATGTATATTCCGAGACTTGTTGTATTTTACTTTTGAGACTGTTGTCAGATAAGTTGCTTATGTTTGTAAGATTTGGATATCGTTGTTGTAAGTGTTTCCTTTCTACATTAAGATTTGGATTGCAATATTCTTGGTATCTTGTATGTTTTACCCGAGTCTTTTTAATTTACGTTTTGCTTAACTCGATACGTTGGTTTATTTATAATTTTAAATTTATTTAATGTTATACGTGTTTAACGTTTTTCTCCGGATAAAGATTCGGTAACCGGAAACGAGACATTACATTAATATTTTAAACACTTCAAGAGTATTAAGTAGTACTTCCTAGCACCGATTGATTCTCAAGTTATTTATTAGAAACATTCTTGATTTTCAATTTTAGAGTTCTACCTATGAATATGAAATTCTCCCACCATATTAAATTGTTGAGATTCCTTATTTGTATAATAGTGGACTTGTGGTTGTGGTGATTCATTCCTTGTACAGTGAACTTTGATTTTCTTTCTTTCTTTCTTTCTTTCTTTCTTTTCTTTTTTTTTTTTTTTTTTTTTTTTTTTTTTTTTGCAATCAATCAATCTTCTATGTTCAATCAACAGTGATACATACACTACTCTTTCAACCACAACATCTTACACAACATAATCAACACTACATATTTTGTTGGAACCCATCACAAAAAATAATTGATCACTTTAATCAAGAGCTACCACAAATGTAGTGGTTTGTGCACTACAACGTTTTTTACTACAAATAAAGAAGGCTACAATACCTTGAAGTGACAGGTACATGTACATCAGTACATGTAACAAATATCTTACCTAATTTTTCCATAGGCTTTTGAACATCTTTTTCAAGCAAATTAACTGTATATCAAGCTCTATCAAAAGAGACAAAACACAGAAAGTTGGTTCAGATGTATCATTACAATTTACAATTGGTGTAGGCATCAAACATAATCTTAACTTCCATTTATCAGTTTGGCTTTTTGAAATACATGAAAAACATAGTAAAAAGCCAAACAAGTCTATGACTCAAGTAGCAATAGAAAAGTTAGTCATTAACGTCTCGAAACTTGGGTCTAGCGACACAATAATAGGAATAATTTATTCGGTATAAGTATGTATGTAGATTTATCGTATTCGATTGACTCAAAATGTGTTAAGATTCAAGCACTTATCGTTGTACTAAAACCAATTGATGGTAGTAAAAACGCTATATTTCTTTACACATTCAAGAATGTGGGCAATCTCCCCCAACACCTCCCCTCAAGTATGGGCAATCTCTTCCAACACTTGCACAATTTTTATTCGAGAGTGTGGCAATCTCTCTCAACGCACCCCTTCAAGTGTGGGCAACATCTCCCAACACTTGCACAATTTTATTTAATACTGTTCACAGTAGGGTTCGATCTCATGACCTATGGCTCTGATACCATGTTAGGATCAAGCGTTTATCGTTCTACTAAAACCAATTAGTATTAGTAGAATGGTAAGCGAAGGTCTTGGGTTCAAACCCCGTTGCCAGCATTATTTTTCCCCATTTATATTGTGCAAGTGTTGGGGCTGGCCTGAGTTGGTCTTTGTGAGCTTAGTTGGCTCGTTTGCTTGTTGTGTGCCCGATTAGCATAGCTAGCCTTGATATGAGCCCACACTTGAAGGCGTGTTGAAATGTATAAGAAATATAGTATCACATTTACTACCACAAATTGTTTTAGTAGAACGGTAAGCGCTTGATCTTAACAAATGGTTAACAATATTATCAAGTTCATTGTTTCACAATCTTATATCTTAGTAACACTTTTATATCTTAGTAACGCTTTATCACTTTTCCATGTCGGACATTATGTTCTGCGCCTCTTAAATTATTGACGTTGGTGCCTTACATTCGCCCTCTTAAGGAATTGACCTCGGCCAAGACCCTATTAGATGATACTAGAGGTGACCCCACCATTTAGTACAATATGGAACTTAGTTTCGTATGGTAGTCGACTATGAACCCATCTATATATAACACCCCTGAACTTGGGTCTAGCGATGTTACTTGAGACATAATCGATCCTATAACTACTTCTGTATATCGTTCTCGCTTGGCATAAAATGGTCTACACAAGTTGTAAAGTATATTATGTCTCCACCTTATATTTTAGTACTATTTCTCCCACTTTTACAATATGAGACATTACAATATAACACTAATAAAAGAGCTTTGTATGCATTAAAGATAAAACAAAATTTTAATATAAAGCTCAAAACTTATGGTATTTGAGTTCTAAATGATCAAATAATTACTTACAAATATCGATCTCTATCGCTTTTGTTGAAATTGTAAAACACAAATAACGAGTTTAATATGTCTAAATCTAGCATATTCGATGTAAGAAGACATTGTCGAGATTTTAGATGTGATCCTATGTATAAAACTTTTCCCGGTTTGTAGGCTCAAAAAGGGGCTCCCACAGCATGACCTATGTGATCCGGATCCCTTCATGTTCCGTGAAAAATAAGGCGCAAAAAATAAGTATACTTTGTGTTTTTTCATGCATAAAACACAAAGTTAGCCCTACTTTATGGAAAGACACAAAGTAAATTTATTTTGCAACTCTCGCGTAAGGGTTTACATAAGATAATAATTCTATAGTTATCTGCTACGTACACCATGCCAGTATTGGTCAAATGTGTTAAAAAAAGTAGAAAATAAACTGAAAACAAACAGTTTTTAGGCCAATTAGGGAGTCTACAATACATTCACAAAATCCTATTGACTAGGATACACATGTTATACGTGTGGCCATCATAAAATTTGTTGTTTAGAGCATTTAAAATCCTCTCACGTGCGTTTGAGTGGCTTCGCACCTCATGTAAGCTAGAAAAACTTTTTAACTCTATTACTATTAGCAGGGTAACGATCCATCAACCTGCTAGTTTGTTTTAGGCCTTATTGGGAATAGAATAGGTATAAAAGCATAAATATCTCTTGTTGATTGTGAATAACTATTGAATGAAATAACCCTGCTCTGGAACACAAGAATGAATGAATCCAAAATCATGACCTATGTCACATAATATCTCAGAGGTCCATCTATGGGGGATGTGTGATTCAATCATTTAAGTTGATAAATTTAAGGTCAGTATGTTAAGGACAAAAGTTGGACTGTAAATTTATTCAAGAGAAAACAAAACTAGAAAGTATGGTGGTCTTTTAAAGTAAACTAAATGCTGCTAAAGAAATTTTCTTTATATGCAACACATCAAGGACGGAACCAGGATTTTTTTTTTGGGTGGGCTATATCAACTTTTTTCTTATAATATTATAAGAATTTTTCTACATTATAGTCTTAAGAGAACATCACTGTGAACCTTAAAACAGAAATACTTGAAAGACATTCGTTTCAAAAACTAAATAGAACTTGGATGACCAACCAAACACGTGTCTATTAGTACCTACTATTACACTTTTATTTTATAAATAAGCCGAAGGATATATATATATATATATATATATATATATATATATATATATATATATATATATATATATATATTATTTGCTGTTAGTGAATTTTGAGATCGAAATTCGATATCTAGAGTGTAAGTATGATATTTTTTTTTAATAGAGATGGGTCATGGATATTAAAATATCTAAGTGAATAAGTGTATAAATATTAATGTGAGTTATATTGGCACCTTATAAACACTTTCTTGTAGCATTTACTTGTAAAAATTAATGTGTAAAATGTGATATCGAAGTATTTACGTTGTGTCAATATAATATTAAATGGACGGTGAGCCTTTAGTAGGTGATGAATATTTAATGGATATATGGGCTTTTTAGTGGATGATATTATAGACTTAAGGGTTAAATCGTAAGGCAGGTGGCTGAGGCATTTCTAAGCCCATACATTGGCTCCGTCCTTGCAACACATATACATAATCAAAGCACATAACATTTTCTTTTATATATTCTAAGCATATCACATACGACATAACAACGAACATATCATCAAGTGGCACATATTTCAACATTTAAATGCAACAATTACACAATTAAAAATATATATATATATATATATATATATATATATATATATATATATATATATATATCGACAGGACGTAATGATGTGGTTGTTGACTGGTAGAGGAATAAGAATGTTGGGCTATACAGAAGAAATGACATTAGAAGGCATGGTGCAGCGTAGAATTATTCAAAGGCTCACATTTTTTTTAGAATATATATTTATGAATGATGTATTATATAAATATTATTTTATGTTCTAATTCTTGCCACGAATATATCAAACTTTTATTTATTCGGACCAAGTACGATGTACCTTCATAGCTTTTAATTTTGTATTGAGACATTTGGGAAGACAAGGTAGGCACTTCATATTTAGTGGGGTGTTTGTGTGGCACGTAAGTTATTTGTGGGTGGTTCAACTGTCTCCAGGAGATGGAATAATGAAATAAATAGACATTCTTTATTGCAAAATCATTGGAAAAAAAAATTTATTCGAAGCCCACAATTGTTAACAAAAATTATTTGAAATCAACTTCTTGACTTATATATATATATTTTTTATTACAATTGAAAGGAAAAAACTATAACTATTTACAACACATATTGTGGTATACTTACACACCACATAATGTAGATATAACTTTCCTAAAGAGAAAAAACTAGTAGGAAGACAATTTACACCTCCGGAGGATTTACATCCTGTGCTCGGGACCTCCGCACTGCACTGTAGGTTAAATTGGCGCCATCCAACAACTTCTTGACTTATATTAGTTGTATTACATTAGACATGAAACATTTTGACTTATTTAAAATAGAGTAGGGTTAAATGTTGTTTGATTTGTATTTGTTTTTCTATTGAATAAATGGATTTGATATTTATAAGGACAAAACTAAGAAAGAAAATGCAACTTTATTGAAGGTGTATAAATCTAATTTATTTGTTTCAAGTAGAAGTTACATTTGATTCCGGTTGAATCAAGTACATACTGTACATTGGTATTGGTGTCCAAACGGAAACCCAGACAAACTAGATGGTCACGTGCTGGGTGTGTAAATGAATCAATCTGTTCGTAAGCGGTTTGAGTTCGGTTTCAAATGATTCGAGATCGCTCAACTCGAATACTAAACGAGTCAATATCATGTATTCAAGTTCAACTTGATAGCTCGTGAGTACGCTCTAATATAATATATTTCTAAAACATTATATATAACTTGAATTATTATTTATTAAATTTATGTTTTACTACTCTTATTTTTGAGCTGAATTGAAAATATATGTGTTTTATTTAAGAAATAATTTTTACTTCAGCATATTAGTGTAAAATGAACTATATGAAGAAGTTTAATGTGTTTATGAATACTTTTTGAAATTAAAATACATGTATTATTTAACTTAAAACAAACTCGGGTTCGAAGGTGCTTATGATTGAGCTTGAGTTCAATAGGAATGTTAAGTTCATGCTCAATTTGAATTCATAAATTTTGTAGTATGCACATCTAGCCCTGGCCCACATAAGTCTAGCTAGTAGTGGTACTTGAGTCATAATAGACTCACTAAGAGCAAACATACTGAAAGGTTTCTAGGCACCTTCTATTTGAAACATGTTAGGAACATTTTATTATGTTTTGATGATGGCCATACTAGCTGTTATAACAAGCCTGAAATAAGTTAGAATTCTCTGCATAAGTCTTTACTTAGAATCTGACATGTTGTATAAGTTGAGTCAGACAAGTATTGTAATAGTTGGTAGGACGGCTAAATAAGAACAGTATATTCGGTAGAATGAAGCCGATCCATGTACCAAAGAGAGAAGCATGAAGACATTATGGTCTGACTTATAACCAAGGAAGTCTGTGATGACCTTGGATAAGTCTAAGTTACACTCCAAGTGATAAAACTTAATGTCTAAATATGGTGTACACTGATCTCACACAAATCAAGGATCAGTGAAGTACAAAGATTCTTTTGAACCTAAAAGAATGAAGGAAATAGTGAATCGGAAAAGTGAACTGACTATCGGCTAAGTGAAGACAAAGCAGTGAAGGAATATCTAAACGGCAAAGTCGATATCACTTAGTACATTGAGAGAACGGCCAAGTAAACCTTACTTGATCAGATTTTGAAGTTAAAGAAGATACATAGGATCAAGCATTAAATGCACAATCAATAGAGGATCAATTAATGACGGATTATCTGATAAACGTTTGAAGAAAAATCCGATCACTGAAATCAAGGAGAATAATTAAGGGGGAATCAAGAATAAAATCAAGGATTACTCCCCTCGTTAATATAGCCAACGGACGGAAATTCAAATCAAGGATTATCAAGACTATAAATAGAAGGCATTGACAAACAAGAAAATAACACAAAAAAGAGAACGATTGAATCTTAGCAAAAACTCTGTCAAAGTGCAAAGCCTTCATCTGTGCTGAAAAAGAATCATCTAGTGATCAACTCAAAACTGAGAACTACAATTCCAACATCAAGCATTGAGTTTGATCAACAAGTTTTGTGAATTCAATTCACTTCAATCAAGCAACTGAATCAGAGCCATATGAGGAGAAGTTGTGTTTGTGATAAGCTGCTGAAGGATTTGTTCCCAAGGAGCAGTGAAATAGACTGAGTCATTGAAGCTTCTGAAGTTAGAGAGTGATAATCTTGAAAGATTGTGAAGCTTGTGTAGCCAAGGACAATCAGGCTATTGTATCTGTGAAAACAATAATGAATTCCTCCAATCATCACAGGAGAAGAGTGGATTAAGAGATTACACTACCATGAACCACTATAAACCTTAGCTTTGTGTCTATTTACTTTCAACAATTTACCTTACTGTATTTATTTGATTGCTTATATTATATCATATATCTGTGATTACATAATCTACTTTGAAACAACATTTTAATAAAGGGACTTATCCATTTGTCCAAAGCTTTTAAATATAAGAAAAGTTTTGAAACTCCACTATAGTCATTCACCCCCCTCCGACTATAGTTTTACCCTTCTCTAGGACTAACAATTGGTATCGAGCGGTGTTCTAGTATCGAACTGTTCAAATCTAATTTACAGTAATAATGAGATCACATATTATATATATATATATATATATATATATATCTTATTTGTATTTATGGATTCCTCAAATTTTATGTCAAAGGTACCCGTATTCAATGTTAATAATTTTGATGAATATAAAATAAGAATGTTGTCTCATCTTGCGACAACTCATGAGGAGATCTTTGGATGTAATTAATGATGGCCCAATCAAGATTACAACCCATGGTAGCCACGGGGCGAGATCAAGGAAAAGTGATTGGACCAAGGATGACGGGAGAAGAGCAAATCTCGATTTTGTTGCAAAGAGCGTGATTTTGAAGACTCTGACAGGCGATAACATGTTCATAAGGATCAAAGATTGCAAAAGCAACAAAGGAGATGTGGGACAAATTGGCACCGATCAATGAAGGATCGAAGCGATCAAAGAAAACAAATTATGCATTGCAAAACAAAAATTTGAGAAGTTCAAAATGAAGGTTTGGTGAAACCATTGATCAAATGGACAATGATTCTCAAGCATCATCGATGAACTACAACAACTTGGACACACATATCCACGAAAGAAAGTGTGCCTGAAAATCTTGAGAGGCCTACGAAAAAGATGGAAGATCATTACATCGATGTCGGAGGGACAACAAATCTTACAACCAACGATACCTTAACTCTAATGTCTCAACTAAAGACTCGTGAATTTGAGTTGAACGGCGAAAACAGTGCACCAGCAGAGGCACATAAGGCCAGTGCATTGGTTGCACCCAGACAAAGAAAGTCAAGCGGTGATGCAAGCGACAAAGAGACACAGAGTCGAAGGAACAGGTAGCTTTACTAGTAAAAGCGTTTTGACGAGTTTAGCAAGAAGAAGCAATTCAAAGAAGGTTCATCATCATTCAAGAAGTCTAGCACTACCAAAGACATGAAGAAAAAGGATGATGAATCTGGATGCTTCAAGCGCAAGAAGAAAGGTCATTTCAAGGTGAATGTCCTAAAGAAAAGACAAAGATGAGGACAATAAAAGTACAAGACAAGCGGAAAGAAAAAGCAAGAAAGTACTCAAAGCTGAATCTAGCAGTGAAGAGATTGAAGAATCATCTGAAAATGACTCTGATGATGAAGAAGTTGACAGCTCAGACAATGAAAAATCTTATCTATGCCTTATGGCCAAAGAATCAAATGAAACTGAGGTAAATTTTAGCCTATACTCATCATCAACTGCATCCACATCTGACACTGCACAATCTTCTATTCTTCCACTAGATTCTGCAAACCTAATTCAAAATCTTATAAGTAAATTTGAAGAAATTGAGTTGAATCATGAAATTCTGGAACATGAGTGTGAGAATCTCAGAAAGGAGAATAAAAGATTAAAGAAAGAACTGGACAAAGTAAAAGCTGAAAAAACTAGTGAGGAGATTCACTCAATTGATCAACAAGCAGTAGATGATCACTCATCCAATGTTAAAAGATCAGCTGAGAAAATTTCCCTACCAGTCAAGATCACCATTGCACCACTGAATGCACCAGCTTACAAACCCTCAAAAAGGTTTGGATCCAAATCTGGTCTTGGCTACAACAGTCAGGATGAGAATAGAAACAATGGACAACACAATTCTGAATCTAGGACCAAGAATGGACCAAAATTTTGAAAAGGACAGACCATAGTTTCAACCACTCATCTGCCTTTGGTGAAGTCAAAACCAGATGTAAGTGAAACAATGAGACCAAATCATCAATCCAGCCAACCAAAAGCAAAGGTTTTCTAAAAGGTAAAGGAAGACTTTACCCTTCAGAGGATGACTGGAATATTGCACCTCCAAAATACAAGAAGAAACCATTTCATGCCATGCATCATGTGTTAAAGAAAAACCAACCAAGGTATGTTCCTAGACACATGAAGCAACATAGGTTTCCTACTGCATATTGGAAAGCGAAAAAGGATGCAAATGCACCAAAAAGTAGAGAAATGTATCAGAATACCTTCAGTAGAAATATTAGAAGCTATTCTGCCATGCCTTATACATATGAAGTTGATGACTTTAATTATCCAAAAAGAAGATCATTTGGATATACACTTGGAGTAGGAGGCATGATTTCTTACTATGAGTATGGACCCAAACAGTGTTGGGTACCTAAACATACTTAATTTGTTTTGTAGGATGTCTGGTACATAGACAGTGGATGTTCCAGACACATGACAGGAAACAAAGGAGCGCTCACTGACTTTAAAGCTTTTGATGGACCCAAAGTCACCTTTGGAGGCAAAGAAAACCCTAGTAAAATTAAGGGGGAAGGCATAATGCTCAAAAACAATTTGAAGATTCAAAATGTTGCCTATGTTAAAAGACTGAACTTCAACCTACTGAGTATTAGTCAATTTTGTGACAAAGGCTACAATGTGCACTTCAACAAGGAAGGATGCAAAGTGATTCACAGCCAAACCAACACAGTTGTACTTGCAGGAAGAAGAGAAGACAACATGTATGAAGTAGATTGGAAGACAGCAACAGCAGAAACATGTTTGCTTGTCAAAAGTAAACAATCAATCAATTTGGATTTGGCATAGAAGATTGAATCATCTCAACTTCAAAACCATCAACACCTTTGTCAAAGAACAAGTTAGTTGAAGGCCTACCGGAGAGATCACATTCAAGAAATAAAGTCTATGTGATGCTTGTCAAAAAGGAATCAAATTAAAAGCTCTTTCAAGTCAAAGCCCTATCAATCAACAACAAGAATTCTACATCTGTTACATATGGATCTTTTTGGACCAGTCACACCAGTCAGTGTAAGTGGAAAGAAATACACTCTAGTAGTGGTGGATGACTTCTCCAAATACACACGGACTATATTCATGAACAAGAAGAGAGACACTCAAAAAGTTTCCAGATTTGCTTAGAAGAATTCAAAATGAGAAGGAACTCAAGATTATCAAGATCGAGATCGAGATAGAGGCACTGAGTTTCTAAATGAAATTATCGAACCTCTTTGTGAAGAAAATGGAGTCTTGCATCAACTATCGGCAGTAGGAACTCCACAACAGAATGGTGTAAGCGAGAAAGAAGAAGCAGGACACTCAAAAAGCGATCGAACAATGATTGCGAAGCATGTTTGCCAAAGAGATTTTAGGTGAAGCGACAAACAACGCATGCTATACTCAAAGCAGATCAATCATCAACAACATCATGGAAAAACTCCATATGAAATATGGAATGGAAGAAAAACCTAATATCTCATACTTTCATATGTTTGGATCTAAATGTATTATGTTGAGCAGAATCGATTACATACTTTTGATGAAAAAGCGGATGAAGCAATCTTTATAGGATACTCGACACTAGCAAAGCATTCAAGTACTCAACAAAGGACCACAGTAATTGAAGAATCAATTCATGTAGTCTTTGATGAGTCAAACACAAATGGTGAAAGCCATCAAGAACCTGAAGAAGAAGCAGGACCAAGACAAGTCTACATGAATACAACAGTACCAGCTACCATTCTAAATCACAATCTTGGAAATCAAGATGAGCCACCAGTCAATACAACAGAAAGAGGTACCGGCCGCAAGAGCATGAAGGCGATACACAAGGCGATGTTGTGGAAACACCAAGTCAAGAACAACTTTAACTGATCTCAGTGGCTAAGAGATCATCACAGTAGATCAAGTCATTGGAGACATTCACACGAGAGTCGAGAACCGGAAGACAAATGGAGGATATGCTAATATGTTTTCTATCTCAAGTAGAGCCCAAAACAATAGATGATGCAATCCAAGATCTTGATTGGATTACAAACTATGCAAGAAGAACTAAATGAATTTGAAAGAAATGAGGTATGGGAACTTGTTGATAGACCAGACATAGCCAACATCATTGGAACAAAATGGGTATTTGGAAACAAGATGGATGAACAAGGAACGGTTGTCAGAAACAAAGCAAGGCTAGTTTCTAAATGCTACTCTCAAGCAGAAGGAATAGATTATGATGAGACCTTTGCCCCAGTAGCAAGATTGGAAGCAATCGGACTCTTTCTAGCTTTTTTGCACCCACAAAGACTTCAAAGTTTACCAAATGGATGTCAAGAGTGCATTTACGAATGGACTTTTGGAAGTAAAGTATATGTGGAACAACCTCACAGTTTTCAACTTAAAGGAAAGAAGATAAAGTGTACAAGCTCAAAAGACACTTTATGGACTCAAACAAGCACCCGAGCTTGGTATGAAACAACATCACACGATTTTTGATCAAGAATGGATTCAACAAGGGAACTATAGCTAAGACTCTTTTCAAATTAGAGGAAGGAACAAGCACCATGTTAGTACAAATCTATGTTGATGACATTATCTTTGGATCAGAGGATGAAAAGTTGTGTGAGAAATTTGCAAACCTAATGAAGAGCAAATTTCAGATGAGCATGATGGGAGAATTAAATTACTTTCTTCGGCTACAAGTAAAACAAATGAAAGATGGCATTTTCATCAATCAAGCCAAATACACTAACGACCTAATTCACAAGCATGGTATAGACACAAGTGGCACAGCAGATACACCCATGTGTGCAAGAGTCATTCTTGGAAAAGATATTGATCAGAAAATGTATAGAGGAATCATTGGATCCTTACTATATCTAACTACAAGCAGACCTGACATATCATTTGTAGTATGAGTATGTGCAAGGTTTCAAGCTCAACCAAAAGAATCACACCTTCTAGCAGCCAAAAGAATAATCAAATACTTGAAGAACACCATCAATGTCGGAATTTGGTATCCAAAAGATGGAGGATTCAAATTGATATCATATTCAGACTCTGACTATGTTGGATGCAAGATAGATAGAAAAAGCACCTCTGGAACATGTCAAATGCTAGGCAGCAGACTAGTATCATGGTTTAGAAAAAAGCAAACCTCTATATCTCTACATCAACAATGAAGCAAAATATATAGCGGCCCAGCGGGTTGTTGTGCACAAGTACTATGGATCAGACAACAGCTAAGGGATTATGGAATGGAGGAGAAGACAATTCCAATTATGTGTGACAACACAAGTGCTATATCTATTACTGAAAATCCAGTGTTACACTCAAGAACCAAATATATTTATGTAAGACATCATTTCATCAGAGATCATGTTGAGAAAGGAGATGTCATACTAAGATACATACCTACTAAAGATCAATTGGCTGACATTTTCACAAAACCGCTCAGTCATGAAAGATTTAGTAAGCTGAAAACTGAGTTGGGAATGATAGAAATTGACTAAAGAGCGGCTAACTGGAGTAATCAGCTAAGTGACTTCACCAGCTAATTAAACCTTTGCCATTACAGAAGATGTAGCAGGTAAGGCACTGGTACTCAGCAAAGTCAACTTCACTGATTGTTAGGAACAGTTATATACAGTAGCTCAATGAAAAAATCACTACACCGGCTTAGTGACCAGCCAAGTCACTCCACCGAAAAATATATTGGAGTCAACGACAAAATAAAGTGTGAACTAAATCAACTTTATATACATGTAAAATCAAGAAGTTATGGAGGATTATACTATGGAAGATTACACACGTAGAGATCAATTTATAATCGTGGAGGTAACTATATTATTTTTTGAATTACAAACGCCTCGATTCCCGGGATCTAGCATTACTTACATCAATCCACTCCCCCACTATACTCAATTACATGATTTATATACATAAAATCACGCCATTACGTCACAAAATCCTTCCATATTCAACCACGTTCACACTACTCAAATCATCATATATAAACCACACATAGAGATTTTTAGATTCTTTACGCTCTTTTGCAAATCATAAACCCTATTTCCTCATTTGCAAAATCAAAGTTTTCTCTCAAATCTCAAACAATGGCCTCATCCTCTTCAACCACTCAAAGCGGAAAGCAGTGTGAGAAATCAATTGCCTCTGGTCGTTCTTTCAAGATGAACATTACTTAAAGCTATGTGGAAATGACAAAGGCACAAAAGCGCAACTGGATGCAAAAACCTAAGATTATCGACTTTTCTAAATCCTTCAATCACCGATATTTGCTATGAAAGTCAAATCTCTTTACGGAAGGCTGCAAAATATGTCTCTGGGCTCCTTGCGAGAAGAAGGTGATGAATGGGTGGAAGACAAGATCGTTGCATCAATCAGCAGGCAAGTGGTCATTCAGTGAAGGTAATTCGCAAACACCTCAAACTTTCAAATAAAGGTCAAGCAAAAGTGGCTCGTTCCACAAAACTTGGATGAATTACAGGATACAATCTAAAGCGGCCAACTCAGGCCCCAAGGAACTTAAAGCTTCGTTAAGGGCAAAACCAAGAAGAATCGGATCGTCGTTTAAATCATCGAGGCTCATAAAGTAGTCCATGAAGAATCTGCGATAAGTAACTCAAGCAAACCAAGAAGAATAGTGGTGACAAAAGCGTATAATAAAAGTGCGGCGATAAAAGAAAATAAATAACTCCAAAACAAATTAAGGCGACAAAATCATTATATTAAAACTATTACGCTACATCAACTAAGTAGAAAGAGAGAAAAAAAAATAAAAACAAGAAAAATGGAAAACAACAATGAAAGAAATAAAAGCTAGTCCTCATCGAGAATCACCCTCCCAATCGTCTCCTGCTCTAACCCGTCTCTGTATCTCGATCGGCGTGGGCGAGCTATGGCTCAGATCTTCCCAATCATCAGCGACAAGCATCTTCACCTCGGCCTCTAGAGCAAACATATCAATCATCGGCCCGTATGGCAACAGGTCACACTCAGAAGTGGCGGCAAGCTTATGAATACGGATATGCATTAGTAGACCGATGTTGATTAGGGCACCCATCTCTAAATAAAACATCAACTCTGCCCTTGAAGTTGTGACAGAGACCGTGTGCTTCGTCGGAAGAAGGCGAGCACAAACAAATCGGTTGACCATCTTCCGGTCCCACGATAGCTCATTTTCTAGGAAGATGGTGGGGGCTCCAGCAGGATTGCGCTTCCATTTCACCCCTACGAACTCAGCAACCATATCCATCCTCTCGAGATCGGCAGTGTTGCTCGAGGATGTGTACTCATCCGGTCCTACCGGTGGATTTCTAACCCCAAAATGAGCGTTGATCCACTCGATAGAAAGTCAACCTTGATACCGCGAACCATAGCAAATGTGGCTCTTGGGTTATCTTGAAAAGCGTATGCATAAATTCCCTTACCACCGTGGCGTTGAACCGGGCGGTGCCTCGACCATGTCAATAAATCTTGTTCTTGTAGGGCCTCGGAAATATCGACCCTTGATCGTCCAAATCTACCCCTCATTCTCGAGCCACTTTGGCCTTGCGTTCCAATGGCCTCGGAATGACTAAATAAATAACTAAAAAATATAAGCTGCGCAACCCCATATATCAATGGATTGGCATCCCATATATAGTCTGTAACCACTTGGGCGAACAGTGACCGTTGGCGCTTAGGACCCATCACGAATAAGTCTGAGAACACGAAATAGAAATTTGTTTACGAAAAAGAGACCTCGGTAAACCGGAGGTAGAAGTGCAGTTTACCGGCACGAATTTTCTACGATTTCTTACGGGGATGTGCTCTGATGATGAAAGATGAAGAATTTTGGGCACTTCACCGTTCGCGTAGCACTTCTGAGCGATAACATGGATGAAGGATGTGGTGTTTAGGGTTTGGAAAATGGAAGGAAATGGTTTGATTCTGGTGGTGATTTGGTGGTGAAGCTGGTGATGGTGGCGAAATATATGAAGAAGGAAGAAAAGGAAGAAGTTTGGTGAATGAAAGAGATGAAAATGATAAGAATGATGATAATGGTGATGAGGGGGTGGTTTAAATAGGAAGAATGGAGTGAATGTGTATGGTTTTAGTGGGATTGTGGGTAGAGAAGTTATTAGGATGCGGGATTTGAGGAGGTGATTGATGGGATTGAGGTGGAGTGTGGGAAAGGATGAAAAATTTGAAAAGAGGTGAAAATGGTTCGATTTCTGCTGAATGACCGTATCTGGTGCAACGTGTATCCTCCACGTGTCTCTAAAAAATCAGCTTTATGGGTGATGTTGAAATCTGAAAAACCAACCTCGGTAACCGGAGGTTACCCTCGAGATAACGGGTTATCTTTTCCTAGATTTTGATATGCCTTTCTTTGCACTTCTTACTCAACCTTTCTCCTTAATTACGACCTCAAATTGACTACCTTTAATTCTTCAATTGTTATTTACGACTCAAAACCTATCCTACTTCACTAGAATGCATAATAAGGTAAAAAAACTTTCCACAACCATTCGGTTTCAAGCCTAAGTTTGTGGTAGGATGAAAAAAGCTCGTCCCTTCATCAGGCTACTTTTATTCAATCTAAAACTACCTAAGGTTTGTGAGATAGTTACGAGTTTATAGTCGCCACTCGACTTTCTTGAGATCTTCGATCAATCAAGGTTGGAGCTTTAACTCGCCAAACTTTCGCTTGAGGTTTGCACTTTCAAACAACCGTTTGAGCTCTCTTCCTAGCACAACTTTCTCTCTTAGCTTGTGTGCTGGAGTGCGCCTCTGCGTCGATATTTAGACTTTAAACTCAAGGACTCCACGTTTTCCATTTTAAGCTCAACTCGTTCCTTTCACTACGCAATGAGGAAGGACTAGCTTCCGTGAGCATCTTGTCGTGGTCCTTAACTTCTTTCTCTCTCAAAGATTAATCTCATAAACTCTTGCTCAGCGGTTTCTATGACAACCTCTTTATGCTTATGCCCTTCAATCTCAAGATCTCCACCTTTCACAGAAGCATACGTCATCTTACAACTCTCTCAGTCGGTTCTCAGGGGGTTCTAAGATCCTAAAGGATACATCATCATTAATCAACCTTAGAGTGATCTCCCCTTATCAAAATCCATATACACCTTTCGTCGCTTGCTAAGAAAGGTCGTCCCTAAGAGGCTGAGACCTTTGGGGTCCTCAGTGTACATCTATGGTGTGTGAAGTCAATAGGATCGTGAACCTCTCCTGCCTTAATTGTACATTTCTTAAGCAAACCCGGCGAGGCATGTCTCTGGTTCTATCTACGAAGGTCATGGTCTGGTTTGATTCATTATGACGGAAGTTTGATCTTTTTGAGGAGGGAAAAAGGTAGAATATTGCAACTTCGACCAGTCGCGAGACCTAATCTGAGATATTCCATTAACGAAATTGGGAGTGCGAGCGTGCGAGGTCTCCTAACTTCACCACGGTGTGCAGTGCAGGTAATCCTCGGGCTCAAAAACATCGTGTCGGGATCCTCCTCGGGATCATCGAATTATAATCCGAAGGCGATATATCAATTAATTAGCAGAGGGATCTCACATAGGCGTCGTGCTATACTCGCTTGAGTCATCTTGAGGCTCTTGCTTGATTGTTTTCCTCTTTTTCCAACCGTTTCTTAATAGTCTCATAATGCTCTCGTGCTTCATTTCCAGGATACATGGAAATCGGTGTGACGTTCAAAGGCTATTTTAGGCATATTGTTTGACTTGTGTGTGCTTTTCAACTCTGAATCGATCAATTTACGAAGTGTTACGATCAATGCGCAAAAGACAAAATTAAACAAAGAAAATGTTAGCAACCTTGGTGGGTGTGATCCCAAGCTATTGCGGACCTACTAACTAAAATCAGCAGGAATAACACACAATAACATGGGTGTTGAAATCAATTTTCCAGGCCTCGGTAACTCGGAGGTTACCTTGGGGAAACCGGCCTGAATTTTCTAATTACAGCGATTTAACATGTGCGAGTTTGATCTGAGCGACTCAAGACTCAAAATAAAATAAAATAAAATAAAAGCGACTTCTTAATTAAATTACGACTTTTATATTTAAAATTGGCCATTGTCCCGACAACGGCGCCAAAAATCTTGATCGCGTGTAAGTCACTAACGTCGATATTACTAGCAAGAATATTAGGTACATCGTAGTATAGTAAATACGAGTCAAGGTCGATCCACGAGACAATGCAACTTATACATATAAGCGATTCTAACATAATTAAGAAGAAACATATAGGCGGTCACTAACCAACAATAACGTGAAATAAAACAAACATGGTATACCTCTCCCTCTCCTCACCTATCTACTAACTTGGATTAGTTAATCGTTATGTTTACTTCCCATAATTTCCTTAGATTAATCGTGAGCTTTTAATGATTATTGCATATTTATCGGCTATGGGTGCAATTCCTACTCTATCTACTCCGAAAATGGCGATAGACAATCTATACATAAGCTACCCTCCTTAATTGGTCCTTAATAGCCCATCGCATAAAGAACTAGATTGCCGATATTAAGCGTTACCTCAAATTTGTTGGAGAAAAAGCCCCCTTTAAAGGTTGAGCGGTCAACTTTAAGCGCGATTCACGGATAGACTCCGATGTATGTCATCGAGTTAATGATATCATTAAATGCTCCATCACGGAGTAGTTGATGATGGGCTTTTGAATCACTCGATTCGAATATCGGGTGAATGAGAAATTAATGCCTAAAGTTGGTTGAAAATGTGTTGGAGATAAGAGTTGAAGGAGTACCTCAACTCAATATCCCACATTGGAAAGATGGGAGACTTGAGCTCCATATATAAGGGCTAGTGTATGCTCTTATAAATGTGCCCCAAGGCATTTTTGTGCAAGAGGAGGACTTAGATATTTCCACACCTTGGCGCGCGCGCCCGCCGCCGCCGTCCGTCCGGCGGCTCGGCTCGAGCTTCGGTTCGGGTGTTACTATTAATTTTTGGACAAAATTTCCTTTGAAAATAACCAGAAATTAATTAGTTAATCGTGAAACGGTTGGAAGGTTCCAGAATAATGTGGAAATGAATTCTGATTGGAATTAATTAATTAAATTAATAAATTCGGCCCCAAATTAAATTAATTTCGAAATTAATTTAATTATTTTCTGCCTAATTGCTTTTCTTGAGGGAAAAGTCGAGTGTTTAAATCATCGGACCAATCAGAATTCAGAAGACATGTCATCCGACCAATCAGAATTGTGGAAATAGTTGGCCAATTTTGATTAATTAATTTACGCCTCAATGACTTTTCTTGAGGAAAAGTCGGCCATTACTTTTCAAGGGAAAAGTTTGATGATGTGTCTCGGCCAATCAAATTTGAGCATTGGTTCCTCCTCTCTCCACTATATAAAGAACCCGTGGATGAGAGTTTAAGCATCGAATTTTCTCTTGTGTCTTTCCACCATAAAGTCGAGTCATATAGATTTAGATATTGAGTCGAAGAAGTTGGTTGCACTATGTAAGTTAGCGGGCTCGGATTTTTGAAGTGCCTCTAAATCCGAGGCGAAAGCCGTTGTATCTTGGGAGGCGATTGCTTTACTACCGTGGGCACCATGCGAACAATTTGTCTTAAGGAAAGAGTTACTACTCGTCTGCGGTTTGATCTCTAGTCCTTATTTATGCCTGATGCTTTTATGGTTATTATTCAGTCGGATATGTATGGTACTAGTAATTATGTGTTATTTGTTATTGATTTTATTATTCCGTAATTAGTTCCGGTAATTACGGATCAATTCCGTAAATCACTCCACACACGATACACATCTCTACACAAACCGCTAACCCGCCTAGACAAGCTATCGACATTGACGGCACGTTCACAGGGTCCATCAAGACTATTTCTAATTAACACTTCACTTGTGGTCCTTCATGTTAATTTATGAATTACGAATACTAGATTGGCGGACCTATTACTCGTTTTAATTATTCTTGTCGATCAAGCGTAGCTATAGTGAATCGGTTTTAGGTTTTTAAAATATGCCTCGGTATACGGTATAGATTGCCGGGTTACGAGGCGACTTTCTAATTTACGGATCTACATTTCTCAATCGACTAAAATAAGTAAATTATGGGGTTGTTAAATGTCACGGATTTTATCTAACAAAGCAAACAAGTAATAAAATTTATAAATCCGGTATTCCCCAAGTGTAGGGATCGTAGTATAGCGATTAATACGGAGTCGGTCCACGAGGAATCGGGGTATCTAGTTCAATTAATTCTTCTAAAATTGTCACTACTATTTATTACTAACCACAAAACTAAAGCGGAAAATAAAGCGGACCAGAGGATTGTGGGTCCAAAGCCAGGAAAGATAATTTGAACACGTATTAACTAATTCTATTCTAAAAACTAAAAGCGAAAATAAAATTCTAACTAAGCAACGAAGAACAAGGCACAAAGGTTTTCAATTAATTTAACGAAGAACAAGCTATGATCCATCTTTCTCACAACTCTCAATTTCTACTAGATCGTTTAGTGAAGATTTAATAAAGGTTGTGGTTCACTACCAAAGGTATGAACTTCTCTCAAGTAGATAATCCGCCTATCAATCTCTCATCTCTCGATCTATAAGATTGATAACTTATCAAAAGCAGTGTAAGATCTCTCAATCTAGCAACCTAGAAATTCAACTATCAACTCTCGTTATTTTTAGGTTAAAAGTCCAAACTTTATTATGGTGATCTAAGGTTTAACATGACTTTCATCAAAATAAACATCAATAAACAACGATCTATCGATATAATTGCATAATCTATATAAAAGCATAATAAAGATACAAGCTTTAATAAAACTCACAAAACAAATCCAAAGTCGAAAGCGAAGCAGCTGCAGAGAGGCTTCACGTGCTTGTTCTAGAAGCTTAGCCTTAGCTCATCGTTGGAATAGAAATAACATAATTGAAAAGAAATTAAAAGATGTTTATTGCGGTGGAAAAGCGACAAAAAGCCCCAAGGGAGCTTGTGGCGCCTAGGGTGAAATATGGTCCTTAGGGTTTGAGAAATCGCGCTGTTTTATAGGTTTTAGGTCGGTTTATTTGAGTCGGTGCCGTGGGCGCCCGTCCACTATCTTGGGCCTTCGTCAACCTCTCTGACGGAGCATGAGCAGCTGATGCGAGTAGCGTCTAAACTCTGTCATGCTTGAAAATATCCTCTGGGCGCTTGATTTACTTTTATGGGCGCCCGTCCCTTTCTTTGGAGCCGGGACATGGGCGCTTCGTCCGGTATGTCGGACTAGATATCTTCATCTTTATCTCATTCTTCTCATCTCTATCTCTTCTCTTCTTCATATAACACTTCCCTTATCTCTTATATGTCAAATAAATCCGACTCGTATCATCTTTTGATCCGGCACCCCATTTCGAAATATGCATATCTACAAACATCAAAACCATTGCAAAGTGTAACATCACCCAAATAATCATAAAACCACCAAGTAAACACATAATTTAATCACTTTTGCAATTAGACCCTTAAAAACATCACTCGCTTAATATTTCAATATAAAGGCCAATTCTTATGCAAATAATATAAATATGGGAAAATCATCGTAAAATATATCGTTATAAAGCGTTACAAAATCACCATTAACATTAAACATGCAGATTAACTAAAACACATAAATACGAAACAGATCTACCATATGAAGACAATAAAGGAGCGTTCAAAGCTTCATACCTTCAACAATGGAGTCTAGCTCGATCTACTCAAAGCTAGAGATGATGGAAGAAGGAGGAAACCAAAAACAACTCTCAAAGCTCAAGAAAACTTATACAATAATGCGTAATTGCGGCCTTATATAGATACAATGACCGAATTAAGACTCTACAAAACCACTAACCGACTTAGACAATGCGGCGAGAATCAATTTAGTGTTCCACAAGACACCGGTTTACCGGGCTTAACCCTCGGGTTACGGGTGTTCGGTAAAAGCGTGTTTTAAATTTATAAACCAAAACACCCCAAGTATAAGGATAAGTAGTACGAGGGTGTTTACGGGTTAAATCTGAAGAAGTGGAATGTTTATCGGATCAAGGACAATTATTCTATCGATTACGTCACAATTATTAACTAAACTAAAGTGAAACTAACTAAAACCTAAACCTAAAATTAAAACTAAAACGAAATAAAAACAAGGTGAAAAATAAGAAAAGCGAAGGATGGACGGCGTTCACTAAAGTGAGCAGCGTCCCGAAAACTAAAGCTAACGGACGGGCGTTATTTGTTGCGAGACGGCGTCGACTCTGGCTGAAGCGAGAAAAGTTGCGAGGAATTTTAAAGGTTTAAAAACTAGAACTTAAACTAAACTTATCTAAGCGATTCGATTAAAACAATTAAAAGGAAAACACGTAGGCGACGAATCCACCCATCAACCAACAACCCCAACTAGATGGTGATCTAAAGATGTAGTTTTAGTAGTGATTTTTTCACGAATTCAATTAAATTTCTTCAACCAAATTCTAGGGTTTAGTTTATCTTTTCAAACAAACTAAACATGCAATCAAAAGCGAAATCACGAGATTGCTTCCAAACTCTTACTCAACTAAACATGCCTAATCTCTTATAACATGATTAGATGCATCACTTAAGCGAAAGAGAACTCAAATAAACAGACTTTCATAAATTTATTCAAGCATAAAGATAGATAAATAGATCGTTTCATAGAATTGATAATTCAACAAAACATGGCAATGTAAAGCAGCGTTAAAAGTGTGAAAAACTAGATCTTAAACTCACTAAACATCCGATGTCGAACTCTCTAGTTGGTTTTGTTGTTGATAAGCTTCCTCAAGTCGACTCAACTGCAAGGCTTTTAGCCAACAATCATGTTGAAGATGATTGTTGGGTTGGAAAGTTCATCTCTATGTAAAAAGGCTTGTGGCGCTTTTTTTTGGTGTAAAGTGCGATCTCAATTATGTGGTATCAATTAGGGTTGGGGCTGCGCTTTATTTATAGGAATTTGAGTCGGTTAGGGTTAAAATCGACAGCGGGCCTTTCGTCTGGTCTCGTGGGCGCCCGTCTGTGGATCTTGACTTTGCTCTGACGTCCGTCCATCATGCTGCGTCCAAACTCTCTATGTGATTTCCTCTCACGGGCGCTCGTCCATGAAATCAACGCCGTCCGTGGATGGGAGGCGAGCAACGCTTCAGTGGATTTGCTTTGAGGTCGGATTTCATCATCTTTATCCAATTTCTTTGAGCCAATTCCAACTCTATCTTGAATAATTCGACTTGAGCTTCATTTATCCACTTATAGCATTGAAAATCAACACCTACATGATAAATAAACAATGCAAAAATGTAATAAAATCCAAATAATAATAATTCCATTAAATCAACACTTAAAATCATCAATTTTGCATACAACCCTCTTAAAATCATCTTTATTAAATAATTACACTTAAACCCTTAATTCTCATGTAAATTACGCAAATGTGGGGAAAATAATAATGAAATAACCACTTTAATAATCATATAAATATGGCCTTAACACCGGGCCTTCTATTCTTTTTTGATGAGCTTAACTTCTTGGACTTCAATCACTTGGCCCAATGTACTCCTTTTGGTCCAGATCCGTTCTCTAATGCTCCGATTTTGGTACATCACATAAAACACACAAAAGCGAGACAAAAGCAGTACCAAAACATCGGAAACTAGCATAGATGCATAATTACGATCCGGGAAACACTCACATAGCATTTGACATGTATTACAAGCAATAACGAGCCTATCTATCCTCTTTTGGCGAGAATTTGGGGTGAATATAGGTATAATTATTGGTACCATTTAGAGTGTCATCAAATTACGGAATCACTTTCCTTCCATTCAAGATATGTTGCAATTTGATCATCAATATCATTTGCAGGCAGTTGTGCGGTTCTTACGGAGTTTCTTCATCATCATCTCAGGTGTCTCCACGAAACCTCCTCATTTTGAGGTTGTTCACCCTCACTTCCACTTTACGCCTCTGGTTGATCTGCCATGACTGCGAGAATCCTCTTCTTTTCTTCATCAATTAACTTTCCAAAATCTTCCTTGTCCAAATTTCTTTGAGCCTTTTGCAACTTTCTTTGGCGAGAGTGAGTTTTGTGGTTTGCTTTCTCTTCCCTCCTCATTCTTGCTTTTTCTTGACATAGGTAAACATGGTTTTGGATTCATGGAACTTATGGAGTTGGACAAGCTGGTACTTTCAAACATTGCAAAAGATAGTGTAGTTGAATCAGTAGGATTTCTTTACCCGAAGATCCTCTTTTTCTTTTCCTTCTTAATCCCTTTTAGCGGCGGATTTGCTTCTCCTGGATTTGTTCTTTGATTCTCGGGAAGAAATAAGTTGCCCAATTAAACTCAGGTTGTGATAGATGATTCCCATAAGGCCAGCATTTTAACCTCTGTCATGGCATTATTTGCCTAAACTTTCCTTCAATTGTTTTCCAACTATGTGCCTTGAATTCATTGAAGGATTTCTTCAAAACGAGATCTAAGACACCTGACAGACGAGGCAAGAATATGAAATTTTGAAATGCGAGGCAGAGGTGAGAATTCTTGAGTCCAAGAAGGCTGTATCAAACCAAGCATAAGATGAAGCATGCGTGCGGTGGCTAAGCTATCAAGATGAAAAAATAAGAGTTGATATGGCCAAAATGTACAATGATGTTAAAAGACAACATGCATCTCTTAAGCAAAATGTTGGTACCAGAGACCAAATCTGATCATACCACTCTCTGCAAAGGACCGAGAAGATTTACCAAGTGAGCAACAAGAAGATTTCAAGCTATAGGTAAAATTCTTCAACCTATGGGGAGAATGAACAAACAAGACCAATGGGATCATACAAAAATCTCAAGTTTCTTTGACTCACACATTCTTTGAAGCTAGGGATAGACTTGAGAAATATTTTGGAGAACTAGGGCAAATGAGACTATGCACGAGTTTATGGACTCTTTGCCAAGAGAATATTTCATGGAGTCTCTGAGTACACTGCTCTGGCGTACTGGAAGTGGAAGTTCCCAGAAATTGATTGGAAAGATATAAAGGAGGTTCAAACCACAAAATTCAAGAGGTACAAATCTGAATTGAGAAAAATATAATAACTGTACTTTGAATATGTTTCGAACTTATATTTCCTACTGCCGTTGAATGGATGAATAAAATTGTTGAGTTTTATTCCAGTGTTTATTATGAAAAAATTTGGTATACTTATGTTCAAGCTTATGATGTTTGGCATCATCAAAAGGAAATTGTTAGGAATATTTTATTATGTTTTGATGATTGTCATACTAGCTGTTATAGCAACCCTGAAATAAGTTAGAATTCTCTGCATAAGTCTTTACTTAGAATCTGACATGTTGTATAAGTTGACTCAGACAAGTATTGTACTAGTTGGTAGGGCCGGCTAAGTAAACAGATATTCGGCAGAGTGAAGCGAGTCAAGTACAGTAGAAAGCATGAAGACATTATGGTGCGACTTACAACCAAGGAAGTCATGATGACCTTGGATAAGTCTAAGTTACACTCAAGTGATAAAACATAATGTTTAAATATGGTGTACACTCATCTCACACAAATCAAGGATCGATGAAGTACAAGATTCTTTTGAACCTAAAAGAATGAAGGAAGCGTTGAATCGGCAAAGTGAGCGACTATCGGCTAAGTGAAGACAAAGCGGTGAAGGAAGATCTAGCGGCAAAAGTCGAGACGATCCTTAGCTGTTCGAGAAGAGCGGCCAAGTAAACCTTACTTGATCAGATTTTGAAGTTAAAGAAGATACATAGGATCAAGCATTAAATGCACAATCAATAGAGGATCAATTAAGGACGGATTATCTGATAAACGTTTGAAGAAAAATCCGATCACTGAAATCAAGAAGAATAATTAAGGGGGAATCAAGAATAAAATCAAAGTTATTCCGCTCGTTAATATAGCCAATGGGCGGAAATTCAAATCAAGGATTATCAAGGCTATAAATAGAAGGCATTGACAAACAAGAAAATAACACAAAAGAGAGCGATTGAATCTAAGCAAAAACTGTCAAAGTGCAAGCCTTATCTCTGTCTTTGAAAAAAGAATCATCTAGTGATCAACTCAGCGAGAACTACAATTCCAACATCAAGCATTGAGTTTGTTCACAAGTTTGTGAATTCAATTCACTTCATCAAGCAACTAAATCGAGCCATCGAGAAGGAGTTGTGTTTGTGATAAGGCTGTTTGAAGGATTTGTTCCCGATGAGCGGTGAAATAAGTGAGTCAACTGAAGCCTACGAAGTCGGGGTGATAGTCTTGAAAGATTGTGAAGCTTGTGTAGCCAAGGACAATCAATATTGTATCTATGAAAACAATAGTGAATTCCTCAATCATCACGTGAGAAAGAGTGGATTAAGCGATTACACCACCCTGAACCACTATAAACCTTTGTGTCAATTTACTTTCAACAATTTACCTTACTGCATTTATTTGATTTCTTATATTATATCATATATTTGTGATTACATAATCTACTTTGAAACAACATTTTAAGAAGGGGTGATCCATTTTGCCCAAAAGCTTTCAAATATAAGAATAGTTTTGAAACTCCACTTATAGTCATTCACTTTTTTTGCATTGACTATAGTTTTACCGCCTACGAGACCAACAAAACACAGTTCGAATGTGGCTCAGGTTATCTTCAAAAGCAAAATAATGGTGATAAAATAGATGGTTGGTTTGTGCACTGACATCCCTCCTCTCGTCTTTTTGTGGTTGTTGCCAATGATGGGTATCTACGATTTTGATGTCATCATCAACACTCTTTCTCCACACTCTCTCATCATCATCTCTTACCCGGCATTGTTTTCTACTTTTACGGTATTCCCGTTACACCATTTAATTAGCAAAACATTATTATTAAAGTTGTTCGAAATTTTTATTCAATCAAAAAATTGCCAAGTGGCACGACATTAAAGCATAAATGGAAGAAATTGATGCACCCATTCGGCTCCTCTAACTACTTAGACACATAATCATCATTTGAACTAAAATAATTAAACATAGTTCTTTGGATCGCTAAGGACTATGGTGCGCAGAGCTCATGGTGGGTTTGACTCGCCAGGCTGATGTCTTGGCTATGAATATTAGAAGAAGAAA